>VXBD01014776.1:215980-278156 GCA_013399975.1 Indicator maculatus
ACCTGTCCTGATGCTGTTGTTATTCCTCCCCAGATGCAGGACCCTGCACTTGTCCTTATGAGACTTCATTTGGTTTGCCTGCACCCAGCTCTCAGCCTGTCCAGGTCATGCTGGAATGCAGCACAGCCTGAGGGGTGTCAGCCAACCCCCTCCCAGTTTTGTATCATCAGAACTTGCTGAGGGTACTCTCAGTGCCCTCAGCCAGGTCATTGATAAAGATATTGAACAAACCTGGACCCAGTACTGATCCCTGGGGGACACTACTGACCACAGGCCTCCAAGTTGACTCTGTGCCACTGATGACAACCCTCTGAACTCTGTTGTGGAGCCAGTTTGCAGCCCACCTCACAGACCAATCATCAATGACCTCTGGAGGTCCCTTCCAACCCTTAACATACTGTGATGCTGTGATGTAGCTACTTGCAGGGAAGTTACAATGGAGGAATAATTCAGACTACCTATATTTGTTACCCAAGGAGCAGCTGCTTCTGCTTTTACACACCTCAACAGCTGACAGAACCAGTTGCTTAGAGAATTCAGGGACAATTAAAGAAAGAAGCTGCAATTCTTTTTTGTTTGTTTGCTTGGGGTTTTTAAATTTCTTTTTCAGTTCACAAGGCAAATTGTCATGCCAACATCTCCCTCTTCACGTGCTTCTTAGTAACAGCTGTGAAAACCTTCCCAGTTTAGCTAGCAGTACTAGGATTGGCACCTGGAAAAGAAATATGCCAAAGGCAATATTTGCCTCTGTGAGCCTGACAGCTCTGCCTCAGGTTGTAAATGAGAAGGAAAAACAGTTTGAACATTTGAAATACCTCCAGCTCCAGGTGAAAAGATTCCATGCTTCAATGTGGTATTTTCATAGCTACTTATAGCTGGGGATTGCATGGCTGTGACAAAATCCATTACACAATTAGCTCCTGCTCTTCAGGTCATGCTCTTTCTGTTCATACAAGAGTAAGTCAAATGTCTGGAATAACAGCCAAAAGTCTTTCTCATCTTCAGTGGCTGCAATATGAATGTTAAAGTCACCAGACTGTGAAACATTGGGCAAGCAGGGCTAGGGAGGTTCTCCTTCCCCTATACTCTGTGTTGGTAAGGCTCTACCTGGAGTACTGAGTCCAGTTCTGGGCATCCCAGCTCAAGAAGATCAAAGAACTACTGGAGAGAGTCCAGCACAGGGCCACCAAGATGCTGAGGGGTCTGGATCATCTCTCATGTGAGGAAAGAGAGCTGGGGCTGGTTAGCCTGGAGAAGAGGAGGCTGAGAGGGAATCTTATTAATGATTACAAATATCTAAGGAGTGAGGGTGAGGAAGATGGGGCCAGACTCTTCTCAGTGGTCCCCAATGACAGGACAAGAGATAATGGGTGTAAACTTGAACATAGGAAGTTCCATCTAACATGGCCGGGAAGAATTTTACTTTGAGAGTGGCAGAGCACTGGAACAGACTGCCCAGAGAGGTGGTGGAGTCTCTGTCTGTGTAGACTTTTATGGCCTGCCTGGATATGTTTCTGTGATACTTGCTCTGATAAGGACATTGGACTGGCTTGAGAGCAGCCCTGAAGAAAGGGACTTGGAGGTGCTGGTGGATGAGAAGCTCAACAGGAGCCAGCAGTGTGCACTTGCAGCACAGAGAGCCAACCAGAGCCTGGGCTGCATTCAAGAGAAGTGTGGCCAGCAGGGCCAGGGAGGTGATTCTCCCCCTCTGCTCTGCTCTGGTGAGATCCCACCTGGAGTACTGCATCCAGTTCTGGAGCCTCTATTAGAAGAGAAGGGTCCAAGAGGATGAGGATGGTCCAGAGAAGGGTGAGCAGAGGGCTGGAGCTCCTCTCTTATGAGGACAAACTGAAAGAATTGGGGTTGTTCAGTGTGGAGAAGAGAAGGCTCTGAGGAGACCTTCTTGTGGCCTTCCAGTATCTGAAGGGGGCTACAAGAAAGCTGGGGAGAGACTTTTTAGGGTGTCAGGGAGTGATAGGACTGGGGGGAATGGAGCAAAACTAGAAGTGGGTAGGTTCAGATTGGATGTTAGGAAGAAGTTTTACACCATGAGGGTGGTGAGACACTGGCACAGGTTGCCCAGGGAGGTGGTGGAAGCTTCATCCCTTGAAGCTTTTAAGGCCAGGCTGGATGTGGCTCTGAGCAACTTGCTCTGGTGTGAGGTCTCCCTGCCCATGGCAGGGGGTTGGAACTGGATAATCCTCGAGGTCCCTTCCAACCCTAACAATTCTATGATTCTATGACTCTAATCTTTAGAGATCTTTTCCAGCCCCTAATACTCTGTGATTCTGTGCTTGAGAACTGCTCAAAATCAGTAGACTCCTGCAATCAGCAATGTGCTATGAGCTCCAAAATAGTTAATTTTTAGAATAATGATAAAAAATAAACTAAAACTACATAACAGCTTTACATTTAATGTTCAACTGAAAATGACTGAGCCAGAAGGACTGGAGATATGACTCCTGGAGTAAGGAATGTCCTAAATGTGTGAAATGAACCACCTTTTGTTCCTCTCCAAGTGTTCAAGATTACATGAAATTAATTTTGCAGGGTTTTTTTTTTTTTTTTGGCGTGCTGAAAGCGTGAAGAAAGAACGATAGTGAAGAAGGAAGGTTTGCAATTTGCAAGTTAATAACACTTGCCATCTTCAGAGAATTAGGTGAATGGTGAAAGAGCAGTGTTTGGTGTCCTGCCAGCACTGGGGCTGTGCCTGCAGATCACCCTGCTTTACAAAAGTGTCTCCCTGTCTCACAGCTGTTCTCACTCTTTCCAAACCTCAGCTTCGCTCAATACGGTTTTCAAAGCAATGAAACTGATGCCAGAGGCATGCCAACTGTGAACCAGGCAGGGATTACTCATTCAAGCATGCTTTCATTCATGGAAATTGAGATGGACTCTGATCCATCTCAGAATTAGGGGGTGTTGGTTGGAGAAAAGCTGGACATGAACTGGCACTGAGCGCTCACAGCCCAGAGCCAGCTGTGTGCTGGGCTGATCCTCAGCAGTGTGGGCAGCAGGGGCAGGGAGGGGATTCAGCACCTCTGCTGTGCTCTGCTGAGACCCCACCTGCAGTGCTGGGGCTGCTCTGGAGTGCTGAGCACAGCACAGACAGGGACCTGTTGGAGCAGGGCCAGAGGAGACCACAGCAACGCTGGGAGGGCTGGAATCCCTCTGCTGTGAGGCCAGGCTGAGAGAGTTGGGGTTGTTGAGCCTGGAGAAGGGAAGACCTTCTGGTGGCCTTTCAGCACTTAGGGATAGAGAAAACATGGGGGCAGATTTTTTTAGCATGGCCTGTTGTGAGAGGACAAGGAGTGACAATTTTAACCTAAAAGAAGGAGATTTAGACTGAAGAGAAGGAAGGAATATTTCACACCAAGGACGTGAGATACTGGCACATGTCACCCAGAGAGGTGGGAGATGCTCCATCCCTGGAACCATTCCAGGTCAGGTTGTTTGGGGCTCTGAGCAACCTGCTCTAGTTGCAGGTGTTCTGCTGACTGCAGAGAGCTGGACTGGATGCCCTTCAGAGGTCCCTTCCTACCAAACCCAGTCTGTATTTCTATGGCTCTAATTTCTTCACCTTGATTTCCAAGTGGTTTTTAGCAAGGCTTCTGAATACTAATTTCCAGGTTAAAATGTGGCCAAAAGGGCACTGAATTTTTATATTTTTATTCCCCACACTTTTATCTTCTTGCAAGTGGATTTCCTTTAATTTTGTTCTTCTTAGAAGATTTCCTTGCTAGCTGGATCCAGCTTTTATTTATTAAGAGCCTGGAAAATGCAATGCAAAAGCATTATTGATCAAAAACTTTCAGAGAGTGCACAGTATAGGGCTTAAGGGATTCATTTTAATTACTATTACAGAGATATCACAAAACCCTAGATATTTGTGCTTTTATTTTGTCTTTACTAAATGGCTTTTCTCATGGCTGGGCAATGCTCCTTTCAACCTCCACTTGTGCACCATGAGACACTGTGACTTTCAGAGCTTTAAAAATTCAAAGATACCTCAGAGCTATGTTTTTGTTCACAGGAACAGTTTGCTTTAGTGCCTGTTTCATCTGCTCTGGGCTTGGATTTCCAAGTATTTAAGGGCTGAAAAACAAACATGTGGATTGGCAGTGAGATGCTAACAGACCTGAAGCTGGACAACTGCCTTTCAGCAAAGCATTTCAACCTCTTGCTGAAATGAGTTCTGGGAGACAGTGGAGTGAAGCCCATGGAGTTGCCATTCTCAAATCTGTTTCTGCAGAGTGCTTGTTTGAAGTCCACGTTCATCTACTTCAGCACTGAAAACCTTAACCAGAAATCTGACCTGAAGCATTTGGACTGGGGAATTAGACATTGACACAGTTTTCTTGAAGGGAAATTTCCTTTCTCCTTTTATGCATCCACTGTTGGATCCAAAAACGTTTGGGCTCAGGTCCAGCACTTGAAGGGGCCTACAAGAAAGCTGAGGGGGTGGGGAGGGGGAGAGTTATTTACAAGGACTTGTTGTGATAGGATTAGAGGGAATGGCTTTAAACTGGAAGAGGGCAGACTTAGACTGGAGATGAAGAAGAAATTCTTTACAGTGAGGGTGGTGAGACACTGGAACAGTTTTCCTAGAGAAGCTGTGGATGCTTCCTGGCTGGAGGTGTTCAAGGCCAGGTTGGATGGAGCCTTGAGCAACCTGAGCTAGTGGGAGATATCCTTGCCCGTGGCAGGGGGCTTGGAACTAGATGATCTGTAAGGTCCATTCCAACCCAACTTATTCTATGATCAGTTGCTTACTCCAGGCAATCCTTTGTGCTTCCATCTAATGCTCCACTAATTAAAAACAACCAACAACAAACAAACCCCACCCACCCCCAAAAAACCAAACCAAAACAAAAAACAAACCCCAAACAAACAAAAAAAAACCCCAAAACCACCACCACCAACAAAAAGAATAACAGTATGGAAATGGAGGATGATCCACTCCCACTGGCATGCTACTTTGTGACACTGCTGGGAAGGTGGTGGTGGTAGTTTCAGGCTATGCCTAGAAAATTTTCTACAGATCTTGAACAGAAAGTAGCAGAATGTGAATAAATTACTGCTGGGTATAAAAAGGCAAAAAAATGATAAGTTGTAAGCAATCCCATTGGACAGATAATAGACAAAAAACTTAGATCTGTAAACTTTCTTTCTCTTTTCAGCTTCCTTGCTCTGGAAGACACTAATTTGTACTTCTGGCTGGCTTTGCTGACCTTGGCTGTGTTCTTTGTTGTGGCTGAGTGTCCTAACAAACAATTCTCTGCTCGTTCTCTTCTCCCTTTGTATTCAAGGGGGTAGAGGGAAGGGGGCAGGGAAGAGGAAGCTATTAGCATCCTTGGGTTTTGGCCAGGGGGTTTCTTGTGCTGTTTCTAAATTGTAAATCCCTGTAAATATTGTACAAATTGTATATTTTGTATATATTCATTGTATTTATTCATATTGTATTCATTGTATATATTCATATGCATTTCATTGCAGATTGAGGTTTTGATGCATTTCATTGTAGATTGTGGTTTTGCTTGTAAGTACAGCTTCATTTACTTCCAGCTGAGCTGTTCTGGCAGTTCAGTGTTGGGAGGAGGGAATTTTCAACCCTCCACAGGTGGCTTCAGCCAGTCATGCTCTCACTGCTGACTCTTTTCAACTCAACTCAACCACGAAAGCAAACTTGAATTCACACTTGTCAGAAGTGACTGCTCTGTGAGCACAAGAGTGCTAGGTCTGGCTGTGGAGGTGTCCCAGAGATCTGCATCAACAAAAGGCTCTGCCTGCCTGTGCACTCTGGGGTTTTTTTTCACAGTCTCACAGTATATCAGAGGCTGGAAGGGACCTCAAGAGATCATCAGGTCCAACCCCCCTGCCAGAGCAGCATCACTTAGGGTAGTCTGCACAGGAATGCATCCAGGTGGGTTTTGAAAGTCTCCAGAGAAGGAGACTCCACAACCTCTCTGGGCAGCCTGCTCCAGTGCTGTCACCCTCACTGGAAAGAAGTTTCTCCTCATGTTGAGATGAAATCTTCTGTGTCCATAAGTGAGGCAGGAGTTGAGCTCTACCATCCAATTCCAATGCTTTCATAACTGGCTGTTTAAAATGCTTTGGGTTGGCATCTCCTCCACCACCCTGTGGAAAGGGAAGCTATCCTCAGGTCATGAGTTTTGCTATTTGTGTGTCTTTCATACAACTGACTTGGAAGTGGCACTGAGAAATAATGTTAATCCATTTGTAAACAACATTTCTGGTGTTCAATCAAATCTTTAAATCTGTTTTTTGCTTTGAGCTGACTCACAGCCTCTTTCCTTCCTCACCCTCTCATCAGTTTCTAGACATGAAACCTACACTTAGGGTCTCTGCAAAACTTCATTCTCACTCATTTATGGTTTCAGCCAAGAAACTGGCCATGTCTCTGGAGAAATAGAACACCCATAAGTAACCCTGATTGAGCTGAAGTCCTCTTAGGTGCAGAATTTGGTCCTTCTTCATCATCAAATTGGAGCTGAGGACTTCCAAACCAAGGCTGGAAAACAACATTGAAGTACTTGAAAAGGTGCCTACCTCATCAAGTACTTTTGTAGCCACAAAATAAAACTGAACTGTTAGGAAAAGGAGGACAGATGGAACTGCTCCCTATATTCACATTATCCCAGCCCACACTGCAATTTTGGAAAACCTAGCTAGAAGCCCTCCTGTACCATTAGCAGAGATGTGTTCTGCTCACTTACACCAGAGCCCAGCAAGGGAAACATTCCATTAACAGAACAGGATGAATGAATTAAGCTATCATCTAAGATGTCCAAACACTTGGAGGTTTTTAAAGAAGAAAGGATTTAAGGCATATTACATTCTGTGCTTTGTATCTTCAGAACAAAACACAATTGGATTTTATGCTGTGCACCACAATCTCTCAAGACAAAGGCTCAGGGCAGACCTCATTTCTCTCTGCAACTACCTGAAGGGAGGTTGTAGCCAGGTGGGGGTTGGTCTCTTCTCCCAGGCAACCAGCACCAGAACAAGAGGACACAGTCCCAAGCTGCTCAGGGGGAATTTTAGGCTTGATCTTAGAAAGAAGTTCTTCCCAGAAAGAGAGATTGCCCATGGGAATGTGCTGCCCAGGGAGGTGGTGGGGTTGATGCCCCTGGAGGTGTTTAAGCAAAGCCTGGATGAGGCACTTAGTGCCATGGTCTGGTTGGGGTTGGGTGATTGGTTGGACTTGATGATCTTGGAAGTCTCTTCCAACCTGGTTGATTCTGTGATTCTGCTTCTTTCTGACACATGGTTTGCACACTGAGACTTAGTTTAGTGCTTAAAGAAAGGAGGGAAGGAGTCTAAAATATTCTTCCTTTCCTTTTCTTCCTTGCTACCAAAAAAAAAAGTCTTGAAGTAAGTTGTCAAAAAGTGAAGCCTGGGAGGTTTTCTTAATTTAAATGAGTTGAGTTTAAAATCTTCTTAATTAGGAGATGTGAATGTTTTGTCAGCCATAGCTGGTACAGCCTGGGTAATAGTGGGCAGTTTTGACACAATCTGTAGAGTTTTGCTATAATTAGACACACAGAACATCCTTCAGAGTAGAAAATGACTGCTAAAGCATATAATTCACTGCCAGGCTTTAAAGACCTCATGCTGTCATCTGCTCACACCTATTCTGTCTGTCACAAACTCACTTAAAAGGAAGAGCAACATATCACAGAGCCCCTGGACTTGGTGCTGGTGAGGCTGCATCTAGAATTCTGAACTCACTTTTGGGCCCCTCACTACAAGAAAGACATTGAGGGAGTGGTGTATGTCCAGAGAAGGGCAACAAAGCCAGTGAATGGTCTTGAGAACAGGTCTGGTGAGGACCAGCTCAGCCTGGAGAAGACAAGGCTGAGGAGAGACCTTCTGGCTCTCTACTACTCCCTGAAAGGAGATTGGAGTGAGGTGGGGGTTGGTCTCTTCTCCTAAGTAGCTTTTGCAGCAGACTGTAGGAAATTGAAGTTGCTTGAGGAAGGAATTTTTCCAGCACATTAACTCTGAACTGTTCACAAGTGACACAAGGCTCTATTTCAGATTTTTCATTGAAAAGGCTTCTTGTTGGTAGCCTTTTACATTGATTTTTCTGAGCAGGACTGTGAAACAGCAACACCTTGGCTGCAAGAATGCTGGGTCTAGATTTGAAAGAAGAAAATTAAGTATTTATGGTGACAAATACAGAGTCTCTAAGGCACAGGTCTGCATTTCCCTGAGTAGGCAACACTGGTTCTCTGTCTCCTTGAAGTCTCTCTAGCAATATTAAAACAAATAGGCTTTACATATAAATCTCTGAGACTTTCAGTTTATCACTGGAGCCAGAGAGGAATTTGGCTGAAAGATTGAAAAAGAGGAATTTTAATAAATATGACTCAAGACAATTCTACTTACTGACTAACCTTTACATAAGGCATTATCTCTGCTTTCTGATGTACCCAGTTATCCAAGGTTTGCATTTCAGGACTGTCAGATTTACCCAGCCAGTGGCATTGTGTGAACTAAGAGATCACACAGGGGGATGGGACAAGGTGACCTTTGAAGGTCCCTTCCAACCTGATGCATACTACGATTCTATGTACTGCATCCACATCAGTCTTGAAGAACACCGTTGGATTGTTCCTGCTCATGTTTGGAGGAAAATCAGAGAAAATCAGGCCAAGTAGAAGGCTGGTATGAAGTATGGAGGTTCCTAACTATTTAACTGCACTTGTCTGCTTAAAGATAATTAAGATGTTAATATCTTAATTCATATCCTGCTTTGACTGTTCCCTTTTACCCCTAGCATCCAGACCTTTTGTCTTCTTGCATCTGCTTTAACTATCTCAGAGCTCAGCATTGATTTAGGAAACTCATTCCAGAGAGGTGAGTTACTCTGGCAAATCAACCAGGAAAATGATGCATTTTCCACCTCCATGTTCCCAAATCCAAAACTAGATGCTTAAATTTGGAAGTTGGTCTCCTTTTAGTTTTTCTTCTCCTCTTTACTGAATACCTTTTTGTTAGGTGATTGATTTAACCCTCCTGAGATCTAAGTCTCTGGAGATGCCTGACTTCCTCCAGTGATTGTATAGGGAAGCCTTACTTAAATAAACTCATGTACCTCTGAGTTTAGTACATCAATCTGGGTTGGAGCATGGTTGACTCCTTTTGTTAGAGACTTTTTCAGTAAAGAAAATTCCTCTGTCTTGACAAAATGGAGCAATATGGGAGTGCTACTTCAGCTCTCTGCCTGAAATGAGTGCAAGAAAGGGCTGTATGTGTGTATAGAGATCCCCAGAGTCACCTAACTTCATTTTGTCAAGCCAAAGTAAGTTTGTGCTACACAGAAAAATTCAGAATTGTTGTTTCCTTCCAACCTAACTTCATGGATTTGTGGCCATAAGCATTCAAATTGCTTCTATGTAACGGATCACCTCTCCTCATCTGGGCCACAGAAAATGCTTGTGGCCATGTCCTTAACCCTGTTCTGAGTGGGAAGGAACAAATGTTGGCTTAAACCACCCTCAGGCTCTGAAACAGCAAAACCTAAGGTTACCTGAGCTCTTGCTGCAATAAGTGATGAGCTCTCCAGGAGCCATGCATGTCAACGATGTTCTTGCTGATGCATTATGCATCGTGACTGAAGTCAATCAATAGCTCTTTCTGTGCCTTATGTCCACTGAGACAGTGTGACTCACTGTCAGATCTCTGGATGGGTCAGCAGTCTGACACTTTTCCACTGCAGAGAAATGCTGCTAATCTGAGGCTTTTCCCTTCTGAAGATCACTTGAGTTTATTTATAAAGGACACAAACACTGATCTCTCTTTCCTCCTTACAGAGCTTACAAACCCAGGTCCAGAAATCTTTCAGCTCCTGCAAACAAATAAATCAATTAGCCCTTCTGCTTTAAGGTTAAAGGTTAATGAGGTAAGAACTAAGAAGCAATCTGAGAAGTGGGCAACTAAGAAAGAGCTGTGAAGTTGTAGCTGACCACATTTCCTTCCTGATGTGAAAGCAAAGGCAAAAGGGCAGGATTATTACTTGCTTTTCAGTTGGAAAAGAACACAGTGGAAAACCAGTTAAGCTAAACTGGACACTAGTAGCAGTGCTGTTGCTGTTCCAGAGTCTGCTGCATTTCAGGTCAAGTGCCTTGGGGCATCATAGAACTCCTTTGGAAATCAAATCCAGTGGGGCCACATCAGGCTCACCAAAATAATGTTCAGTACCCAGCTAGCTATGCCTTAAGATGACAAATAGCAGTAAGCCTCTAGAACTCTGAAGCTTAAATAAGTAGATCATATATTGTGATTTAAGAGGTGGCAGCTCTTCATAGAAACATCTGTTGACTGGCCCTCTGGCACTATCTCCTCCTTTCCTCCTCCTGCCACCTCCAGATACACTCCCTTCAGTTTTCAGGTTTAATTTAGTGCTTTTTCAGCTGTTTCAGAGAATAGAGCTAAGCTTGGTCTCGAGAGAAAACATTATTAGCAAGGAAATGATCTTCTTTCTTGTGGCTTTCTGGGATTTCATGCCCTAGCAATCATCAGCAATTTTTTTCTCAGACGGTTTTCTGGCTTAGGATGGTCTCTGATGAACCACTAATTATACATAACAGATTCTGAAAGGAAGGAAGTATTAACAGGTTGTGCTCTGTGTTGCTATTTATGTGTCCACAGAGAAAATACTCATTCAGAAAGCCTTATCTTCCAGAAAAATTACTTTTGTAAGAGAAAGAGTAGCTCCTAAAAATATGTGCCCAATGAGGAAAGCCCAAAAGAACTGAAGCTTTTTATTCTAATCAGAAGACTGAAGAAATAATAGCTGCAGTAGTTAAATACAGATAAAGGGGTATTGTCTAAGAGGGAAAGGGGAAGATGGGAAGGTGATTGGATCCTGAGATTAAAATATGGAGAAGAGGAAGGCTGGAAAAGATCAGAAAGAACCTTGGCACTTTTTTGCACTGCACTGCTGTACCATGGAGACTGTGTGAATGGATTACGTGGACCTGGCTCAAAGACACAGAGGGAAAAAAAACCATTTTAAGATCTCCATTCTGTCCATTGAATATGTTCTCCACCATCTTGGGTACAGACATAATTTAAGAACTTATAGAATGATAGAATCATGGAATCATTTTGGTTGGAAGACACTTTTAAGAGGATCACATCTGACCATTAATCCAGCCAGGTCAGGGCACTGCCAAACTGTGTCCCTCCGCACCACACCGACACAGCTTTTCGACCTCTCCACAGGTGGGGATTCCGCCACTGCCCTGGGCAGCCTTTTCCAGGCCCTGACGACCCTTTTGAAACTTTCCTCATGTCCAACCCAAACCTCCCCTAGTACAACTTGAGACTGATTCCTCTCATCTGGTTGCTTGTTCCTTGGGCGAAGAGACCAAATCCCACCTGGTTCCAACCTCCTTTCAGGGTGTTGTAGAGAGCCAGAAGGTCTCCCTTCAGCCTCCTTTTCTCCAGGCTAAACAACCTCAGCTCCCAGAGCTGCACCTCACATGACTTGTACTTTAGACCCTTCAACAGCTTCATTGCTCTCCTCTGGATGCACTCCAACACCTCAAAGTCCTTCTTGTATTGAGGGGCTCTAAACTGAACCCCACATTCCAGATGTGGCCTCACCAGTTGCCAAGCACAGGAGGATGATTGCTTCTGTAGTTCTGCTGGCCACACTACACCTACCTGAAAGGAGGTTGGAATGAAGTGGGAGTTGCTCTCTTCTCCCAAATAACAAGAGATAGGGCAAGCAAAATCAGCCTTAAGATGTGCCAGGGCAAGTTTAGGAAGGACATTAACAAAAAAGTCTTGCCCAGAAAGATTCTCAAGGTCTGGAATGGGCTGCTCAGGATACTGATGGAGTCCCCATCCCTGGAGGGATTTCAAAGCTGTGTAGATGTGGTGCTGAGGGACATGGTTTACTGGCAACCTGGCAGACATGAGTTAGTGGTTGGACTCAATCTTAAAGATCTTTTCCTGTGATTTTATGAGAGAGAAGTGGGAGCAAGACAAGGACCTGCTTTATCAGATGAAAATCCTTGTTGGTTTGTTTTTTTTTTTTTCTTTCCCCAGAGCTTTAGATTTTTTTTTTTTAAACTATTGGCATTTTCATTTGGCAGGTCTGCACCCAAATCACTTTGTGCAAGAAGAGTAAGTAGAAAACAAGTGAAACCTTTGTTTCTCCCTATGAACAGAACAAACTGCAGAGGCAGACAAATAGGTGCCACCATTGCAGTGACAACGACAAAACAATGTCTTTTTCTGAGCTGATTTTACAAGTCAATATCAAGCTTGCAAAACAAATCCTTGTAAGGGTTCCAGGAATACAAACAGAAGTGGCTCATAGCCTTTCTAGTGCTGTGGGAGTGATTCTTGCTATTTAAAATATGACTGTGCTGAATGTTGCCTATTTTCAGGTCACTTGTCATGATTTGCATCAAATTTATGCTGCTTTTAGTCCCCTTTGGTTCCACAGAGGACAACACATTCAATTTATTCACTTTTCATAAGGGCTCTGAGAGGAATATTCATATAACACTCAAAAGGGGGCTTGATGCTGCAGATAGGTCTGAAAAGACCTAACCCAAGCCCAGAAGAGGTCTGTTTGTAATGGGATTTTAGAGGTGACATTAACAGCAAGCCTGGGGCAAGGAAGCACAAAGATGACAAGGTGCTTGGGTGAAATGTGCTTTCTAGAGGCTTGATTAATGTGTTTGCGGTCTGTGTGCTCTCCTGCAGCAGAACTTCTTCCTATCACGTTCCTGTGCCTGGGCAGAAGCTGCAAAAGGGACTAAGTGATGACAACCATCCTGCTCCACAGCATTTTGGGAAAGCTCTTCTGACATCTGGGCTAGGCATGCTCAGCACACTCTGCTCTCTGCTCTGCCACCACCCTGGCACTGCAAACAGCCACTTAGCAGCACCTCAGGCAATTTAGAGTCCTTCTCAAAGGGTGGTTGACACAAGGCTTGGCTTGGAGGCCAGGCGTGCTCAACTTCAGACTGAATCATTGCATGAGCTTGGGTGTGAAGGGACCTCTGAGCTCTGCAGTCAAACCTGCTTGAAACAGAGAACTTCAAATTTACATTTGATAGCTCAGGCCCTTATCCAGTTGCATGTGGAGTATCTTCAAGAATGGAGGTTCTCTTGGTACCTGTTGTACTGTTTGTCCTCACACCATCATGGTGATGTCTGAACTTGCTTCTGCAGGATTTATTCTCAGCATTGAGCACCTCCAAGCAGGCAATGGAGGTTGGATATTTTCCTTCACTGTGGGCAACCACCAAGAGTATCAATGAGAGTGTAAAGCAAAACAAAGCCAACCAACTAGTTTTATAGAACAGAATCACAGAATCATAAAATCTTCTGGGTTGGAAAAGACCTCCAAGCTGGAGCCCAACCAGCAACCCCACACCACCGTGGGCATCAAACCATTCACATGCAGCTTATTCCAACAGGTTTACCAAAACCTACCATTGGATGGATGCATTGGGGAGCAGAGGCAAGGAAAGGGGTGAATCCTTTGCAGAACTCTTGTGCTCCATGGAATTGCAGTCAGGAGGTCTGCAAAGTGCAGTGCTGTTTGTCTGCAGTGTGCCTTTGTCCTTAATCTGACATAGATGCATTGTGCCAAGCAAGCTGACACTTCTGCTCCTTTTAGCTACAGTAGATAAAAAGAAAGAACAAAAAAAATCCTTTTTTTGTCTGAAGAGTTCACTTATTTTGAAGGTTTATTCTGGATTCTCTGAATCTTGTCTTTCTAGACTAATCTTTTCCACCTCTCAACTGCTATAATTTGGAAACAAGTCAATCCCAACTGACTTGGCATTGGAAGTAGAAAATATTTCTAGTTAATAAAAGAATTGGGAGAGTATTTAAGAGATAATGTTCATTTAATGAGAAAAGTGTCAATCTGGTCTTGAGCCAGAGGAATAAAGGCCCACATGGTTGTGCTTTTTTCTTTTTTTTCCCCCAAATGTTCTCCCTGTGTTGCATCAGACTTTGGAATTCAGGCATTGGAACAGGCTTCCCAGGGAGGTGATGGAGTCACCATGCCTGGAGGTGTCCAAAAAATGTGTGACTGTGGAACTTCAGGACGTGATTTAACAGCCATGGTGGTGTTGGGTTGAAGGCTGGACTCAATGTTATCTTAGAAGTCTTTTCCAACCAAAACAATTCTAGGATTCTAAGATTCTATGACTTGTTGAAAATAAAGAAGGTGAAAATAGATTAACACCACTTCTGACCATGGAGTTCTGTCTTTAGAAAGGCAGAAACACACTGTTTGGACTAAACGTGACTTGGCTGTCTGAAGAACTGCAGCAGGATTCTTTTATCTGGTTTAAAAAGACACAATTCCAGGGGGATGAGTTTTATGACAATTTTGGGTTCATGGCAGAATTTGTAAATGGCACCAGTAGAGGTTAGGAGGTGATCTGCTAGAGAGCAGCCCTGTGGAGAAGGACCTGGGGGTCCTGGTGGATAACAATTATCCATGGGTCAGCAATGTGCCCTTGTGGCCAAAAGGGCCAATGGGATCCTGGGGTGCATTCAGAGGAGCGTGTCCAGCAGATCCAGGGAGGTTCTCCTCCCCCTCTACTCTGCCCTGCTGAGGCCACATCTGGAATATTGTATCCAGTTTTGGACTCCCCAGGTCAAGAGGGACAGGGATCTGCTGGAGAGAGTACAACAGAGGGCTACAAGGATGATGAAGGGAACACTGCCCTATGAGGAGAGGCTGAGAGCCCTGGGGCTGTTTAGTCTGGTGAAAAGAAGGCTGAGAGGGGATTTAACAAATGTTTATAAATATGTGAGAGCTGAGTGTCAAGAGGGAGGGGACAGGCTCTGCTCAGTTGCACCCTGTGATAGAACAAGGGGCAATGGATATAAACTACAGCACAGGAGGTTCCACCTCAACATGAGGAGGAACTTCTTTACTGTGAGGGTCACAGAGCACTGGAGCAGGCTCCTGAGAGGGGTTGTGGAGTCTCTTTCTCTGCAAACTTTCAAGTCCCATCTGGATGTGTTCCTATGTGACCTGTGCTAGATTCTATAGTCCTGCTCTGGCAGGGGGGTTGGACTCAATGATGTCCAGAGGTCCCTTCCAACCCCTAATATCCTGTGAGCCTGTGATCCTGTGAACTCTAGTTAAGCAAGTGTATTTATTATTGCAAATGTATTTGTCATTCTCCTGCAGTTAGTTAACACATTTGTTTGAAGTCACTGTAGGAAATACCTATTACAAAAATCCCATGCAACTTTAACATTTATCAGAGCAACCACTCTTGAGGAGAGAAGGGCATGGTTTTGCTCTGTTGGTTTCAAGCAAGCAGTAAAACTGATGCTTAGTGACTTGTCAAATGCTTTACAGGAAGATAGTGATTGATAAGTGGATTGAATGCAGGTTTCCCATGTCCAGGGTTAGCATGCTAATGGCAAGAACATTTTCCCCTGTGCATCAGATAGGAGATGTCTTTGCCCTCCAACGTGTCTATGCATGCTAAGGATGATTTAAGACTTCAAGCCTACTGCTTTGGGACATAGCAATGTTATTCAGAAATGCAGGAAATCCAAGAGGCTATCTTCTTATGCTCATTAAAGAACTGGTGGCATATTTGGGTGGGTTTCTACAGTAGTACTCTTCCCTATAATCCGGAAATTCAAATCTGGGTCTTTACACATTTCATCTCCCAACACATATAACAGGCAGTGTATATTTAAGCAGCATATGCATATTCATCTTCACATCCTCTCTGTACCTTCTGGTGTGACCTGTGTTTCACTATGTATCACCTTCATTCAATTAACTAGCAGCAAAATTCTCATTTTTAAGGTTTAAAGATTTTTAATGTCCCCAAAAAGCATGATGGTGCTGGTAACTGATTGAGCTGAGGTGGGACAAAGATGCACCCTCAAACACTGCATGGTTACTGAATTTAAAGCTGTACCAAGTTCTAAGGATAGAACTGAATCCAAAATTTCCCTTGGAGGTAATGACGAATTGTTAATTCTTCACAGACAAGAAAGTTATTTGAAAATTGATTATAAATATGTGAAATGTATTTAGTGTATAGCTGTTCCAGCTTGTCCCCTCCCTTGAGGTGTTCAAGACCAGGTTGGATGAGGCATTGAGCAACCTGGTCTAGCAGAATTTGTCCCAGCCCATGGCAGGGACATTGGAACTAGATGATCTTTAGAGTCCCTTCCAACCCAAACCATTCTGTAATTCTATGCCATAACTCTTTTACATAAGCAAACACAATCAGTGCTTTCTGTCCATGAGTTAAGCCTCCTAGGCATTAAATATCCAATCTGTAGGGTAGAAGGAGATATTTTATATAAAAAAAAACCCTTTACCTTGTGTACATGTATAAATTAAAAGAACAATGACTCACTCTCTTAGCAACCCACTCACAGTTTAGTGACATATGTTCCAGTCGGGCAAGGGATGAGCCTTGGAGGGAAACCAAAGTCCTTGAGGATACTGGCTCTGCTCCCGGTTCTGTGCCAAAATCCCAACAGGAAGAACTGAAAGAGCACCAGAACAGCTGTCTGAGACCTGCTGTGGTGTCTCAGAGATTAGGCAAAACAGTAAGGAGGCCACTAGCATGTGCCTGCACTAATCCACTATGAGGCTGAGATGTTTAGGCAGCGTAGAAGTGCCCACAGGGATGGACTTTGTTTTTCCTCCAGTATTAGGGAACTGCCCAAACTAACTGAAATTCCACAGGGAGAGCTGCTTAGGCTGGTATGAACTCAGTTACCTTGCTGCAAAGTCTAATAACAACACTACTGATGCTGATCTAACTAAAAGCTGATGCTGATCTGATGATGATGGTCTTTAATGTAATCTCTAATAAGTGTTTCATGCAAATGGTACAGTCACAGAATTGTTGATGTTGGAAAAGACCTTTAAGCAATCCTTGTGATTTATTCCTGAATCCCAGCCTGAGGTACACTGAGAACACAGACATGACTAAAGTCTCTAAGAAGGTATGTTCTTATCATAGAATCAGAGAATGGTTTGGGTTGGAAGGGACCTCCAAAGGTCATCTAGTTCAACCCCCTGTAATGAGAAGGGACATCCTCCACTAGATCAGCTTGCCCAGAGCCCTGCTGAACCTGATCTTGAATATCTCCAAGAATGGGACCCCAACTACCTCCCTGGGCAACCTGTTCCAGTGTTCCACTACCATCTTGTTCTGCTTCAGTGCACAGACCTGCACCGTTCCCTGACCTCCCTCCAACTACAGAGTGAAACCAAGCCAGAACAAATTAGAGAGACACAAACATGTTTGCCCAGTTTGATACTAAGGGAAATTTAAATTGTGTTCAAGTCAGCTTGGAGACACAAAATTCTGAAGCATGAATGTTCATTATTATCATTATCTTTCTGCTCAGCAGAAAGTACCCTGAGCATTTTGAGGGCAATGCAGGCATGTTTTGCTCCATCTCTAGTCCAAAGAATTCAGCTTAGAGCTGAGATTAATTTAAGAATGTGGATTGAGGTAGTTACTCAGTCGTTGATTCAATGGTATTGATTGGGCAGTGTCAGGCTTAAACTGAGAGGTGTGCTGGAAGGGTCACAAACACCACAGAAACCAATTACTGCCAGTGACCTTTTCTCCTAATTCAATCTCAACTTGAAGATCCCAAATGAATGAGGTGAATCATTTAAGTGGTGCATTGGGGTTGTGTGGCAAGGTTTAGGTAGGCCTGGGGATACAGGGCTGGGCTCTGTGAGATGCTGCTGGAAGGTTCCCCTGTGTAAGACAGAGACAATGTCACAGGATCACAGGATCACAAGATGTTAGGGGTTGGGAGGGATCTCCAAAGATCATTGAGTCTAAACCCCCCTGCCAGAGC
The DNA here is from genome assembly GCA_013399975.1 of Indicator maculatus. NCBI lineage: Eukaryota > Metazoa > Chordata > Aves > Piciformes > Indicatoridae > Indicator > Indicator maculatus. The sequence goes on from VXBD01014776.1 coordinate 233,858, forward strand.
AGGACCATAGAATCCAGCACTAGTCACACAGGAACATATCCAGACAGGGCTGGAAAGTCACAGGATGTCAGGGGTTGGAAGGAACCCAAAGAGATCATTGAGTCCAACCCCCCTGCCAGAGCAGGACCACACAATCTAGCTCAGGTCACAGAGGAACACATCCAGACAGGCCTTGAAAGTCTGCAGAGAAGGAGGCTCCACAACCTCTTTGGGGAGCCTGTTCCAGTGCTCTGTGACCTTTACAGTAGAGAAGTTCCTCCTTGTGTTGAGGTGGNGTTATAGACATTTCTTAAATCCCCTCTTAGTCCTCTCTTCTCCAGACTAAAGAGCCTCAGGTCCCTCAGCCTGTCCTCACAGGGCAGTGCTCCAGTCCCTTCATCATCCTTGTAGCTCTCTGTTGTACTCTCTCCAGCAGATCCCTGTCCCTCTTGACCTGGGGAGTCCAAAACTGGATACAATATTCCAGATGTGGCCTCAGCAGGGCAGAGTAGAGGGGGAGGAGAACCTCTCTGGATCTGCTGGCTCCAAGGCTGACCCACCACTGGCCAAGGCTGAGCCCATCAGAGCACAGAGGTAACATCTCTGTAGTGACATATTTAAGAGGAAAAACTTTCTGTGCCACAGTAAAAGCAACCAAAGGGAGAAGTGAGAACATGTGAGAGAAACAACTCTTCAGACACTGTGCTGGAGTTGCCATCACTGGAGATGTTCAAGAGAAGCCTGGATGAGGCACTTGGTGCCATGGTCTGGTTGATTGGATAGGGCTGGGTGACAGGTTGGACTGGAGGATCTTGGAGGTCTCTTCCAACCTGGTTGATTCTATGATTCTATGGTTAGTGAAGAAGGAGGGGAAGGAGGTGCTCCAGGTACCAGAGCAGAGATTCCCCTGCAGTCCATGGTGAAGACCATGGTGAGATAGACTGTCCCCCATGGAGGTTACTGATGGAGCAGTTATCCACCTACAGCCTGTGGGTGACCCCACAATGGAGCAGGTGGGTGTGCCTGAGGAAGACTTTGACCCCATAGTCCAACACTGCTCTGTGCTGGAGCAGGCTCCTTGAAGAACCTGTCAATCTGTGGAGCTATCCACAACTTCCCTGGGCAACCAGTATCCACCACCCTCATAGTAAAGACCTTCATCCTAATGTCCAATCTAAACCTACCCTGCTCTAGTTTAAAACCATTGCCCCTTGTGCTATCACTACAACCCCTTGTAAATAGCTTCTCCCTAGGTCTCCTTTAGGCCCCTTCAGGTACTGCAAGGCCACTAGGAGGTCTCCCCAGAGCCTTCTCTATTCCAGGCTGAACAGCCCAAACTCACTCACCCTGTCTTTGTAGGAGACATGTTCCAGCCCAGCTTCATAGCCCTCCTCTGGTCCCTCTCCAACAGATGTATCCTTAGAGCAAATTCTACATCCTCTTCAGCTCTCCTCCAGCTGACCTCCTGAACCAAACACCTTCTCAGTGTAGGACGTGCTTCCATGCTTTTCTATCCTGAATCACTGGCATGACTTTCTAGATGCTAAAATATCAGTGCCTGACTGGCAACCTGACCTAGTGTGAGGTGTCCCTGTCCATGGCAAGGGGGTTGGAACTAAATGATCCTTGAGATCCCTTCCAGCCCTAACAATTCTATGAGTCTCACTGTGGCAATGTGCTTCTCAAAGCTAAGAGCCTCTCGTTGGTATTAATCAGGATTCTTTGTTACCAATATAGATTTCTATCTCTGCTTTCATCCATAAAACTTCTGCCTCCACCTTAATCACAGGGAAGACCTAAAAAAAGCAACGTGTGGGTAGCAGAGGTTGTTTATCTGCTTTTTGCTAACAGGCTGACCTGGTAATTAGCTGCTGTGATTCAGGCTGGGCTATGAAGGACAATTGGTTTCCTGTTGTCTTCCAGCCCAAAGTGTGTGGTTGTCTCTAACACCTGCTGCATTATCTTGCTCTCTGCTCCTGGATTATACCTTACTAGGCAGACTCAGTGTGCAATGTGAGCTGAACTGGGAAGGGACAGGAGTGGATGCTGAGATGAGGGCAGAGGTACTCACTCCTGGTACTTGTGCAGGAGGATAAGGATGGTGCTCAGTGACTCTGTGGGGATGTTCAAATTGTTGGGCAGGTGAAGAGAGGAAGCAGGAAGGATTGAAATCCTCCACTGAATCATGCTGGGGGTGAGGGAAGAGGGTGTTATGCAGCTGGATCTGAAGAGAGTGATATTGTATACCTATACCTCTTTTGTTGCTCCTGTCCTAGTTTGATTTTGTCCACCTGAATAGAATCATAGAATCATCTGGTTGGAAAAGACCTTGAGGTCATTGATTCCAACCATAAACTAACCTCTCCCTGCACACAACAAGGGGCAATGGATAGAAACTGCAGCACAGGAGGTTCCACCTCAACATGAGGAGGAACTTCTTCCCTGTGAGAGTCACAGAGCACTGGAGCAGGCTCCCCAGAGGGCTTGTGGAGTCTCCTTCTCTGGAGATTTTCAAGACCTCTCTGGATGCATTCCTGTGTGACCTGTGATGGATTCTATGGTCCTTCTCTGGCAGGGGGGTTGGACTCAATGATGTCCAGAGGTCCCCTCCAACCCCTAACATCCTGTGATCCTGTGAACTTTTGGACCATGTCCCTGAGCTACTCATCCAAATGTCTTTTAAACACTTCTGGAGATGGTGACTCCATCAGTGCCCTGGGCAGCCTGTTCCAGTGCCTGATGACCCTTTTGGTGAAGAAATTTTTCCTGATGTCCAACCTAAACCTCCCCTGCTGCAACTTGAAGCCATTTCCTAGAATCATAGAATCATTTGGGTTGGAAAAGACCTTTAAGATCTTTAAATTCAACAATATTCAGCTAAAATAATCTTAAAATCATTGAGAAGTGAGATGGGAATTTTGCAAGGTCTCTGAGAGAGGTCTTAAGAAGCTCCAGGAATGATATGCCTTTTGCAAGTGATTCAGGTCTCACCAACATTTGGGATCAGAGCTAAGAGGTCTGGAGAAGACCCTGGAGCCCAGGTTCCTGTTTTACAAGGAGCCACCCTGCTTCTAAGTCTGGATCATCTTTTTTCCAGCAAGGGAACAAACCAGATCATTGTTTGTACAAGCCTTGTACAGCCATCTAAGTTTCCCTGTTTAGTAATTGAGTTTGCTGGAAAAAGAGATTTCCTAGTTTGAGAAACCTTCGCTTCAGGGCCAGTGGGGAATCTCTTACCTAAACACAGACTTCTAAGAGCAAATCTGCCCTGTGATGTTTATGTCTGTGTTCTTACAACAACTGAAAAACCCAAATAAATACACTGAGCCATTAAACAATTTGTTCTTGGTGCTGATTACCATTTAGAACATAAATAGCCTGGGGTGAGTAACATTTAGTTTTCAGTCCTGTCCCCACCATTTGCATTTGCCTTCTCTGCTGGCATGTTTTGACTCTTACTTTATTTTGTCAGGGAAAAAAAAAAAAACCTCAGTTATTTCTGACATCATTTCAGTGCCTTGAGGGCAGAATGCTAGCAAATAAACAGCTGGGCCTCTCCACAATATTTTCCAAGCCTATATTGAGTTTCCTTGCTGCTAACTAGAAGTGTTATGGATGCACGGGCAGTGAGAGGAACACTCTGCTAGGTTCACTTTGAGAAGAAAGCAATTTCATGCTGTGTATCCACAATTTCCTCTGTATTTTTAGATTTCTGAATACCTTAATATAGACCCTTGCTTATATCAAGAATGATCAGTTTTTATATTAACCAGAGATACCATGGCCATGTTTCTTTCCAGCTGCACCCAAATAAAAGGAAAATGACCTCTTCTGCCAGGTCTGCTGTGCCTGTATTAATAGCCAGAACTTTCTCCACTGCTTGTAGGCCTTTTAGTGCAGGCAGAGGAAAGCACATGAATCTCTGGGCTCATTTAGAAACACAACCAAAGGCACAGAATTAACTAAAGCTCTGACTGCAGTCCTGCTGGTGGAATGAGTTTGCCATTTTATGCCTCCAGTGCATGGAATCATAGTCATAGATTCTTTTGGGTCAGAAAAGCCCTCTAAGATCCAGTCCAACCATCACCCTAACACCACCATGGCCAACAAACCATGTCACAAAGTGCCATGGCCACAGGTTTCTTGAACACCTCCAGGGATGATGACTGCATCACCTCCCTGGGCAGCCTGTTCCAATCCCTGACCACTCTTGAAGCAAAGAAATGTTTCCTGATCTCCAACCTAAACCTCCCCTGAAACAGTTTCAGGCCATTACATCTTGCTCTACCACCTGATACTAGGGAGAAGAGACCAACCCCCACCTCACTCCAGCCTCCTTTCAGGGAGCTGTAGAGAGCAATGAGGTCTCCACTCAGCCTCTTCTTCTCCAAACTAAACAACTCCAGTTCCCTCAGCTGCTCCTCACCAGACCTGTTCTCCAGACCATTCACCAGATTTGTTGCCCTTCTCTGGACCTGCTCCAGCAACTCAATGTCTTGTCCTTAAACACTGCTGGATGAGGTTTTCTAGATTTCTGAGGGCTGCTTTTGCACCTCTTGCTGCTTTTGAGGTTCACACTTCTTGAGACTCACTAAAAAGCAAGACAGAATATTGCCCAGCCAGGTGGTCTCAGACATCATTTGTTTCAAGAAGAGTCTCTTGCAGTCCTAGATATCAACAGACCTGAATATCAGTCCAAGATTTCTTCTTATGCCCACCCTGACCCTCTGTGGGAATGTCAATGGTTATAAAAGTTTCCAGAGGAACTTTTGGCCTTCCAATATCTTAAAGGGCCCTGCAAGAAAGCTGCGGAGGGACTTTTTAGGGTGTTGGGGGCAGGGAATGGAGCAAAATGAGAAGCGGGTAGATTCAGATTGGATGTTAGGAAGAAGTTCTCCCCCATGAGGGTGGTGAGACACTGGCACAAGTTGCCCAGGGAGGTGGTGGAAGCCTCATCCCTGGAGGTTTTTGCAGCCAGGCTGGATGTGGCTCTGAGAAACCTGCTCTAGTGTGAGGTGTCCACGGCAGGGGGGTTGGAACTGGATGATCCTTGAGCTCCCTTCCAACCCTGACAATTCTATGATTCTTTACTTTTCCCCCCTGCGACATTATTGGTACAATCTTGATGTTTATCTAGCAGTTTGAAAGAACATTGGCAGTTGAATCCTGTCCTTGAGTTCACATTTAAAGATGGCTTCCTATCCTGTGTCTGGAGCAATGATGAAGCTTTCCATCAGTAAAATCAAAAGGAGGAGTTTTCTTTTAGGAATCATCAGCACGTGCTGATTCATGGCAATGAGGCCTCTGTATATAGAAACCTTCTGAGAAGAGGATCCACAGCCTAAGATCACAGAATCACAGGATCACAGAATTAACCAGGTTGGAAAAGACCTCAGAGATCATCAAGTCCAACCTATCACCCAACACCATCTAATCAACTAAGCCATGGCACCAAGTGCCTCATCCAGGCTTTTTTTAAACACTTCCAGGGATGGTGACTCCACCACGTCCCTGGGCAGCACATTCAAATGGGCAATCTCTCTTTCTGTGAAGAATTTCTTCCTAACACCCAGCCCAGACTTCCCCTGGTGCAGCTTGAGACTGTGTCCTCTCCTTCTGCCACTGGTTGCCTGGGAGACCAACCCCCACCAGGCTACAACCTCTCTTCCCAAGACTGTGCCAGTTCAGGGTTTTGTGTCTGCTTGACATTGCCAATTTTGGTCTTCTTTCACAGCAATGCTTCAAACTTCTTAATTCCTTTCAGATGCAGAAGAGAAAGAGCAAACCCTATCATTATTTCCCCAGATAAGGCTTTGCTTCCCCAGTAAATGCCAAGCATTAACAACCTCCTTGCTTCTCACAAGCACCAGGTGAACTCTAGACTTTTCTTTAAATGGGTTTTGTCTCTTTGGTTTTGCTGTTTCTCCATTGCTAAGATGAGTCACTCCTAATGCTGCATAAACACATCTGAGATCTTGAAACTGCCTTTCCTTTGGCTGCAGTTCTCCAATTTGTGTGCTTAATTGTAGCAATTATTTGAGCAAATCAGAAGAATGGGTCTGAAAATGGGCAGAGTGGAGGTGTTGACTGGAAGGAAAGGTCTTTATTTCTCATTTGAAGGTGTTGACACCAGAAGATATTGAACTCCCTCAACTTTACTTAACCCCACTGAGAATCAATGCAACGTGGCACTTTGCTACAGCAGCATCAACTCATACTCATTTTTGCTTTGATATTTGCAGGAGGACCAAGCAGAGCAAGGGTGGAAGGACTGGGGGTGGATTTCTCCTTTGAACTCCTGTGAATTTTTCACTCCAGATTACCACTTGGAGCTCTCCTAATGTTTTCTTTGTGCTCAAGGCAATCAGTGGACAGAACAGAGAGAACTAGGACCGAGCAGAGCATTTATCTTGATAACATTCACTCTGCCAGCATCCAAGTTATTAAAAATGTCTTTCCAATTACTCTAATCTCTTTTAATTTGTGTCAGCAAAGCGAGGAAACTCAAGGTTTATAACACTGCAGATGCCTGGGTAGAAGAGTGCATTCCTAATCCTTGAGTACTTTGTATATATTAGGTGACTCCTGAAGACTGGAATTGAAGATGAATCACCTATCCCATGACATCATGTAGATCAGTATACAACATTTTATCTAGGCTGGTTTCCCTTGTGTTCTGCTGCCAGCCAAACTATTTTGCTGATTTGTTTTGAGTTGGTTGATACTCACACAACAGAGCTCTTCAGCTCACAGCAGCGGTGTGCTTCTTCCAAATGCTGTTCCTAGGGCAAACAACTGGATCAAATGAATTTATTCTTTTCCCTTTCATCTCTGTGAAGCTTAAACATCCTGGCTTTCATTTATCCTGGAACAGCAGAATCACAGAATGGTAAGGGTTGGAAGAGACCTCCAGAAATCATCGAATCCAGTCCCAGGTGACCCTAGAGAAGGTCACACAGGAACACGTCCAGGCAGATTTTGATTATCACCAGACATGCAGACTCCATCACCTCTCTGGGCAGCCTGTTCCAGTGCTCCACCAGCCTTAGATTAAAGAAGTTCCTCCTCATGTTTAGATGGAAGTTATCATGTTCAAATTTGTGTCCATGACTTCTTGTTCTGTCATTAGGAGCCACTGAAAAAAGACTGGTCTCATTGTGACAACCACCCTGTATGTGTCTGTAAGCATTGATGAGATCCCCCCTCAGTCTTCTCTTTTCCAGACTTAAAAAGTCCCAATTCTTTCAGCCTTTCATGATAAGAGAGGTGTTCCAGTCCCTCATCACCTTTGGAGCCCTTTGTTGTGCCCTCTCCAGCAAGTCCCTGTCTCTCTTGAACTGGGGAGCCCAGAACTGGGCACAATGCTCCAGATGTGGCCTCACAAGGGCAGAGTGGAGAGAGAGGTGAACTTCCTTGACCTTCTGGTTGCTCTCTTCTTGATGCACCCCCAGATGCCATTGGCCTTCCTATTTGGGGTCAGAGATCCCAGCACTGTCAAACCAACTGCATATGCTGGGCCTCTTGCCAGAGTTGAGATTCATGCTATTGGTAGCTCTCATTAAGGCAATGAACCTGTGATCACAGAAGCACAGAATGATAGGGGTTGGAGGAGACCTCTGGAGATCATCCAGTCCAACCCTTCTGCTAAAGCAGATTCACCTGCAGCAACTTGCAGAGGAATACATCCAGGCAGGTTTTGATTATCTCCAGGAAAGAGACTCCACAACCCTTCTGTCATCCTCAAATTAAGTAAGATTTTCCTTGTACAGATGCAACATTTCTGCAGTAGTGCAGTTATGGAAGTAGCTTACATGTGGACATGCCATTTTCCAAGAAAATTCACTTGCTGGGTATGAAAACCTAGGAGGAAGGTGGATTATGGCTCAGTTAGCAACTTCCAGAATGAAGTTCTGTCCTGTATCTGCTTCATCTGTCCTGTATGAGTTGTTCCTTTTAAGCTGCATATTACTCATATATTAAAATGCTGCTGTAAAATAGCTCACAGTAAATTTCCTTGGCCCATAACTCCTTTAGAAATCAAGAAACTTACAAGATCTAGGGTCTCTTCCCACTTAATTTTTGTTTTAATTGCTTAAGTAGTAAATACTGATTAAGTAAATTAATAGCAATAATTAACATTAACAGCAACAACACAAATGGTAGCTAAAGAATCCTAGGAAGAAGTTCTTCAATATGAGGGTGGTGAGGCTGTGGCATAGGCTGCACAGGGAGGCTGTGGATGCCTCCTCCCTGGAGGTGTTCAAGGCCAGGTTGGATGAGACCTTGAGCTGCTGAGTTTTGTTGAGAGGTGTCCCTGCCCATGGAGAGTTTGCAGCAGATGATCTTTAAGGACCCTTGCAACTTAAGCCAATCTATGATTCTATAAGAGTCAAAAATAATATTAATAGCAATTGGATTCATAAATATTTATTAATTTAGTAGCAAAAAGAGCCAAGTTAGATGAGTGCCTTTGTAGTAACTTCATGATCCATGGGGTGGGAATCATCTCATGATTCCCACCCAAGCTCTCAAGAGCTGATGCTCTTCATGTCTGTAATGTGTATGGATACATCTGAGCTTAGAATTTCCTTTCAGCATGGAGAGAAATGGACACTTTCAAGGTGTGATTCATTTCCTCTCAAGATAGGATTTACCAGGATAAGGTTCTTTCCCAGGGGTCAGAAAGCTTAGATCTTGCTGTTTTCAGTCAGGATAAATGGAGACTATTACAATCTCCTGGAAGACACAAACCAAGCAATTTTCATATTGTCTCTCCAATAATTCTCTAAAATGCTTTCCATATGGAAACTTTCCCAAGCATTTCAATATCTGATCTTTTCCCTGTGATTGATGGGAGCAGTAAACTACACGAACATGCTCAGAATTGCTTCACACAAATCATCTCCTAAACTGTTTTCACAAAATCATTTTGTCTTTTCATTACCAGAGAAGCAGTGCATTGAGCTTGAGAAGTGCAGGATTTAACTCACTGTTGCCAAGCAATCTCTCTCCAAAATAGGTGAAATTAATCTCATCTGAGGATTGTATTCTCAAAGCATCCAGTTTGAACTGTTGGAATGGGTCCAGAGGAGGCCATGAAGATGATCAGAGGGCTGGAGATCATCCCCTGTGGTGACAGGCTGCAAGAGTCGGAGATGTTCAGCCTGGGGAAGAAAAGGCTCTGGGGAGAACTTAGAGCAGCCTTCCAGTACCTGAAGGGGGCTGCAGGAGAGCTGGAGAAGGGCTATTTACGAGTGCTTGTAGGAGTGCTGGAAGAGGGGAGATTTAACTTGGATCTTAGGAGGAAGTTCTTTACCATGAGGGTGGTGGAACATTGGAAGAGATTGCCCAGAGAGGTGGTGAAAGCTCCATTCCTGGAGACATTCAAAGTCAGGCTTACCAGGGCTCTGAGCAGCCTGATCTTGTTGGGGATGACTCTGATTTTGTTTCTTATGCCTTTAGATTGGACTTAAGGAAAAATGTTGTTACTGAAAATGCAGTCAGGCATTGGAACAGGCTACCCAGACTGGATTCACCATCCCTAGTGGTGCTCAGGAGACACCTGGGCATGGCACTTTGGGACATGCCCTGGTAGTGTTAGGTCTATGATTGGACTAGATGATCTTTGAGGGCTTTTCCAACCAAAACAATTCTATGGTTCTATGCTCAGTTGGAAATTGCATGCCTTTCCTTTGCTTGCTTTTTGAACTCTGCCAAAAACAATAATCAGAAAAGATCTCATTCTTAATAATAATTTTTTAAAAGTAAAATTGGAAAAAAAAAAAAATCTGTTCTACATCTGTTGGGCTTCATCTTGGGAAACTGACCAAATCAAAATCTGTGCTAAAATAATGTCTCTGAGGCAGGCAGCACAGCAAAGAAGTCTGATTGTTAGAGAAAAGGGTAAAGAGCTCAAAATCTTGAAGGCTTTGGTCGTAAAATTTGTACAATGAAAGAATGTGGCAGAGGGCAAAGGATTAAGATGAGAACATACTGGAAATAGTTCAGAGCTCAGAGTATTGGAGGAAGAGTGCTGAGAGCTGCCCAGGCATTACAATGGGACTTGACAATTTGTTAAGCATTCTTTTTTGTTGAGATCCCTCATGTAAATCCACAGCAGGACCACATTGCTAAGTACTGCTGCAGATGTAGCCTTATAGATGGGTGAGATTTATTGTCAAGATTCTTAAAACACTTTAAGTCTTTGACAGTATCAATGTGTTGGGTTTTTTGCTTGAGTAGATTGTGAGCAGGACAACCCTTTCTTCTTAAAATAAATTTTAAAAAAAGAAAAAAGGAAGAAAAGAAGAAGAAGAAGAAGAAGAAGAAAGAAGAAGAAGAAGTAAGAAGAAGAAGAAGAAGAAGAAGAAGTAAGAAGAAGAAGAAAAAGAAGAAGAATCACAGAATCACAGAACATGAGAGGTTGGAAGGGACCTCCAGAGATCATCCAGTCCAAGCCCCCTGCCAAAGCAGGATCACTTAGAGCAGTCTGCACAGGAATGCATCCAGGTGGGGTTTGAAAGTCTCCAGAGGAGACTCCACAACCTCTCTGGGCAGCCTTTTCCAGTGCTCTGTCACCCTCACTGTAAAGAAGTTTCTCCTCATGTTGAGCTGAAACTTCTTTGCAGTGAGGGTGACAGAGCACTGTTTGAACCCAGTGTTCCTTGTCTTATTGCTGTGAACCACTGAAAAGAGCTTAGTCCCTTCCACTTGACACCCCCCCTCAGATACTGATAGACATTGATCAGATTCCTCTCAGCCTTCTCTTCTCAAGCCTAAACAGCCCCAGGGCTCTCAGTCTCTCTTCACAGGGGAGATGCTCAAGTCCCCTAAGCATCCTCATGGCTCTCCCTTGGATTCTCTCCAGCAGGTCTCTGTCTCTCTTGAACTGGGAAGCCCCAAACTGGACACAGTATTGCAGGTGTAGTCTCAGCAGGGCAGAATAGAGGGGAGAATAGCCTCCCTAGACCTGCTGGACACACTTTTCTTGATGCACCCCAGGATCCCATTGGCTCTCTTGTCCATAAAGAAGAAAGCAATAAGACATTCTGAATATGCAGTCCTTGTATCCTCTGAATTATTTGCTGCTGATAGACCTTGCTTGGCTAGACTGCCATGTTACATCCCTACAGGTGGTTGCATTTAGAGAGAGGAGAAAAAAAACCATCAAGACTTCCTCCTCTCCTGCGCTGCTGCTCCCATTCCTGTGTACCATAGCAGGGCTGATGTTGAGCCCACAAGTTCTCATTGCCTGCCAACCCACAGCCCCAGCCCCTTCTGTGTCTGTGCCTGGTGCAGCCCAGCATGCTCCTTTACTGTGAAGCATTGAAGGCTTCAAGGTCTGCGACATGTGAAAGGCTCCAGATGTGAACTGGGTGTGGATGAAAGGTTGCTGTGTTTGCACAAAGCTCTCTGAGCAGCTCCACAGACCATGGAGCTGGTTGTACCAAACAGATGCTACCCTCTTAGTTACTCAGGTTCACTGAGAGAAGTGTGAGACAGCAACTGAGATGTGGCCATGGAAATGTCTTATTGAAGAACATGATCTGCATCTTGAACTTTCCCACGACTTGCAACTCTTTGCACATTCAACATGCTGGACTTGAGTTCTTCTGTAAAGAACATGAGAAGTGGCTCCAGTCACCTCATGTAATGCTCAGTAGGGTTCTGATTTAGCAAATATCTCTTGGATGGTGCATTGATCAGCCTAAATGATGCATTTATCAGACCAATGATGGTGTATTTATCAGCCCAAATGATGCATTTATCAGACCAATGATGGTGCATTCATCAGAACAAATGATGCATTTATCAGACCAATGATGGTGCATTTATCAGACCAAAACCAACCCAGGCCCACCCAGTAGTGTGAGGTATCCCTGCCCATGGCAGGGGGGGTTGGAACTAACTGATCCTTGAGGTCCCTTCCAACCCTAACAATTCTATGATTCTATGATGCACCATGCTGAAGGCTCTGAGTCAGCAAAGATGGCAGAGCTGTACAGGGAGTTGGCTTATGACTTATCATGGGAGTTTTGAATTGCTCTGCCTATTCAAAAAGGTTGCCAAGAGGTAGCATGGAGTGGTGGCTCTCAGTCCTGCTCCACATAGGCTCCTGATACCTGTCTGCTGGATAGGAAATTTATTATAGCAGATTGGGAAGGAATTAAAATAGACCAGGAATATAGGATGGTCTTCTGTTCTGGTGAGACCCCACCTGCAGTGCTGGGGCCAGCTCTGGAGTCCTCAGCACAGCAGAAACTTGGAGCTGTTGGAGCAGGGCCAGAGGAGGCCATAGCAATGCTGAGAGGGCTGAAAGCCCTCTGCTGTGAGACCAGGCTGAGAGAGTTGGGATTGGTGAGCCAGAGAAGAGAAGGCTCCAGTGAGACCTTCTGGGGCATTTCAATACTTAAAGAGGCTGATCAGAAAGTTTGGGAAAGATTTTATCAGGGCCTATTGTGACAGGACATGGGGTGATGGTTTGAAATAAAAGAGGGGTATTCAAGATAGAAGGAAGATATTTTTCACCCTGAGGGTGGTGAGACCATGGCCCAGGTTGCCCAGAGAGGTGGCAGATGCCCCATCCCTGGAACCATCCCAAGTCAGGTTGTCTCAGGCTCTGAGCAACCTGCTCTAGCTGCAGATGTCCCTGCTGACTGCAGGGGGGTTGGACTAGATGATTTCAAATGTCCCTTCCAACCCAAACCATTTGATGATACTGTGATTGACACTCAATACATCTTTTCTGCTCTTTGAATGAATTCCTGATGTTTATATATCTCCCTCCATTTGTTTCATCTTGCATCTACTGAAATAGGGGTTTGAAACTTCTCATTTTGGCTCCTAACCTTGTAAAAATAAGACATGTCTCTTGCATTACCCCTTGTGAAGGCTGATTGATATCAGAGGGGTCACATCCATCACTTCATTACCATTCCCCATAAATCTTACAGGTGATATTAATGCAACAATATTAAGCAGACAGTGAATTGAGTTGGACTTGAGAAAATAATAATTCTGAGTTCACCACCATGCTTTTTTAGACCAAGCTCATAAGAACTGTGTTTTCCTTTTAGCATGATGCATCATCCCATTATATCAAACAAATAACCAACAAAAAAGTGTCATAAAAATAGAAGGTGCAAGACACAATTATTGACTCAGTCTGGCCTGAAGGAATAGAATTCTCTTTCAGCCAAACAAGACAGCATAGAATTTTTTATTCCTTGCATTTCATTATTTGTGACTCATCTCTGGCCAACCCAATTACCATTCTAAATCCTGCAACTGCTTTCAAAACTCATTTCACATCATTGGAGACAACTTCTGCACTATTTGCCAAAAGCAAAGGAGTAGTAAATTAAAGCAGGAGGTGTTACCAAGGCATTAAGAAAGTTAGGATTGAGAACTGGCTTTCCCAGGGGAAAAAACCCAAGCAAATAAATAAATAACAAGAGCTAAAATAAAGGAGTAGGTCCTTACATCTGAAGTAAAAACAGCCACATGAAACCTGGCAGAAGGCTGTAGACAACCCATTTATTTATTCATTTTAGGAAGAAGGAAATTGAAATGCAATAGAGATTAATTCAGTAGCACCTCAGAAGATTGAACGTTTTGGGGCACTTTTGAAAGAAAAAAATCTGTTCTTTTGGTTTGGTTAAAGCTGTTTCAGTTTGTCATTGGTGTAAAGCTCCAGCTGTAAAGCTGTCTTTGTAATTTGGGAAGCCTTTCACGTGGTGAGCAACAGGGAAAGCGATGCCACATGAAGCAAGAGGTTTGGCAGCGACGGTCCTGAGCTGCTTTTCATCTCACTAAATGCTCTAATCTTTCATTTCATGCAAATCCTTAAACATGATGCAATCCATCTTCATCTCTTTGAGTAAGAGGACAAGGATGTTTGGGCTCTTCTTGACCAACTTGGATTACTGCATCTCTGCACAAAGTGATTCAGTTGGAGATGCCCCTGCTCACTGCAGGGCTGTTGGACAAGATGACCTTCAAGCACCCTCCCAACCCAATGCATTCTATATTTCTATGACTCTGACTGCTTGGAGAGAAACTTTCTACTGATGTCAGGACTAATGTGCCTTCTGATATTAAAGCTGCTTTCTAAAGAAACCCATGATCAAGTTCCTCGCAGTATCACGGTGTCACAGCACATTACAGGTTGGAAGGGACCTCCAGAGATCATCCAGTCCAACCCCCCTGCCAGAGCAGAATCACCCAGGGGATTCTGCACATGAATGCATCCAGGTGGATTTGGAAAGCCTCCAGAGAAGGAGACTCCACAACCCCCCTGGGCAGCCTGGTCCAGGGCTCTGTCACTCTCACTGTAAAGAAATTTCTCCTCATGTTGAGCTGAAATCTTCTCTGTTCAAGCTTGAATCCCTTGTTCCTTGTCTTATTACTGTGCACCACCCAAAAGAGCTTGGCCCTATTCACTTGGCACCTACCCTTCAGATATTTATAGACATTGATGAGATCTTCTCTCAGTCTTTTCTCCAGACTAAACAGCCCCAGGGCTCTCAGTCTCTCTTCACAGGGGAAATGCTCAAGTCCCCTAAGCATCCCCGTTGCTCTCCCTTGGATTCTCTCCAGCAGGTCTCTGTCTCTCTTGAACTGGGGGAGCCCAAAACTGGACACAGTATTGGTCTCACCAGTGCAGATCAGAGGGGTAGAAAAGCCTCCCTAGACCTGCTGGACACCTTTCTTGATGCATCTCAGGATCCTATTGGCTCTCTTGGCCACAAGGGCACATTGTTGTCCCAAGGAGAACTTGCTGTCCACCAGCACTCCAAGGTCTTTCTGTGTGGAGCTGCTTTCCAGCAGGGCAGCCTCTAACCTGTTCTGGTGCTTGTTCATCCTCAAAGATGGATATGCAAATTTTATGGTTAGAATTTAGCCTACCCTTGTTATTTGGGCTTTCTTTGTTTTTTTCAGCTCCTAATCTTTGTTATCCAGCAGAAACCAGACTTGAATATATAAAATATCTCCCTGTTTCTTGACTGTATGAACATTCAGTGGGTGTTAGTTTTATTTTTGTCCCAAGACAAAAAAACTTCTTTTTCCCCTCCAGTAGAAGCCTAGAGCTGTTAGCTGTGATGAATATAAACAAACCAAAAAGAAAAAAAAAGGTAAGAATTCATTGGTTGCACTGAAAAACAGGGTTCTGGTTCACTGATGTGTATCTTTCAAATTCAGCAAAGAGCATAAGGGCTCAGATGGAGCAACATCCTCCTGCAATATAACAGAGCAGAGCCTTTGGTGACAATCTAATTCAAGCTGTTGTTTAGTCCTAGTTACAGGAACCTAAGCAAACTGTAAACAGAAAGATTTTATGTGCATGCAGTTTTGAGGCCCTTTGAGAGGTGATGAGGAGGTGCTTGAGCCAGGTCCAGACCACCCCAGACTCCAGGCAGGATTACACTTAGACTTGCAGTTTCACCTTGTTTTATCCAGCAGTATTTTTTCAACAAAGAAAGTGCTATAGGGTCTGTATTTACAGCTCTTCACCTCCCCTTGATTAAACTTCAGTCTTTAGACAAACTCAAACTAAATTTGTCCTGATCTTGCAGCCCCCTCGGATTATGGCTAGAGCAGAAGTATGGTGAGGAACAGCTGAAGGACCTGGGGTTGTTTAACCTGGAGAAAAGGAGGCTGAAAGGAGATGTTCTCACTCTCCACAGCTCTCTGAAAGGGGGTTGGAGACAGGTGGGGTTGGTCTCTTCTTCCAAGGAATGAGTGATAAGACAAAGAAGAAATGTCCTCAAGTTGCACCAGGGGAGGTTTAGGTTGGATATCAGAAGAAAATTCTTTGCTGGAAGGGTTGTCAAGCCCTGGATCAGGCTTCCCAGGGAAGTGGTTGAGTCCCCATCTCTGGAGGGATGTAAAAGCCATCTAGACATGGTGCTGAGGTGCATGGCTTAGTGGTGACCTGGTAGTGCTGGGTTAACAGTTGGACTTGATCTTAAAGGTCTTTTCCAACCAAAATGATTCTACTATTCTGTGGCAGACTTTTGTCTTTAAAAGCTATGCAAGAGAGTAGACACAGGAAGGTAACTGCTTGCTTTATAGTGACTTGTTTCTGTGGCTCAACCTTGTCTTGTGATACTTATTTGAAATGATATCTTGTGTAGGAAGCTGAGAATTGGAAGCACTGTAAGGTTTTTGTATCCCTGCTGTGAAATGGGAAATATTTTAGATGTATTGTAGACAGGAGAAAAATCCTTTGAGGATCCCACTCTGACACACTGGGAGCTTTACAATTAATCAGCTGGATGATCACAAGATCACAGGATCAGAGAATGTCAGGGACCTCTGGAGATCTTCATGTTCAGCCTCCTTGCCAGAGCAGGACCATAGAATCCAGCACAAGTCACCAGATAGGGCTTGAAAGTCTCCAGAGAAGGAGACTCCACAACCTCTCTGGGGAGTCTGTTCCAGTGCTCTGAAACCCTCACAGTGAAGAAGTTCCTCCTCATGTTGAGGTGGAACCTCCTGTGCTGTGGTTTATATCCTTTGCCCCTTGTCCTATCCCAGGGTGCAGCTGAGCAGAGCCTGTCCCCTCCCTCTTGACCCCCAGTCCTCAGATATTTACAAAAATCTATTAAATCCCTTCTCAGGCTTCTCCAGACTGAACAGCCCCAGGTCTCCCAGCCTCTCCTCATGGGGCAGTGCTCCAGTCCCTTCATCATCCTGGTAGTCCTCCCTTGGACTCTCTCCAGCAGATCCCTGTCCCTCTTGAACTGGGGAGCCCAGTACTGGATACAGTATTCCAGGTGAGGTCTCACCAGGGCAGAGTAGAAAGGGAGGAGAACCTCCCTCAATCTGCTGGACACATTCCTCTTGATGCATCCCAGGATATCATTGGCCCTCTTGGCCATGAGGGCACACTGCTGTCCCATGGAGAACTTGTTATCCAGCAGGACTTCCAGATCCTTCTCCACAGGGCTGCTCTCTAGCAGATCACCTCCTAACCTGTACTGCTGCAGTTTATTATTCTTTCCCAGACGAAGGACTCTGGACTTATCCTTGTTGAACAACATTAAATTCCTCTTTGAGCTCATAAATGTAACAAATAAGTGTGCCAAGCATGACAAGTGTTCCACTTTCCCCTGGGTGTGTTACCTGATTAAGATTGATTTACTATCCAGGTCCCTGTTGGGTTGAATAAAGTTCTTTCAGGAACATCATATTTCATGCAACTGGATGAAACTCTCCAAAACAAAACAAAATAAAAAGAAAGAAGAAAAGAAAATGTTAAAAGAAAAAAAAAAAAAAACATAGGCATGAATCCAGTCTTTTATTCATTACCCTGAAAAGTTACAATCTGGGATTCCTGCAAAGCCAGATGACATTTTGAGAGAAGAAATGTACCATAAAATAACACAGACATCTTTTCCAGGGAGCTTCGTTGATAGCTATGGATGCTCCCTCACACTGACTTTATGCTCTGCTTGGCACCACAAAGACAAGTAAATGTATTGTTTACCCCAAAGTGGCCAAGACAGTGTTTCTGCAAAAGGACAAAAGGCATTTTTAGCATCACAAAACCACCAAAGAGTGAGATTTAATTCTTTATGGAAGTAGATAACCTTTTAAGTGACACAAATCTCCAGGGCAGGAGCATCTCATAGCTGAAAGAAAGAGAAAGCAGATTTAAAGATCCTCTTTCAAAAGAACAAAATATCTTCCTCTACAGTGAACTGCTGTAGAAGCTGGAAGCTTGATGGGAAGGACCATAAAGGTTAATAAATACATTTTCTTTAATAACAGCTTTAAGTGCTTTCATTTAACAATGATCAGTGTTAATTAAATCCCTCTGAGACTGAATAACATCCAATAGGAGAATTACACTGGGAAGATGCATGAGACAACAAAGCCAGCATTAGGCTCCAGCTCCTGATGCTCCTCCTTGCCTGTTGGTTTTTGGAGAATTAGGACAGGAAAGTTGATTATGGGGACCAAACCTCTCCTCCATATTTGCACCAATCTTCTCCTGCTTGGAGTCTGTGGTCAAAGCAAACCATGCTTCCTTTAGGGGTGCAGTGGCCAGTGAGCTTATACTGTACTGCTTCATGCCTCTAACATTTCAAGGTAGAAAATCATAGAACTCTTTTGGTTGGAAAAGACCTCTAAGATCATCCAGCCCAACCACCAACCTAAGACCACCACTGCCATTAAACCATGTCTCAGAGTGCCATGCCCACAAGCTTCTTGAACACCTCCAGGGATGGTGACACCACCACCTGCCTGGGCAGCCTGTTCCAATGCTTGACCACTCTTCTCTCTTCTGAAACATTTCAGTTCTATGTTGAAATCAGTTGGGTTGAGACCTTTTTATTTTCTCAAAACACTCTTTTCCAGACATCTGTTGTGAATATTTTTACACTCTTCATGGAGGAATATGTGATTTGTGTTAAGTAAAGAGTTAAGTTCAGTGAATTTTGTTTGGAAGATCGTTTTCAAGGGGCTCAATTTGACCTCTTATTAGACAAACCATAGATAAAGGTGGCCTTGCTTGGCTCTGCCTTGGAATGTGTATGTCAGATAAGTATGTGGGAGTTCTGTGGCCTTCTGTGAGAAAGATGCTTTTACTCTCTGATCCATTTTTTTCTCTCTTGAGCACTTCAGAACATTCTGGGGGCTCATTATCATGTCCTGCCATCTATTTAACAGAAGTCTGTTTATGTAAATGAGATAGATACATAAGAAGGAGAGAAAAACTATTGCTTGGCTGGATTTTTGTCCCCTTTTCTCAGCCCAGCATGCTGTTTTCTTTGCTTGTCCTTATTCTTAATAAAACTTTAAAAGACACTTTTGGTTAGTTCATTTACTACAATTTGGTGCATTGGCCAGGGAAGTTTTGATTTTTCTGCCTTTCAGCCTCATTTGAAGGGGGCCCCCCCACCAAAGGATTCGGTGGCTTCAGTGTGGCTTTGGAGGACAGGAAATAAGAGCAAGCAAAGAAATTCCTTTTGTTCAATGGCAATGCTTGTAATGCAAGCTCTGAGAATGCCTCTAAAGAAAGAAACATCAAGATGCACATTGGTGCTGTGGCCATCTTGACCACTGCACATAGAACAGATGCTTGGGGACAAACTCTTCCTAAAACTGCAGAAATGGCCACAAAGAACACTCCTTTCTGCAAAGTTAAGATGTTTAGGAAGAATTTAGGCTTGATCTTAGAAAGAAGTTCCTCACAGCAAGAGAGATTGTCCGTTGGAATGTGCTGCCCAGGGAGGTGGTGGGGTCAGTGTCCCTGGAGGTGTTTAAGCAAAGCCTGGATGAGGCATTTAGTGCCATGGTCTGGTTGATTAGATAGGGTTGGGTGATCAGTTGGACTTGATGGTCTTGGAGCTCTCTTCCAACCTGGTTGATTCTGTGATTCTGATTCTGTAGTTTTGCGTGCAAGTGCAAGGTCCTGCACCCGGATTGGGGCAATCCCCAGTATCAATACAGGCTGGAGAATGAAGTGCTGGAGAGCAGCCCTGTGGAGAACGCTTTGAGGGTGCTGCTGGTCCTTTTTGTTTTCCTTGTTTTCTTCTTTCTTTTCTCTTCTTTCAGCACTAATGTCAGAATAGCCTGTCTGGCCTCAAACCAGCACACCCTGCCTGTGCCATAGGCTTGACAGCATGGTCTGAACCATGCCAAAACCTACCCACATAGCACCTAAAAATATCCATCACATGCTCTTGGGATGATGCAGCTTCATATTGGCACCTGAACTGATTGCCCAGGTGTGGGGTTTTGAAAGGGATTTGGATTATTTATCTCCCCCAGACATTTTAATTCAGCATAAAGCAGATCTGATGTTATTACACAGGGCTCAGGCGAGAAGGAATCTAGTTGTGAAGCATGGAAAATTCTTCATTAGCAGGTTTGTCTGAGCAAGAAATGAGTCATTACCTTGCAAGCACTTCATGCTTTCCCTTTGCTGGAGGATTTTAATTGGCAAAATATTTCAGTGCTTAATGGCTGCAAATACTAGGTGTTATTTCTGTTTTCCCCACATCCTGAGAGAAATGTATCATCACAATCTTAATTACTTCCCATCCAGGCAATAGCTGCCATTTATCACTACCATTTAAAACCTTTGGACTTGGATCTACCTGATTTTTTTGTCTGTCTGTTTTGCTGTCAAATGATACATTCTGGAGCAGGAATATGCCAATTTATGGCAAAGAAGTGGAGATCTTGGAGTCTTGACTGCTATATTAAAAGGTCAGTGGTTAAAACATGAGCCAGCAGTGTGCCCAGGTGGCCAAGAAGGCCAATGGCATCCTGGCCTGGATCAGCAATAGTGTGGCCAGCAGGAGCAGGGAAGTCATCCTGCTCACTGTACTCAGCACTGGTCAGGCCACACCTTGAGTAGTGTGTCCAGTTCTGGGCTCCTCAGTTCAAGAAAGATGTTGAGATGCTGGAAGGTGTCCAGAGAAGGGGAATCACAGCCTTAAGAGGAGAGGTTGAGGGAGCTGGGGGTGTTGAGCGTGGAGAAGAGGAGGCTCAGGACAGACCTCATTGCTCTCTACAACTACCTGAAGGGAGGTTGTAGCCAGGTGGGGGTTGGGCTCTTCTCCCAGGCAAGCAGTGACAGAACAAGAGGACACAGTCTCAAGCTGCACCAGGGGAGGTTTAGGCTGGATGTGAGGAAGAAATTCTTCACAGAAAGGGAGATTTGCCATTGGAATGTGCTGCCCAGGGAGGTGGTGGAGTCACCATCCCTGGAAGTGTTTAAAATAAGCCTGGATGAGGCACTTGGTGCCACGATTTAGTTGATTAGATGGTGTTGGGTGATAGGTTGGACTTGATGACTTCGAAGGTCTTTTCCAACCTGGTTAATTCTGTGAAAATGTGAAGCAGATCCTGGGACCAGTACCTAAGTATGCTCATAGGGCTGGATTTTTCAGTGACAGCAACACAGACATACATCTGGAAGTCTCAGGTCTCTGACTGAGTAAGTCTCAATTTTTATTTCTTTCTTCTGCACACCTAGGTGGATGCATCCCTCTCCAGAATCCAACCTGAAGGTTACAGGTTTTTAGAGACAGAGAGGACTGAAGGGAAGCTTCCCAGTTTCTAGGCACTCTACATTCCTGTGTATTGCTTTAGTGACCTCCACCCCACTCCTGAAAGAAAATAATGACCACCACTGCCTTTTGCCAGGGGTCTGTTTTTGTTGTAGAGTAGCTGTATCTTTGGATAATCACAGAACACATCAGGTTGGAAGGGATCCTCAAAATTCATCTTGTCCAATCCCCCTGCAGTGAGCAGGGACACCTCCAACTGGATCAGGGTGCTCAGAGCTTCTGTTCTCCAGACATCAGCTAGAGGCTGCTCAGATGGGTAGAGGGCTGTGGTTTGCCTTTTAGTATCCCCTGAGATACTTTTATCTGTATTCCACCTAATCTAGACTGAGAAGAGGGCTGCAGTACCAGCTCAGGGTTTCACTACAATTTTCTTGGCCTGATTTTGCCTTCCTGTTGTATGGCAAACCTGAGCTTTCCTCACTGCAGTAGGTATCCTAGAATCACAAAATGGTTTGGATTGGAAAGAAGCTTCAAAGGTCATCTTGTCCAACCCCCCTGCAGTAATCAGGGACATCTGCAACTAGAGCAGGCTGCTCATAGCCTTGTCTGACCTGACCTTGAAGTTTGTCAGGGATGAAACATCTACTACAGTTCTGGGCAACCTGGGCCAAGGTCTCCCTACCCTCACTGCAAAACATCTCTTCCTTCTCTCTTGTCTAAATCTACCTCTTTCAGTTTAAAACCATCATTCCTTGGCTTGTCACAACAGGCCATATGCTGAGTGCAGAGGGGGTTGTGCTGCTCAGCAGACTGCTTTTAGTGGTTTATGTAGTGTCACTGACAGGATGGAGCAACAGCCACAGTGGGGAATCTACTACAGATTTGTTTTCAGCAGTGGCTGCTCTAGCACCGTGTCCCAGCTGTAGTCCTGTCACTGTGGCTATTGGGATGTAACCTGGCATGGGCAGGTCACCAGACCAGAGCAACTCTGCACATGGAAAAGCTGGAACAAAAGAAAGGGACCTCTGCATTTAGACACTGCTAGGATTAGGCAGCCTTGATTTGTTGGAAGTGTATTCAGTCAGTCATTTGAGAAGATGAACCAAATAATTCCCTTTGATAATTATTAATCAGTGTTTGTTTAGCAGCAATCTTGAGGAAGCTCCATCTTAAGAAAGCCAATCACAGCCTGGGCTGCATCAAGAGAAGTGTGGCCAGCAGGTCGAGGAAGGTGATTCTCCTCCTCTACTCTGCTCTGGTGAGACCACACCTGGAGTACTGTGTCCAGTTCTGGAGCCTCTATTGCAGGAAACATCTGGAGGTGCTGGAATGTGTCCAGAGATGGGCCACAAGGATGAGCAGAGGGCTGGAGCTGCTCTGCTATGAGGAGAGACTGAAAGAGTTGGGGCTGTTCAGCCTGTAGAAGAGAAAGCTCTGAGGAGACCTTCTTGTGGCCTTCCAGTATCTGAAGGGGGCTACAAGAAAGCTGGGGAGGGACTTTTCAGGGTGTCAGGTAGTGACAGGACTGGGGGGAATGAAGCAAAACTAGAAGTGGGTAGATTCAGATTGGATGTTAGGAAGAAGTTCTTCCGCACGAGGGTGGTGAGAGACTGGCACAGGTTGCCCAGGGAGGTGGTGGAAGCCTCATCCCTGGAGGTGTTTAAGGTCAGGCTGGATGTGGCTGTGAGCAACCTGCTGTAGTGTGAGGTGTCCCTGGCCATGGCAGGTGGGTTGGAACTGGCTGATCCTTGAGGTCCCTAAGACAGGAATCCCACTACACCTGGTGCTGTTCAAGATGAGAGCAAGGAGACCCTAGGACTAGCAACACTGCAACTTTATCAGCATCATCCTCTGCTGTAAGGAAAAGAAACCAACCCAACCAACAGCTCCACTGAGGAGGAGAGAACTACTTTCCTTTTACACACCTACTTCCAAAGTGATTTCATAAGCAAACTGAAGATCCTTCCAAAGTATGAAAGGAGCATAGTGCTCCTGTTTTTTAGTAGTATCTGATTGCTTCTCATTCAAGCTGAGACATAATAGAAGAATTAATTAAACCAAATGTCACTGTAGCCATATCTATAATGAATCTTGGTGCCTTAAAACACTCAAAAAAAAAATGACACAAGAGAAATTGTATTTAAAGGTTATGGCATTTAGGAAGTGCTTGGTAAAGGGCAACAACATAAATCACACCAACAGTTTTAGGCACTTGAAGTAACCATTTATTTATACACAGTGAGATTCTCTGGGCACCCAGGCTTGGAGTGTGACCTGCTGTGTCCTAGGCTTTGCAGACACTTGGTAGGATGGCTACTCTCCCACAGAATTCCCAGTATGAATAAGTGAGACAGCATGGTATGAAATTCCTGGCTTAATAAATTGCTGCTGAACCCTTCAGATCACTCCCAGCACCTCACTACAAGGGAAGGAGAGATCTAAGGTGCTGCTCAGAAATAAGAATTGATGGCTACTACTGAGGAGTTCCTCACTTCTCTGCAGGAGAAGGGAAGCCCATGATGACTCATTTTACTCTGCACCCATTGCCAACCTTTGGAGATTTAAAATCCCACCTGAGTCATTAGCTCCACTCTATGATGAGTACTGACCACAGAGTATCAGACCCTAAGCCCTGCAGCAGCTCCAGAGAATTGAGCTTGTGTGCCACAGCATACAAACCACTTCTTGGTGTGTGACTAGGAGGAAGCTTTCAAACTTCTGTGATCAAGGAGAAGGAAATGCAGGGTCAAAAAAAGGCAAGAATTTGTAGATAGACCTTAAGCACCAGTTACCCCTGTAAAACCCAGCTGTCATTCCCACGCTGCCTGCAGAACAAGTGTTTGCTGTTGCATTGTAACCTGACATGGACAGAAAGGAGGGGATAAGGTTGTCCATTCCAGCCCTCCTATCATCTCCTCTCTGCTCTTCCCAGGCTCACTAGTTTTCACCTCTCCAATGCTATTCATACCTACATCTGCTGCCTTTGAACATGCAACAGCCAAGCCTGCAAATTTGTCTTGTTCACAGCACAGTGCAACCTATAGCTCTCTTCACACCAGATCACTTCACCTCTCTCTCCCCTTCCATTCCTATTCCTCTCCCTCCAGATCAGATGATGTTTGATAACCTTATCTCACATGAATCTAAGGACTAATAATGAAAGCCACAGTTGTGATATGACATAGCTGCAGATTTGGGTGTGTTCTAGGATTTAGTTCTTTTACTGGAGAGGGTCTATGTATTCCCCATAACCATAGAGGTCATCCTCATATGGGTAACCATCATCTGAACATCAGCCTTTCCTGGTCATTATCTTCCTCTCTGAAAGCAAAGAGCTCTCTGCCAACTCCTGCCTGATGGTAACAGTGAAGAGAACCCAAGGCAGAGAATGAAGCTGTGGTGAAGAGCCTAAGTGTCCTGCCATGGAACAGGTCTTTTTGGACCCTTGTGGGGTTTTTTGGTATCTCCATCTGGTAGCTACTTGATGCTCTTGTGATGGAAGGAGGCAAAATATTTTGGTCACATTCCTTCATGATGAGCACAGGGGAGAGGTTAACAAAATTCAGAGTGAAGGTTCAGCAGATGGTTAGTTTGGCTAATCTGGGAAATTTAGTAGAGGCTCCTTGCTTCTTCTTTCTGACCTTTTGTCTTTACCACTTCTGCAAGAGAGGCTTTGCAGAGGAGGCTCTCCTCCCATGTCTTGTTTGACTTGATGCACCTCAACAGGTTGATTGTGTTCCTTCTTGTGCCACTCAGCAGTCAGTGATGCCAACATGCCTTAGGAAGCTTTGGTCTTTTCTTGCAGCTGAAGAACCAAACTGGAAAAAGCTTAGCTCACTTTTGCACCCCCTCTGGTTCATGCCCACTTGTTTATAGCTCAACACTATTGAGCTAAATTCCATCTGCCTGTTTTAAAAGCAGATGGACAAAAATACCTCAGACACAAATTGTCATCAGTGGTATCCATGTGGCAACAATTAAAAAAAAAAAAAAAAAAGAGAGAGATGGAAAAGGTTCAAGGCAAAGAAATCAGGAAAAAAAATCACTAAAATTTTTAGCTATTTTGGCAAAAGTCCTTACAAAATGCAGTCACAAACTATAATGAGCATTTACTTCCCAGCTTAGCCTAGGACAGAAATTCCCTTCAAACTTCTAAACCATTTGTGTTAAAATACCCTTGAAACATATCACAGTGACTAGTACAGGACAACATTCACTGAACAGAATTAACAGGAATTCTTCTCTTTCCCAGCCTAAATGTATTCCCTGTTGGTTTCCATCCAAATGATGATTGTCCTTGGATTAGCAATATGCACCCAGGCTATCAGGGTCAGGACAGGGTAGCTGCACTCATGGCTCTGTGTCATGGTTTAGAGCAGGGCAGATTCTCTCTTTCACCTCTTCCAAAAGGGGCAAAAGACAGCAGCTCACCCAAAGGATTGGATAGGATTGGGAAGTTTAAATGGAAAGGCTGTTCACAACTATATGCAGCAGTACAAAGCATATAAAATACACCAAAATCCATATCCTGGCCTTAACACAGAAGCTCATTAAGACAAAGCTTAACACAAACCTGCCTCTAAAACAGGCTAACAAACCCAGGCTTTCATGCCCCTTCCCTACCAAGCCTCTCTACCCTCCATACCACACCACTGTGACACAGCTAAGATTCAACTTGACAACTCCAGGCCCCAATTAGGCAGCTTCAAGCTTAATTGTGAGCATGGCCAGGGCCAACACCAGACCTCACTCCTCTGCAAGAGATAAGAGCCTGGATGTCTTCCTGGGAGGAGAGAGGGAGTGAGAAGGGAAAAAACTGAATCTGCAGCCAGTTTTATAGGGGTGCAGGACTTATGGGTGTGAAATACAGCTTCCAGTCCACCTCCTGGACAATCTGGACCTTCTGGAGGTCTATACTTTGTGGTTCTTAAAGGCACCCACAGCCTCTAAACTACCACACTCTAAAAAGAAGTTGGGTTTGAGTCAATGCAAGAAGAGGAAGAGTCAGGGAGCTGGAGTTGGAATGGAAATGTCAGGTGAAAAAAAGGGGATCACATTTTCCTTTCAAATTACTCAGCTTGGAGAGTGACAGAAGTTTCAGGTCTAAAAGACCTTTTGTTTTCTGCAAGTTTTCAGCATCTAAGAGTCATGGGTTGTATTGGAAGCTCTTCTGCTTCTTTTAAGCTGTGCTGTAACTGTCATGAAAGGCAGACAGCTCAGCAATAATATCCACCATGGCATGCAGTTCTTCAAAGACTTGCACAAATACTAGGGAATATGCTGGAAGGTTAGGGAGAAAACCAGAGTTAAACACAGCTGCATCTTGGATAATGTTTTAAACCACAAGTTTTTACAAGAGATGTCATTAAAAATGGGAGGAGAAAATCCCTGCTGTAGAGTACATTTGTCAGTCAAACCATTTTTGTGCTTTGGTCTGAGGTTGAGCCTATGTATAGCACTTCAGATTGACAGGCAAGTTCCAGCTCTGTGGATGCAACAACCTATTTTGGGATAATAATGTGGGTTTTGATTGGCAGCTTGACAATGGCAGAATTCAGCCATCCACATACCCTTCTCATACCCTGGTTATCTGCTGCTATATTCCTCTATTGTTGTACAGACCCAAGCTGTCAATAAAAAATGGGTCTAGTGCTCTGTACACAACCAGCACGGTCCAGAGGAGCTGAACATCAAAGCAAGAATATTAAAAAGCAATAAAAAGGAATAAAATAACATAAAAATGTAATATTCTACCCTCTGTGACTGACTGGCTGCATCCTGAGCAGCAGGACTGCTGTTTCCAAGTCCTTTCCAAAGTGTATCTTTGGCAGTATAACCCTGGCACTGTTTATAACTTCAAGGATCACATAAAAGAATCCCAGAGAGAATTGTTTTGGTTGGAAAAGACCTTTAGGACCATCAAGTCCATCCATTCTCTAACTCTAGCTAGGCTGGTGCTAAACTATGTCCCTCAGCACCACATCTGAAGGGAGGTTGTAGCCAGGTGGGGGTTGGTCTTTTCTCCCAGGCAACCAGCAGCAGAACGAGGGGGGACAGTCTCAAGTTGTGCCAGGGGAGGTATAGGCTGGGGGTTAGGAGGAAGATCTTCACAGAGAGATTGGCCATAGGAGTGTGCTGCCCAGGGCGGTGGTGGAGTCACCATCCCTGGAGATGTTCAAGAGAAGCCTGGATGAGGTACTTGGTGCCATGGTCTGGTTGATTGGATAGGGCTGGGTGAGAGGTTGGACTGGAGGATCCTGGAGATCTCTTCCAACCTGGTTGATTCTATGATTCAGTGATCTCTGCCTCTTTGAAACACCTCCAGGGATGAGGATTCAACCACCTCCCTGGGCAGCCTGCTCCAGTCTTTGAGAACATTTTCAGTGAAGAAGTTTTTTTTCTAATGGCCAACTTAAACCTCCTCTAAACTTGTTGTTTTGGTTTGGTTGGGGTTTTTTTTGTGTTAGGATTTTACTGCCTTATTTGAAAGACAACTCTGTGGCCAAAGAGAACAGGTAACATCACTTAATGCTGTCCAAAAATGGACAGGGCTATCAAATCTCAAGATATCTTACAAAGCTGAGTTCCACCAGAGGTGGTAGAAGACATCCACTGCCTTTGCTAGAAAGTGTTCAGCTTGTAAGACCATTCACTTTTTTCTTCAATTCACTGCTTGCTTTCCTTTTCTGCAGTAAACCCTGACATATGTTTTGCTAGGAAGGCTGCAAAGTTCTGTTCAAAATGCAGAAAACATTTCGATACCTTTGGTGAGCACAAACCATAACTGTAAAAAGCCAAAAACCAAAACAAAACAACCCCCCCAAAAAAAACCCAACAAACAAAATAAAGAAAAAAGACAAAAACCCACAAAAAAATAACCAAAAAAACAAACAAAAAACACAAATAAAAACAAAACCAAACTCCAAACAAACAAAAAACCAAACAAAAACACAACCAAAACCAAAACAAACAAGCAAAACAAAACAAAAACCCCAAACCCCACAAAAACACAAACAAAAAAACCCCAAACAAAACAGAAACAAACAAAACCCCAGACAAAAAAACACAAAACACACAAAAAAGCAAAAAGAAAACAAAACAAAAACCCCAAACCCCACAAAAACACAAAAAAACCCCCAAACAAAACAAAACCAAACCAAACAAACAAACAAACAAAACCCAAAGAAAGGAAAAAAAAAAAAAAAACAAAGAAATAAAAGAAGTATTTATCTTATTGGAATAAAGTGCTTGTATAGTTATCTTCATGATTTCACTCAGGTCACACCCAGAGGCTTTCTTTTGTTCTTCTTAATTAATATCTTGAGTATAAATGAATGATTTATACCTTGGTGATAAAATTTTAAGCTGAAGGAAGCTAATGCAGGTGAAATAATTAAATTTAAGAAGCTCCATGCAAGTCAGAAATTGCACTGGGATATAGATTCATTTGGTGATATTTCCTCAAGACACTCAGAATTGAGAGTGGGGAATGGCTTTGCTAGATGCTGCAAGAGTTTCAGTAGGAGAAAAAGCATTTAATGAAAATAGATGTGAGGGAGTTGTGTGGCTGTGGTACAGACTTCAAGAAAAAGCTGGTCTCACCCTTTTAGGTCCTGGCATTGCTCAGATGAGGAAATGAGAACAAAATCATTTAATCACACCAGCTTTGCTCTGTGGTGGGCAAACAGGTGTGATGGTTTATGGCTGTCTTTAATTTTTCTTCTCGCAAGGTTGGAGCAGAGAAGGTGAAGGACTGTAGATGGATCACCTTGGGGTGTAAGAAAGCAAAATAATATTCTAAACACTTCCTTTGGAGGGAGAGAAATGTTTAAGAATCAGTACTCAAAACAAAGTCACTCAGTCTCAGCTTCTGTCTGCTTCTCCTTCTGCCTTGGGAAGATAACACTCACCCCCTGCATACTGACCTTGGCAAGCTAAGTCTAACAGCCTCTCTGCTTCTTGACTCTCTGCCTTCTGCCAGGGGGAACTGGGGGGATTCCTTCTGGCTGGAGGGGGAGGCCCCTTGGTGAAGAAACAGAGCCACTGGAGGGGGGCCCAAGGGGCTTTTTGTGTTTTTCTGTTGATTGTGCATATTTGTGAATGTTGTGAATAGTGTCTATTTGTACAAATTCATTGCACTTCATCACAGATTGTAGATTTGTCTGTAAAACACAGCTTCATTTGCTTCCAGACTGAGCTAGCCTGGGTATTGTCAGTGTGGGAGGGGGACTTCAGCTCTCACACTGTGACAACAGGTTTGCAGGATGTAAAAGGGCTTAGACTCATCTGTTGCAAGAGCTATGGCTTAAAGTGAGTGGAGAGATTAAGAAGTTTCACCCAGACTAATGAAACTGACTGTGCCTACATAATAAATATATTGCTGGAAAAATAATATGAACTTGGTCTACATGCAGATTAAAACCTGAACTTTTCTGCCATCTGAAAACCAAATTACTATCTGAGCTCAAATACTAGCAGTCTGTGCCTGGATTACAAGGATTTAGCCCTCTGTATAATCCATGAAGGAGAAATCCTTTTTCTCCATAGAATACTATTTGAATTGAGTTGTTTACTGAAACAAATCCATAAAACTGAATGTTGTCTTTCCAAAGAGGTTCCAGTTCCAGTCAGAATGATGAGATTTCATGCCCAAGTTACATGGTGAACACTCTCTTCTTGGGGCATCATAGAATCACAGAATGGGCTGGGCTGGAAGGAGCTTCCAAAGCTCATCCAGTGCAACCTCCTCTGCAGTCAGCAGGGACATCCTCAACTAGATCATGCTGCCCAGAGCCCTGGTCAACCTCATCTTGAATATCTCCAGGAATGGGGCCTCAACCACCTCCCTGGGCAACCTTTTGCAGTGTTTCACTGCCCTCATAGTAAAGAACTTGTTCCTAACATCCAATCTAAATCTACTCCTTTCTGTTTTGAAGCCGTTGCCTCTTGTCCTATCTCTACAAGCCTTTGCAAACAGTCTCTCTCCATCCTTCTTGTAGCCCCCTTCAGGTACTGGAAGATTGCTATTAGGTCTCCCTGGAGCCTTCTCTTCTTCAGGTTGAACAACCCCAGCTCCCTCAGCCAGTCCTTGAAAGAAATGGCTGTGAAATTTCCCTTGCTCATTGGCCCTGTCATGGCCCTACCACAACACTCATGCAGTTTTGGACTATGTTTATTTTCTTCCCCAGACATTTTTAAGTATAAGATGATATTCAGAGCTTGCTTACACTGTTTTGTGGAGTGTGTTATTGATCAGCATTCCAACTGGGCAGCAGAAGCAGGTTTGGAGCAGGTACTATCAGCACAGGGTTTAAACTGTAAATCCCTTTTTGGGATAAAACCCACAACTTATTAGCAAGTAAAGAATATGTATTCAAGCATTTGAGGGTTAAAAGTCATTGAGAACAAAAGAAATTATATTAAATTGTCATGGAATATTGCATTAACTGAGCATGACCAAGCAGTGCTGCACAGCCATTGCCTGGGATGAGAGAAATTCACTTCAGCTGTTCCATATGAGGAGCATCTTAAATTATGAGGAATGGCTGAGGGAACTGGGGTTGTTCAGCCTGGAGAAAAGGAGGTTAAAGGGAGATCTTCTGGCTCTCTATAACTCCTTGGAAAGTGGTTGAAGCCAGGTGGGTCTCATTCTCTTCCCCCAAGAAACAAGTGATAGGATGAGAGGAAATAGCTTCAAGTTGCACCGTGGGAAGTTTAGGTTGGACATAAGGAACAATCTCTTCCCCCAAAAGGTTTTCAGGGCCTGGAACAGGCTGCCCAGGGCAGTGATAGAGTCCCCATCCCTGAAGGGATTTAAAAACTGCATAGATGTGATGCTGAGGGACCTGGTTTAGTGGTGACCTGGCAGTCACCACTGCTGGGTTAAGGGCTGGACTGATGATCTGAAAGATCTTTTCTCACCAAAACAGTTCTATGATTCTACAAAACTCTGTGCTCTTGTGACTGTCTAGGAGACTCATAGTTTTTTACATGCACATTCTGGTGAAACTGGGAAGTAACCAGGAGGTATCTGCTGACAGCATTATTGTTCTGTTTTTCTGACTACTTATTTTATTTTCAGTATGTCTTTATTTGGCCTTCTGCTGGAAAAAGAAAAAAAAAAAAAAGGCAATGTTCCTCTAGTCTGTGTTGAAACCTGCTATGCTCAGATGAGAAAGGCAAAAGAGAAGAGGCGGTAGGTGGTTTGTCCCCTCAGGCTGTCACTTTGAAACTTTAAACATTATTATTTTCAGAAGAAAACAGGGAAGTTCTTGTGTAGAACCCTTACCAGCCTGCCTTCCTGCCAAGGAAGAGGAGCTGAAGGTTTGCAAGCACCTGTTGCTTCAGAACAAGCTGGTGGCTGGGCTGTAAATCTCATCCATACTCTGCTTTATGAACTATAACTTCCTCTGCAGCCTGATTTAAATAACCTTGATTTAGCAGGGGGGGAGGGTGGACTAGATGATCTCCAGAGGTCCCTTCCAATCCCCATCATTCTGTGATACTCTGATTCTCCTTTCCACCAATATGGTGTGACGTTCAAGCTCTTGATTCAATCTGATCCATACAGAAAGATGATCATTTCCAGATCAGATCTGCTAGAGCTCACTGGGAAGGTTTATTTCAGTTGCACTTTTCACTTTGAAATGCTGCTGTTATCTTCACACAACATTTGAGTTTTTTCAAGAGGGATGGAGGTGTTTTGCTGGGTGCAGAAACTGTGGGGCTTGCAAAATTGCACCCAAGAGAGTAAGTGCTGGTAGAAGCTGCCTGTGTGTGAAGTGCCATCTGGCAACTGTACAGGGAAATAAAAATGCTGAAGCATTTTGCTGGGCTAGAAAAAACTCCTGAGAGTGCTGTCCTAGCAAAAGATACAATTGTGAGGCCAAAGGGAAAAAAAAAACCTGAGAAAAAAGAACTTGTTCATTTTCTGCACTAGAAAGAAAAACCAGGTAAATGTGGTAGTCTCAAAGAAGAGGAGATAGCTCTTCACCTTGTCCACAGATGACACCAAGTTGGGGGCAGGAGTCGATCTGTTGGAGGGTAGGAGGGCTCTGCAGAGGGACCTTGACAGGCTGGACAGATGGGGAGAGTCCAACAGGATGGCATTCCACAAGTCCAAGTGCCAGGTTCTGCACTCCAGCCACAACAACCCCATGCAGAGCTACAGGCTGGGGTCAGAGTGTCTGGAGAGCAGCCAGGCAGAAAGGGACCTGGGGGTGCTGGGTGACAGCAGCTGAACATGAGCCAGCAGTGTGCCCAGGTAGCCAAGAAGGCCAATGGCATCCTGGCCTGCATCAGCAATAGTGTGGCCAGCAGGAGCAGGGAGGTCATCCTGCTCTGTGCTCAGCACTGCTCAGGCCACACCTTGAGTGCTGTGTCCAGTTCTGGGCTCCTCAATTTAAGAAGGTCATTGAGATACTTGAACATGTCCAGAGAAGGGCAACAAAGCTGGGGAGAGGTCTGGAGCACAACCCTGTGAGGAGAGNGGTTTAGTTGTCAGGAGGTGTTAGGGATTAGATAATAGGTTGGACTTGATGATCTCTGAGGTCTTTTCCAACCTGGCTGATTCTGTGATTCCACCTCAAAAGAAAATCAAGATACCCAGGCATTGGAGCTCAAAAGAGAACCAGAAGCACAAAATCAACAGAGGAACTACAGATGGAGGGAAACAAGAAACTGGAAAGTTGCTATCAAACTGAGGAAGAAGCAAATCTGTTAGCAAGGCACACAAGAAGGACACAGGTTTTTTAATGCACTCCAGGATGCTGTTGTCCCTCTTGGCCACAAAGGCACATTGCTGTCCCATGGATAATTTGCTGTCCACTAGGACACCAAGGTCTTTCTCCATGGAGCTGCTTGCCAGCAGCACGGCTCCTCATCCATACTGGTTCCTGGTGTTGTTCCTCCATAGCTGCAGCACTCTCCACTTCTCCTTATCCTGAGCTTTGAGCCTTTTCAAGGAGTGTTGCATTTCAGCTCCTCTTGGTTTCTCACCCTCAATATTTCTGGCTTTTGCAGCAGACAGAGGTTTGACTACCTGGTGCTGTGAGTAATGGCTCTAAAGGACACCTGAGTCACCAAATTTCTTTTTACAGTGGCTGTGCACTCTCACAGCCAGAGAAAGAAGTAACATGGCAGGGTGGTGAAAGCTTCCATGTTTTCACAGGCTGGGGCCAAAAGCTGTTGTGAGTTGTCACACCAAATTGTTGCAGTAAGTTTTGTATACTCCCTAATATTTCTTTATCACAGTCTCACAGTCTCACAGTGTATCAGAGGCTGGAAGGGACCTCAAGAGATCATCAGGTCCAACCCTCCTGCCAGAGCAGGATCACTTAGGGTAGTCTGCACAGGAATGCATCCAGGTGGGTTTGGAAAATCTCCAGAGAAGGAGACTCCACAACCCTCTGGGCAGCCTGCTCCAGTGCTCTGTCACCCTCACTGTAAAGAAGTTTCTCCTCATGTTGAGCTGAAATCTTCTCTGTTCAAGTTTGAACCCTTTGTTCCTTGTCTTATCACTGTGAACCACTGAAAAGAGCCTGGCCCCCTCCACTTGACACCCACCCCTCAGATATTGATAGACATTGATCAGATCCCCTCTCAGTCTTCTCTTCTCCAGACTAAACAGCCCCAGGGCTCTCAGTCTCTCTTCACAGGGGAGATGCTCAAGTCCCCTAAGCACCCTCCTGGCTCTCCCTTGGATTCTCTCCAGCAGGTCTCTGACTCTCTGGAACTGGGGAGCCCCAAACTGGACACAGAATTGCAGGTATGGTCTCAGCAGGGCAGAGCAGAGAGGTAGAAGAACTTCCCTAACCCTCCTAAACACACTTTCTTGATGTATCCTAGGATCCCATTGGCTCTCTCTTTGTGCCCTGTTTGATAAAGCTGTAAACTTTTAAGGATATCATTAACTCTTTTGAACTTAAATGCCACTACACACATACAGAGCACCTTGCAAATTCCCAACTCATAGTATCCAAAGGGAAGTCATGGCCAGTTCTGTAGGCATCTACAAAAGGTGCAGCTTGTCTCAGGATCTAGGAACCACCAAGCAGGACAGAATAACAAACATTTTCCTGCCTTATCCAGTTTCTATTTCTTCCAAGGATGGTGGAAGCTGTAACATGGAGTTACTCTTTGTTGCATAGAACTGGGAAGCTGTTTCTTAGATAAGGCAATTTAGGAGACCTAGCTGATCCTGACTCTGGAGAATAGATTATCTAACCTTGAAGAGCCTCTCTAACATTTCTTTTTTTTTTTTTTTCCCCACCTGCAATGTTTTTCTTGCTCACAGTGTCTGAAAGATTTTCTAATCCTTCCTGAAATTCTGCAAAGATTTGGGAGCTGAAGACATTGTGAAGTCTTCTAAGGAAACATTTCCACTTAACTGCTCTCTTCTGATTGCTTTTCTTTCTTCCCCTGGTTGTAAGAAAGGAGCCATATAGGAATGTTTTACCTTCATTTCTTAAGTATTTTATCAGTTTTTGTACCTCTTTCTTGTGTCCCATTCCTCTCCAAATCAAATACTATCCATGTTAAGAAAGATAATGACAGGATTATGAGGACTGGAGCTCCTCTCCTATGAGGACAGACTGAGAGAGTTGGGTCTATTCAGTCTGGAGAGGAGAAGGCTCCAAGAAGACCTTATTGTGGCTTTCCAGTATCTGAAGGGAGCTACAAGAAAGCTGGGGAGGGACTTTTTTGGGTATCAGGGAGTGATAGGACTGGGGGGAATGGAGCAAAACTAGAAGTGGGTAGATTCAGGTTGGATGTTAGAAAGAAGTTCTTCCCCATGAGGGTGTTGAGACACTGGCACAGATTGCCCAGGGAGGTGACTAAAGCTTCATCCCTGGAGGTTTTTGCAGCCAGGCTGGATGTGGCTGTGAGCAACCTGATCTAGTGTGAGGTGTCCCTGCCCATGGTTGGTACTAGATGACCCTTGAGGTCCCTCCCAACCCTAACAATTCTATGATTCTATTTAAGGATTGGAAAATTGCTCTCATTTCATTTACCCTTCAAGATTAGCCTAATTACTTTCTAATCCATCCCCCTTTTGGCTGTCTATGATTCAGTTTTCCAAATCCAATTGCATTTATTTCCACTTAATCAGCTGCTCTATAGCCCACCCCAAGACTGCCACTTGTGATAGATGATTTTTTTCAAAGCGTTTTAAATCAGCTTAATTAATTTCCAATCAATTTAATTAACATTTCAAAGAATTTATGTGGTGTTGCTTCCTATGCCAATTAATTTCTCAAATTACTGGTATGGGCTTATTAAGAAATTTTCTCTTATCTTAGTTCCTGGGCATGTAGCTGCTGGGTTCATGGCCCCTTGGACAAAGGACTGAGCTTGCAAATCGTGGCCCATACACTGCTGGTTGATCTTTCCTTTAATGGATTCTCCTTTGTGTTGCAGAATTCCAGCATGGAAGCTCCTATCACTGGGCACCAGCAAAAAGAGTCTGTCCTCATCTTCTTGGCTTTCACCCTTTAGATATTAATCAGCATTGAGAAGATCCACTCTCAACCTGCACTGGTGAAGGGGATTATACTATATAAATTATAGCATAGGTATATTATATATATTAAATATCATTGCATATTATATATTATATATTATACCTATAATACTTCTTCTTCTTCTTCTTCTTCACCTTCTTCTTCTTCTTTATCATCTTCTTCTTCACCTTCTTCTTCACCTTCTTCACCTTCTTCTTCTTCTTCTTCACCTTCTTCTTCTTCATCACCTTCTTCTTCTTCTTCTTCACCTTCTTCTTCTTCTTCACCTTCTTCACCTTCACCACCTTCTTCTTCTTCTTCTTCTCCTTCTTTTCTTCTTCTTCTTCTTCTCCTTCTTTTCTTCTTCTTCATCATCATCATCTTCTTCCTCACCATCTTCACCTTCACCACCTTCTCTTTCTTCTTCTTCTCCTTCTTCTTTTTCTTCTTCTTCTTCTTTTTCTTCTTCTTCTTTATCATCATCATCTTCTTCTTCACCATCTTCACCTTCACCACCTTCTTCTTCTTCTTCTTGTTCTTCTTCTTCTTCACCTTCTTCTTATCTTATTGTTGTATTAATATTGTTTGTGGAACAAGATCACAAAGAGGGCTTCACAGAGCTATTTGGTCTGATAAGCATCTGTCTCCTAAGAGATGTTTCACCTTGACCCACGAGGTGAACTCACCAGCACCTTGGTTTCTGGATCAATTTGAGCAGAAAGGGTTTAGTACAGCAAGAAGAATGAGGACAGGGCAGGACTTCCCCAGTTACAACCCTACCTGGGGGTGGCAAACAGGGAAGAAGAGCCACACTGAATGTGGGGAAAGGAACAGAGCAGCAGGCAGGAGGTCATGAAGATCTGTCAATGTGATGACTCAGTATTGGTTTTCTGCACCTCAGATGATTTTGTGATTAAATATGAATTGCATTTAACTCACTGCTTGCAGGAAATTATTTCCTTTTAGTCTTCTTCGAAATCCTTGGCAGGGAAAGGACAGATACTCCCTCTAGTGTCCTGCTAGTCAGAGCTGAATGAAATCCAGTCTCTGTTTTTTGGACATTGGCTGTCATATTCCTTGATTTGTCACAAGCATGCTGGTCTCAGCCTGCTTTTAAAAATCCTTTCCACTCTAATTGCTCCAAACTGGTTGCACTGAAATGAAAGGGGAACTTTCCTGGGAAAGTCCCCTTTGAATCAGGAATGGCGCCAAAGGTAACAACTATCAGCAGGACTTCAGCAGCCTACTCAGAAGCTGGGGGTGCTCAGCACTATAAAAACCAGGAACAAAAAGACCAACCCTGTGAGAAGAAACTTCTATTTGATGTGTGAAGATGAAGGGAAATTTCCCAGAGTCCAAGAGAAGTAAAACCAGTGTTTGACTACAGAATCACAGAATGGTAGGAGTTAGAAGGGACCTCTGGAGATCATCTAGTCCAACCTCCTCTGCTAAAGCAAGTACACCTGCATGCTCATGTGGGGATCTGAAAAGCTCCAAGATAGCTAATGAAGACACATTTACAGGATTCAATGATCCCTTACTGAGGTCTCTTACTGCCTCAGTGCCAGTGGGCACCAAGTGTCTGATGCTTTACACCTGCACAATGCCCTAGCACAGACAAGGGCTATTTTGTATTGTGCACTGGAACTCCAGTGTTAGTTTTCACAGAATCACAGAAATATTCAGGTTGGAAAAGACCCTCAGGATCACCAAGTTCAACCCAGAACCCTACTCTACAAGGGTCACCCCTAAACCATANTCTTCATCAGATTTGTTCTCCAGGCCCTTCCCCAAGCGCTTCCTTGCCCTCCTCTGTGCTGGCTCCAGCACCTCCACATCTCCTTTGTATTGAGGTGCCCAAAACTGGACACAACACTGAAGGTGTGGCCTCGCCAGAGCTGAGTACAAGGGCACAACCCCCTCCCTGCTCCTGCTGGACATAGCATTTCTCTTAACAGCATTGCTCTTAACACTGCCTGGTTCTGTGGAAAAGTTAAGCAATTCCTTGGGCCAGAAATTCAACCCCCATCTCACTGGAAATGTTTTTTAAATCTCCCAGGAAATCCTGCTTGAGTTTCTCTTTGACACAAAATCTAGGACAAAAAGGGGAGTTTTTTGCATGCCTTGCTTGCAAATATCCCAAATTAACAACACTCCAAGTCTCAGCAGCTGCTTGGGTCAAACTTGCTTGGTTTTGGTATTCTGTTGCTGTAATTCTTTGTGGGGATATATTTTTTGTTGCAGTCAGGGGATTAAGGAACTGTGGCTTTTGGTACAAACATTCTGTTCAGCTGTGGAGGGACTGATTTAGTTGGAAACAAGAAAAGCCTTTGTGCATTACTGACTATTCACTGCATTTCCATGAGGAAGCCCAGGAAATAGAAACACAACAGAAGGTGACTAATATTCAGTTATCCAGAACAGGCAGGTGAAATATTATAGCTGAAGAGTTTATGGAACTGGACACTTCTGCCTTTGATTGCCTCTGAGTGGGTGAGAACCTAGGAGAAGCTTGGAGAACAGAAAAGCCCTGAACAGCTGACACCAACCTACAACTACAAAATGTATAGGAGAACTCAGAGGGGAATAAAAGAGAAACAGCTGCAGTCACTACCATGTAAGTGACAACTAACTGCCCTTTTTCTCTGAGGTGTTTGCAGGATCCACCTGAGCACCCACAAAATGACACTAGGCATGAGATGGTGAAAGTTTAACTGTCTCCAAAGGATTTCACAAAATAGAAAGTTTTAACTTGCAGAGCATTTGTGTTCAAGAGGGTTTTTTTCCTTTGCTTTAGTGAGGATGTGTGTCAGTGTGAGCTGAAATTCCCCCCAGCACCTACCTTCTTCCAGGAACACTTGTCTAGCATGACCTGATGTCTGTAGACTGTCAAACTGGTTCCTTTCCTTGGCTGCTCTGGAAGATGGATGAGCTTCTTCACTCTCCCTCATCCTCTGATCATCCTCTGAAGAGGAAAGGGACAGATGTTGATATCCAGAGCAACGTTTTAATATCACCAGGCAGCAGCAGAGGTCAAGATGTCAGTCTTTAGAAGTGGCTCACAAGGAGCAACAGTTCTCTGGCCCTTTGCAAAAATGGTGCTCACACCTACACTTAGCATCTGGAGTGTGAAGAGGATGTAGTGTGGTGGGTTGAAAATTCCCCTCCAACATTAAATTGGCCAGACCAGCTCAACTAGAAGCAAATGAAAGCTGTATTTACAAGCAAGACTACAATCTGCAATGGAATGCAATGAATGTGTACAAAATATACAATATTTACAAGTACTGACAAAGACCTCCCCCTGGCCAAAGACCAGGGGAAGCTAATAAGTTCTCCCTCCCTGCCTTCCCTTACCCCCATGTACAATAAGGGACAAGATACAGAGCAGAGAAGTTAGAACTTAGCCAAAACAATGCAGCCAAGGTCAAGCAGAAGCCCAAGGAAGCAAGGAGAGAGAGAGACTATTTTGGTACAACTAGTTTAAGTCTTTTATCTTTCCAATGGGATTGTTCAGAACTATCATTATTTTCCTTTTTACACCCAATAGTGATTTATTTACACTCTACCACTGTCCAAGATCTGTGAAAAACATTTGAAGGTATAGCCTAAAACTACCACATGAGGCCAGACTCCTTTCAGTGATGTTCAGGAACCGGCTGAGGGACAATGAGCACAAGCTGGAAGCAAAGGAGTTCCATTTGAACATGAGGATGGAGCCCTGGAACAAGGTACCCAGAGAAGTTGTGGAGCATCCTTCTCTGGAGAGATTGAAAACTTTCCTGGATGCAATTCTGAGCAACCTGCTCTGTTTGACTCTGCTTTAAACAGGATGGAGTGGCCTAGGTGATCTCCAGAGGTCCCTTCCAACCCCACCATTCTGTGATTCAGTGGAGTCAGTCCATCTGCAAGAGCTGCAGTGGTGTTTGGGTCACCCAACCCACAAACTGCTACGGCAAGTGCTTGAGCACAGTTCTCTCATCACATGAGATGTGATAGATTTTTATGTTCCTTATACAGCACTGTGCCATGCAGAGATGAAATAAGCCCCAAGACTGGAAATCAGGGTGGGTGGGAGGAATACTCAGAGAAGATTAGAAGCTTTGTGTCTCAAGACTTAGTGGACTTGGCTGTGCTGGGTAAATGGTTGGACCTAATGATCTTAAAGGACTTTTCCAATCTAAATTATTCCATGATTCTAAGAATTTCTCTTCATAAAGTCAGTGTGATGGCAAACATTGCATACTACTTGGGGTGCAGGCAAAAGAGACAAAGAAACAGTAGTATGACTGACAGGGTGAGAGCAATAGATGTAAACCAGAGAGAGGAGAAACAGGAAGAGAAGAGGGGAAAGGAGCACATGAAATGGAGAAGGAATGAAGAAATGCAATATAGCTGAGGAGAGCTGAGTGTGGAGAGGGATTAAATATTTAGCTCTGTTAAATTTATATCTTACTGGCACACTGTCCAGAACAAAGAGTTCTGGAAGAGGGGTTGTGTTGTCTAGGAATGAGGAGCTTTGCTGTCAGGAGACAGTTGGCCTCCCCATGTTTTAGTTTCTCAGCCATAAAATAAAATAAAATCCTGCCTTGTGGGGGCATGGAGAGATCTGGTGACCCCAGATCCTTTGAATAGCTTCAGGAAAGAAGAACAGCAAGCTGTTGCCAGAAGGAGGAGGTTGATGGAGCCACTCTCTTCCCATCTCCCATCTCCCAGGGGAGGTGATTCACTGCCTGCAGCAAAGCTCACAGTCCTGAGCAGAGAGCTGCTCCCAGGTCCAGCTGTGTGCAGCTTCCTTTGAAGACAGGGATGGAGAAGTAGAACACTTGGATTGCCATGAAGCTTTCATCTCCCACTTTTGCTGACCTTCATTGCTTGCTGCTTTGTTCTTATCTGGCTGCAGCTATCCCTCAGTGCTTTGAAGGCAGCCTTTCTGGATCAATTACTACAGTGAGACCACATTCTGGGTACTCTACTGATAATAGCTGTTCCATTTCTTTATCCAAATATATTCCCCAAGAATACTGTTTTAGCAGCATTATTCCTGCTCATTACCTGGCAAGTATAACCAAGCTGATAATCATGCAAATGTTGTTGTTTAACTAGAAAATAATGTCTCATAATTATGTGTGATGGATTACAACATAAAATATATAATATGCATTATGGTGTAACCATATGTTGAGTAGTAGAATAAATAATTATATACAAGTAGATGATAAGAATAGATGTGATAAGAATAGATATGATAAGAATATAGATATGATAAGAATATAGATGATAAGAATATAGATGATAAGAATATAGATGATAAGAATATAGATATGATAAGAATATAGATATTATAAGAATATAGATGATAAAATAGATATGATAAGAATATAGATATGATAAGAATAGATATTATAAGAATATAGATATGATAAGAATATAGATTGCAAGAATTATATATACATAAGTTTAAGGGAGACATTGAGATGCTGAAGCAGGTCTAGAGAAGTGCAATGAAGTTGGTGAAGGATCTAGAGCCCAAGACTTGTGAGCAGTGGCTGAGGGAACCAGGGTTTAGTCTGGAGAAAAGGAAGTTGAGGGAAGACCTTCTTGCTGTCTACAACTCCCTGAAAGGAGGTTAGAGCCAGGTGGGCACTGACCTCTTCTCCCAAATAAAAAGCAATAGGATGAGAGAAAAATCACAGAATCACAGAATGTTAGGAGTTGGAAGGGACCTTGAAAGATCATCCAGTTCAACCCCCCTGCCAGAGCAGGATCACCTAGGGCAGATCATGCAAGAACACATCCAGAGGGGTTTTGAATGCCTCCAGAGAAGGAGACTACACAACCTTTCTGGACAGCCTGTGCCAGTGCTGTCACCCTCACAATGAAAAAGTTGAAATGGCCTCAAATTTCACAAGGGGAGGGTTTGATTTAATATTAGGAAAAATCTCTTTCTTATAAGAGTGGTCAGGCATTGGAACAGGCTGCCCAGGGAGGTTCTGGAATCACTGTCCCTGCAGGTGGGAACTGGGGCTGTTTAGTTTGGAAAGGAGGGGGCTGAAGGGAGACCTCATTCCTCCCTACAACTACCTGAAAGGAGGTTGTAGAGAGGTTGGTGCTGGTCTCTTCTCACAGGTAATTAGTGATAGAACAAGAGGGAATGGTCTAAAGCTGTGACTGGGTAGGTTTAGACTGGACAGTAGGAAAAAATTTTGCCCAGCAAGAGATGTCAAGAATTGGAATGTGCTGCCCAGGGAGGTGGTGGAGTCACTAACCCTGGATGTGTTTCAAGGTGGTTTGGATGTGGTGCTTGGGGATATGGTTTAGGGGTGACCCTTACAGAGTAGGGTTCTGGGTTGAACTTGGTGATCCTGAGGGTCTTTTCCAACCTGAATGTTTCTGTGATTCTGTGACTGGATGTTTAGAACTCGATGGACACAGTGCTTCGATGGACAGGAAGAGCCAAGTGGGCACATGGGACACTGTCTAAATCCTGCAGCTTGCCAAAGGAAATGATTGTCAGAGTGGGAAAAAATACTGCCTCTGAGAAACACAGAGTCTTTCCCTCTGGATTTGCAGTGATATTTTAATGCAGTATCCTTGTCTTCTCTGAGCCATTCCCTGTCACAGCTTCCCCAGCTAATAATTCCTGCTCTCTGGGGAGGCAGGAAGGTCACGGTGAGAAAGGCAGTACCATCTCTTCCAGCATCTCCTGGCTCTGTGCCACTTGTCCCTGAGCATCTCCTCTGCCAGCTGCTTTGGTGCCTCTCGTGTCAGCCTGCCAAAAAAGGAACGGTGCTGTGGTGGAAATAATCCTGTGTACAAAACAAGGCTCCAGGAAATGGGTTTGCTAACCTGCAGGCTTAATACCTCAGAGACTGCTGTGTGTGACTGAACTGCCTGTTGGCATTGGGCACCTGTATCTTTGTCACACTATCAATTGCCACCTCTCAAAAACCACAGAAATGTGCCCCCTTGACAGGGAAGAAAGTCAGTATTTTTCAAAAGATACCCTGAAGTCCTGGCCCTCTGAGGGGTCTTGGAATCTTTAAATTGTTACAAGCTTCCTTTTGAATGATCCCAAGGGTAGCACTTTTCTCCTGCAGCCTGTCCACTTGCCCATTTCTGACGGATGGCTTATGGCACTCATTAGCTTTTGTTGATTTCTCTACTAATTATTAGGGGTTGCCTCCCCCTCTCCCTTTTATGCTACTTTTGCATTCCTTCTGGGTTTTTTTTCTTCCGTTTGGGAGTTGTGTGGCTTCATTAGTGTATAGCTTTGATGGTAGATATCTGTTCCTCACTTCTACCAGCCATTGCAGTAGGATTTTTGGAAAGCTGGGAAAGGGATGCATAGCACTGGTGTTACAGGGACAGTCTCTCTACACAGCTGAGATTGATTTCTGAAAAGGAAGCAAGTGGCAAGTGGGAGAAAGAAGTTGTCTTCAGCCCCATTTCACAAACAGCAAATGAAAGTCCAGGGAACCATTCAAGGAAGGCTTGCAGTGGGGTTGAGAGCTCAGCTTGGTGCTTGTGGGCCCTGGATTGTTGCCTTGTGAAGATCAAGTTACTGGGTGCCAGCTGAGCCATGGGAACTGGCCACATGCAGACAGGGTTTTACAGCTTGAGGACAAGGGGGAGAGAAGCTATGGGAAACTGCAGAACTATTATTGCCCAAAGGGATGGATATCTGCTTGAATCAGGCAGATTTGCAGAGGGTTTTTCACAGAATCACAGAATCATGTTCAGCTTGGAGGATCACTGAGTAAAACCATTAACACAGCACTGCTAGGTCACCACTAAACTCAGCACCACATCTGCAAGGTTTTTGAATCTCTCCAGGGATGGGAACTTCACCACTTGCCTTTTGAAGGAAGGGGAAGGGTGAGGGACCATACCCAATACAGGATTATAGGGTAGATGGAGCCATGCTGCCCTTGAAAATGCACAACAAAAGGAGAGAAAAGAGAAAAAAATGAAAAAAAGTACATTCAAGTTCATTTAACAGGACCTTTATATTGTACTTACAGAAATCTGCCTTGTAGGCTCTCCCTTCAAAACAACTTGGAGATCTTGGAGAAAGAGAGAGAGAAAGAAAGAAAGAGAAAGAGAGAAAGAGAGAAAGAAAGAGAAAGAGAGAAAGAGAGAAAGAGAGAAAGAGAGAAAGAGAGAAAGAGAGAAAGAGAGAAAGAGAGAAAGAGAGAAAGAGAGAAAGAGAGAAAGAGAGAAAGAGAGAAAGAGAGAAAGAGAGAAAGAGAGAAAGAGAGAAAGAGAGAAAGAGAGAAAGAGAGAAAGAGAGAAAGAGAGAAAGAGAGAAAGAGAGAAAGAGAGAAAGAGAGAAAGAGAGAAAGAGAGAAAGAGAGAAAGAGAGAAAGAGAGAAAGAGAGAAAGAGAGAAAGAGAGAAAGAGAGAAAGAGAGAAAGAGAGAAAGAGAGAAAGAGAGAAAGAGAGAAAGAGAGAAAGAGAGAAAGAGAGAAAGAGAGAAAGAGAGAAAGAGAGAAAGAGAGAAAGAGAGAAAGAGAGAAAGAGAGAAAGAGAGAAAGAGAGAAAGAGAGAAAGAGAGAAAGAGAGAAAGAGAGAAAGAGAGAAAGAGAGAAAGAGAGAAAGAGAGAAAGAGAGAAAGAGAGAAAGAGAGAAAGAGAGAAAGAGAGAAAGAGAGAAAGAGAGAAAGAGAGAAAGAGAGAAAGAGAGAAAGAGAGAAAGAGAGAAAGAGAGAAAGAGAGAAAGAGAGAAAGAGAGAAAGAGAGAAAGAGAGAAAGAGAGAAAGAGAGA
Source organism: Indicator maculatus (assembly GCA_013399975.1). NCBI lineage: Eukaryota > Metazoa > Chordata > Aves > Piciformes > Indicatoridae > Indicator > Indicator maculatus. The sequence continues at coordinate 278,133 of VXBD01014776.1, forward strand.
AAGAGAGAAAGAGAGAAAGAAAGA
>VXBD01014776.1:278532-346947 GCA_013399975.1 Indicator maculatus
GGAAGGAAGGAAGGAAGGAAGGAAGGAAGGAAGGAAGGAAGGAAGGAAATTAAAACATTTTAGAAAGGAAAGAAAAAAGAGGGGGGAAAGACAAAAAAATAAAAAGGGGAAAAAGGGAAAAACTAAAATCATGTAAGCTGTGTCAGTGTGAGCTGAAATTCCCCCCCACCAACACCTATAGGTGGTAATGTAAACCTTATAAGGGATCCTGCTCTAGCAGGGGAGTTGGACTGGATGATCTCTCAAGGTCCCTTCCAGCCCCTAACATTCTGTGATTCTGTGATTCTACCTTGCAGTTTGGAGCACAGCAAGTTTGGAGGGGTTAAGTTATTATTAATTTTTTTTTTTTTTAAATCTGGAATCTCATGGCTGTCACCAAAATCACAGAATGGTGGGGGTTGGAAGGGACCTCTGAAGATCGTCTAGTCCAACCCTCCTGATGGAGCAGGATGACATCTAGGTGGGTTTTGAATACCTCCAGAGAGAGACTCCACAATCTCTCTGGACAGACTGCTGCAGGGGTCTCTTGTTTTCAAAGTGGAGAATTTTTTCCTTCTGTTTAGGTTGAACCTCCTGGTCTTCAGTTTCGTGTCTGTTGTCCTTTGTCCTGTCTGAGGACAAGGGATAAAGTGTGTCTGAGGACACCACTGAGAAGAGTCTGGCTCCATCCTCCTGACATTCACCTGTTAGATATTGGTCAGCATTAATGAGATCTCCCCTCAGCCTGCTCTCTTCCAGTCTTTCCCAGCATTAAATCTTTTTTTTTCACTAAGAGGACCTTTATATTGTACTTACAGAAATCTGCCTTGTAGGTTCTCCCTTCAAAACAACTTAATTTGGTTCTAAACATTGAACTGAATTTCTTACTTCTACTGCCTGTGGCATTTCTGCATCAGGAGATCTTGGAGAAAACATGGCAGATGGTTTAGAAAAGAGACACAGAAATTATTTTCAATGTCTCACAGTGAGAAGGGGTGAGGGGTTGGGGGAGAATCAGTCCCTTAAGTCTATCAGAGTTTGGCTAGGCTAAGGTCACTGTTATTTGGTTTTATCAGAAGAAGCTGGGAGTGCCCACAGCTAAGATTGGCATCTGAAGCATAACCAAACCATCTCTTTGCACAAAGAGTGGAAGCTAGGCAAGAAAAGCTCCAGATGAGGGAGCTGGTGCATGAGTTAGCTCTAATGAAACACAGCAGATGTTCCCCCAGATGTTGATGCACAAAACAGTGTTTTCGTGCTGTTCTAATAGGATGAAAGTACGTACACAAGATGCCCTAGTCATTAATTTTTCAATCTCAGAATGCATTTTCAAGAAGTCATTTTTTTCACTCTTCAAAGCAAATGACAGGAGGCATTAAGGGAAACAGACCTGTTGGGAAAACACACTTGCAATGCTTTGTTCCTTGAAAAGTAGTTATTTCAGTTATTTTTATGTGGCACATTAAGTTTCCATTCTTGCAAAAACAGATGCTCAGGGGGGTCCCCTTGTGTTTCTCTGTAAAGCTAAGAGCATGTCTGTGTTGCCCCAGAACCAGACTTTATTCATGTCTTAATCTATGCATCTACTGAAATATTTAAGGGGGAAAATGATATCTTTAAATATTTTTCAATTCATATCATAGAATCATAGAATTGATAGGGTTGGAAGGGACCTCAAGGAGCATCCAGTTCCAACCCCCCTGCCATGGGCAGGGACACCTCACACTACAGCAGGTTGCTCACAGCCACATCCAGCCTGGCCTTAAACACCTCCAGGGATGAGGCTTCCACCACCTCCATGGGAAACCTCTTCCAGTGTCTCACAACCCTCCTGGGGAAGGACTTCTTCCTAACAACAAATCTGAATCTCCCCATTTCTAGTTTTGCTCCATTCGCCCCAGTCCTATCATTACCTGACATCTTAAAAAGTCCTTCCCAGCTTTCTTGGAGCCCCCTTCAGATCCTGGAAGGCCACAAGAAGGTCTCCTTGGAGCCTTTTCTTCTCCAGACTGAACAACCCCAACTCTTTCAGTCTCTCCTCATAGCAGAGCAGCTCCACCCTCTGCTCATCCTTATGGCCCTTCTCTGGACTCCAGCACCTCCATATCCTTGCTGTAACAGAGGCTCCAGAACTGGATGCAGTGCTCCAGGGGGGGTCTCAGCAGAGTGGAGCAGAGGGAGAGAATCACCTCCCTGGCCCTGCTGGCCACACTTCTCTTGATGCAGCCCAGGCTCTGGTTGGCTTTCTGGGCTGCAAGTGCACATTGACAGCTCCTGGTGAGCTTCTCATCCCCCAGCACCCCCAAGTCCCTCTCCTCAGGGCTGCTTTCCAGCCAGTTCCTGCCCAGCCTGGATTTGTGCTTGGGATTGCCTCGACCCAGCTGCAGGACCTTACACTTGGTTTTGTTGAACCTCATGAAATTGTCATGGGCCCAGCTCTCCAGCCTGTCCAGGTCCCTCTGGATGGATCTCTTCCCTCCAGCCTGTCTGCTGCACCACACAGCTTGGTGTCATCAGCAAACTTGCTGAGGGTGCACTCAATGCCTCTGTCCATGGCACCAACAAAGACGTTGATCAAGACTGGTCCCAGGACTGATCCCTGAGGGACTGCACTTATCCCTGGCCTCCACTTGGACATTGTGGTTTTATCACTGTTGTGGTGTTTGTTTGTTTGTTTTCCCTCTGGTATTGAATAGGGAAATAGGTCAGGTTGGTTGGGGCTCTGAGCAACCTGCTCTAGTTGCAGATGTCCCTGCTGACTGCAGGAGCAGTGGGCTAGATGACCTTTAAAGGTCTCTTCCAACCCAAACCATTCTGTGATTCTCATTTGACATATGGTGATAGTAGTTCAATCTTCCAGACCTCTGCTTCTGTCACTTTGCTCTCTACAGCTGATGCTCATCTTGCTTCTGAGGACTGAACCTGAGGATGAGTTAATTGCTTAGCACAACTTCTGGAGCAGCTATGATAAGTGATCATTTCTCTTCCTCTCAACATTACACACTACCCAAGACCTGTCTGCTCTTCCCAGATGACAAGTGGTGCTCCATTTTATTAGCAGTGATTGCAGGACATGGCCTTCTTCAGTGTTTCCTATGTGAACAAAGAGTTTTTGCACTTGAATTTGGGCTGTCCTGGAATCTCAGCTGACCTTTAGCTGATACCATTTGTTCTCCAGCTATTTTTGTGTTCTTTTTGCCTTTCTACTGCATTCTCTCTTCTGCCCAAGTGAAGAACCAGGTCTCATTATGTTCTTTTCTGACTGACAAGTATCTTTTACTGGCAAAAAGGCAAACCCCATGTTAACTAAAGCCCTGAAGGCCAACAGAGCCACTTCAATCCATTCAAATAGGACAAATTAAACGGTGATTAGAGATGAAAGCTTTGTTATGCTTATGTAACCCATAATAGCACAATTTTCCCTTGACTTGCTGCTTACAGGATAGCTGACCTCCTAACAGCTAGCCACTTCTTCACAAATCTGCAGAATGTGCTTTTAATTAAAACTTGCCCTTGCAAAACCAGACCCAGATGAGCTCTCCTGCAAAGCAAAACAGTGAATCAAGGACCTCTCTTTCTGGTTTTATTCTGAACCACATCCCACATATTTTATTCCCACCATGAACAACATTCCTCTCCATGTCATCCTGCTGAAACAAAGCTGCAGGCTGGTCTCACCTGGAATAACAGTGACAAGAGATGGTTCTTACTGTGTTAAATACATTTAGCAATCATGCCAGGCCCTCATTTGAGGATAGAAAGATGGAAATAGGGCAGAGTTTGATGAGGTTTTTCACTTGCTCAACCTGCCTCTAAAGATTCTGATTTTTCCAATTGCTGATCATCAGGAGATAGAGGCATGGAAAAAGAGTTTTAAGACTGTCAAGTAAGAGAATAATGATGGAAAAAGAGGAGATGAAGTTTAAAAAGAGCATCCCAGCAACCTCTGGTAAGGGTACATTGCACTTTTCAGAGGTACATGCAGCACTAAGTGCCATCTTCATGACCAGGTGCCTGGAGAAGAGGAGGCTCAGGGGAGACCTCATTGCTCTCTACAACTACCTGAAGGCAGTTTGTAGCCAGGTGAGGGTTGGTCTCTTCTCCAAGACAAGCAGTGACAGAACAAGAGGACACAGTCTCAAGCTTTGTAGAGGGAAGTTTAGGCTTGATCTTAGAAAGAAGTTCTTCACAGAAAGAGAGATTGGTCATTGGAATGGGTTACCCAGGGAGGTGGTGGGGGCAGCATCCCTGGAGGTGTTTAAGCAATGCCTGGAGGGGCACTTAGTGCCATGATCTAGTTGATTAGATAGGCTTGGGTGATCATTTGGACTTGATGATCTCAGAGGTTTCTTCCCACCTGACTGATTCTGTGACAAGAGCTGCTTGTGGAGAATGAAGGAGGTGCAAAGGGTGCAAAGTAACTTTTGGGTGAACAGCTGTGAAAGTGCATTAGACTGACAAGGTTCTCTCCAACCAAGAAGAGTCTGGATTAGTTGCATGATCACATTGTACATGTTGAAAGTAGTAACAAGAGGGCATCTACATAGACCATGTGAGAATCTCCAATAGTTGTCCCAAATGAACACTGGAAAACACCAGCTCTTATTGCCTGCCATGAGTGAAACTTCCAGAGCACATCACACCTGTGGTGCTGCAGACAAAGTCTACACTGAGTCTTTCCATTTAAACAAAGAAGAAGAGGCAGGAGCTAAAGTTAGGTGGAGGAGCAATTTAAGGAGCAATGAGCAGTGTCTAAAGACATTTAAGGCAGTGAGCTAAAAAGGGAAATCCCTTCCTCTTTTCAATTAATTTCACTTTAATCCAATTAACTCGATTGATAGATTTTAGGAATAAAACCCAGATGCAGGATTAGGTTGTGGAATCACTCTGCCTCCATTCAGAAACAACCAGGAGCTGGGCATAAGTGAAATAATACATAGCTGGTTTTATTTTTTCCCATTTCCAAGAGGGCAAATGTAGCCAATTGTATTTAATTTATGGCTGAAATGGCAAGATCCTGAAAATGGAGCAGCACTTTTAAATTACTAATGCTGGTCAATGGCATAAACATTTGAACTTCTTGAATGGTTTAGAGAGGGGGCATCAATCAGAGTGAGCCACATCAGAACTCATGAGCAAAGGAAATCACCTCCTGGGCTCATGAAAGAAGAGTCTTCACTCATCATTCCTTACTACAAGAGGCTAAAAGAGAAATTGCAGAGCTGCAATTATTTTCCACACTGTAACCTGCCAAAATAGAAATCATTGTTGCATTGCTCTGCAGACTCAGAGATAAGCATTTACCCAAAAGTTCCTAACATATATAATAGCCCTGTGCTCAGAAAAACCTTCCTGCATTGTGGTGAGAGAAGAAAACTGCAGCTGAATCCCACATTGTAGCTGTTACAAACCCACTTTCTTCCTTTCTCTCCTGTTAAAATGCTATTCCAAAACTTCACCAGCCTCAGAGCATGAAATCTTTTTTGTTGTCAGCTCAAAGGTACTCATGGACAGTTAAATCTAGATGATTTTTGTTCCAAGACTGCTTTAATAGCTTCAAAAAAATCTTTTCTTTCCCTTGAAGTTACCACTGAAGTTCTGACAGAGGAGCTATTCTTGGCCTTCCTTTACTTGATATACTAAGGCTGGTTTTCACTCCTTCATCCCACAAGAGAGCTCTCAGTCCCACTGACCAAGATAAACCTCTTCAAGACACAGCCTTCTTGACCACGAGTGGAGAGATTTGAACATTGCATTTCAACTGAGATCTCTTCCATGCATTTTTCTTGACTCTACTGGAAGTAAGTTTGGGCTGCTGAATTCAGCTTCCTCCTTGCTGGTATCACACCAGCACTTCATGGTCACTCTTTTAACAGCTGCACTACATCGTTGCTCTTCTTTCTCACTGATTTCCAATTGGTAATCCTACAACTCACAACAGGAATGCCTATAGTCAGACTCCAAATACACAACTTGACATCTTCTGTTAAATTCCTTTGAGTTTTCTGTTAATTCCACCCTTCCTCTTCTGTGAATCCCACCCCTTCACTCCTGAGCTTCTGTTAATTCCACCTTTCTTCCACTGCACCTTGAAGAGTGCAACTTTTAGGCTATAGAGTCCTGATTTTTCTATAAATGGAAGATGACTTCTAGCTTCATGTCATTGGGAAATGAATGAACAGTCTCCTTTTATGCCCACTGATGAAAGAAACCATGAAATGAGTGAGATCTGAGGCTTATTTCTTAGGGATCTCTAACAGTGGCTGACTTTCATAGAGTGGTTTGGGTTGTAAGGGACCTTAAAGTTCCAACCTCCCTGTCAGAAGCAGGGACACCCTCCACTAGACCAGATTGCTCAAGGCCACATCCTGACCTTGAACACCTCTAGGGAGGGGCATTCATGACCTTCCTGGGCAGACTGTTCCAGTGTCTGACCACTATCACTGTCAAGAATTTCTGCCCAATTTCCAGTCCAAATCTCCCCCCCTCAAGCTTCATTCCATCTCCTCCTCTCACTATAAGCCCTTGCACAAAGCTCCTCCCCAGCTTTCTTGTAGTCCTCTTCAGGTACTGGCAGGCTGCTATAAGATCTCCCTGGAGACTTCTTTACCTGCTGTCTGCTGTCATCTCCCCTTTACCTGGTGTCTTCTCACAGTGTCTCTTTGGCACTGCATCCAATGCCAGACCCACACTGAGCTGGATTAACCATATCACACTTTTCCTGGGAAGCCTCTTATGTTTCCACAGAAAGGTATCAAGTGATTCTGGCATCATCCATCCACAGTATATTCAGCTTGAATTTAAGCTTGGTTTTTGTTCCTTTCTATCTTTTCACATACAATGCTCCAAAGACTCCCCCAGAGTTTCACACAGAGTGAAAGGCAACTTTTCTAGCATGCTAAAACTTTCTGTTTTGGGGATAATTCAGGACCAGATGTATGACCAACCACAAATTCCATGGATGTCTTTGCTCAGAGATATTTGGGTACTTTTCAGAAGACTACAATGAAGATTGTTTGAATCTTCAGCCTTACAGGAGCTTTTTTGTATTCTTTGAGATGCTAATTTTCTCCTTTTGTCTGGATCTTTCTGTGTTTGCCAAGCTGTACACTAAACACTTCACACAGGTTAGTCAGTTGGCTTGTGACATAAAGTGGGTTGGAAACTGAGTTTCCACTGATTGTGAGGTATTTAGAAATATGATAAAGAAAGAAAAAAAGGAGGAGTTTTAGACATGGAAATTGTCCTGTTCATGGATGATTCATAGTCTTTTGAAAGAGTTCTGGCTGTGGTGAGTGTTGGATGGATCTGCAGGGTATCTGCTTTTGAATTTGCACTGTGGTCCATCTTTATTGATATGGACAAGTTACTGTTTGGAGAAAAAGGACTTTGTATCATTGTGGTCCATCCAGTGAAGGATTTAATAACACAGTGGTTTGAAAGCTTGCATGAAGATGTCCAAATTGAGTTGCTAAGTGAAAATAACAAACACATATTTGGACAAGTGAAAGAAACTGTGTTATTCTTCCTGAATATCTGCACAGAATCACAGAATACATCTGGTTGGAAGAGGCCTCCAAGATCATCCAGTCCGACCCTGGGTCGGACACCTTCAGTGTCGGACACCCAGTCCGACACTGAAGGGTCAGCACTAAAACATGTCCCTAAGGACACTCTGCTTCCAGGGATGGTGACTCCACCACTGCCTGGGGCAGACCATTCCAATCTCTGAGACCCCACTCTGTGAAGAAATATTTCCTAGCACCCAGCCTGAACCTCCCCTGGTGCAGCTTGAAACCATTTCCTCTGATCCTGTCGCTTGACACCAAGAAGAATATGCTGCCCCCTGCTCAATCCAACCTCCCTTCAGGGAGCTGTAGGGAGCAATGAGGTCTCTCCTCAGCCTCCTCTTCTTCAGACTGAACAACCTCACCTCTCTCAGATGCTCCTCATAGGCCAGGTGCTCCAGGCCCTTCTCCAGCCTTGTTGCCCTTCTCTGGTCATGCTCCAGCCCCTCAATGTCCTTGCTGGAGTGAGGGACCCAGAAGTGAACACAGTACTCGAGGGGAGGCCTCCCCAGTGCGGAGGACAGGGGGATGATCACCTCCCTGCTCCTGCTGGTCACTGCGTTTCTACCCCAAAGCAGGGTGATGATGACAGCACCAATTGTTTGACAAGACTATGAGCAGATCCCTACCCCTTACCTTTCAGCAGGTCACTCAGCAGCAGCAGAGTGCATTTCCAGCAGGAAAGAGCAGTTAAAAAGCTCATCTCCAAACACAAATCTCTTCAGGATTTGTTTCAGCCATTGCAGCATCTGCAGTACAGAAACTTTCTATTATTGCTTTCAGTGATTTTTTTTTCTTTCCTTTAGTTTTTATTTTTATTTTAATTTTTATTATAATTTTAATTATTTTAATTTTAATTTTATTTTTATTTCTGTTTTATTTTTATTTTTATTTCTATTTTTATTTTTATTTCTATTTTAATTCTAATTTTAATTTTAATGTTANAATTTTTACCTTTATTTCTAATTTTTAAAAATTGTTTATCCTTATTTCCATTTCTATTTTTATTTTAATTTTCATTCCTTCTGGGAGGAATTTTGGGAGACGCTGAGGACCAAGTGCAATGAGGCAGCATAAACAGCAGTCACCTACGTTAGCTACTGCAAAGATTAAAGATGAAATATTTTATTTGCCACCTGTTTCCTGCTGCAGCAAGTGACACAATAACAGCAATTATGGATGCTAGCCTACTCAAATATGAAAGGAACTTTCTGCCAAAATGGTTTTCTAGTGCAAAATCTTTTTTTTTTTTTTTTGAAGGTGGGAAGTGGAGGGCTGGCTGTAGAAACAAATATTCTTCTACATGCACTGATGGTTGTGCAGCAGCTTTTACCACCTTTGAAAGCTCAATCATCATCCATAAGCAGTCAGAAATAACTTCTAATGCCTCTTAGTTCTGGAAGTGTCCTAGAGTGAAGTTAATTTAGCCCAGGCCATTTCAAGACATTTAATGTACAAAAGAACATCTGAGTTTCTGCCTTCCTTATCAGAGGCTGAATCTTTCCTGTGTATTACAATGCCCCAGCACAGGAAAATTCTATTTAACGGCAAAACACTTCTGAAAGTTTGCTCAGAACATTTTGTCCTACAGCTGTTAAAATGGAGCTAAACTTTTTTTTACTTTTTTTTTCTTTTTTCTTTGTTTCAACAAAGTTTGAAATGTTTTAGTCCCCTGCCTAATCTCAGAACTTGTTCAAGTCTGTGCAATGCAAACTGACATTTTCCTGGTCTGGGGTGTACAAAAACCCCAAAGACATCAAGAAGACTGTGAGCATAAGGCTGAAAAATTCACTGTCACAGCTGATCTGTGATCAATCAGTGCACCCAGGCATGGATTCTCAGTCACTTCCAACCAAAAAATTTCCTGTATTTTATCAAAAATCAGCACTGTTGAGCCTGTAAGTTCAAAACCTGCATTTTTTTTAATATACTATTAAATTTTGTCCTACTGGGTGTGTTATTATCATAACATTTTGATTTTATCCTAAGTGCTGCTGAGTATTATTATTAAAGTTAACTTCAGTTCCCCTTCAGTTCATAGAGGTGAGGTACAAAAGAGAGAACACAGATCATTAGAGGAGGATAACATTGGATCTGTTTGGATGAAAGCTTTGTCCTGGCCATTCTTTAAAGCAGTGCAAAACTAATTTTCAAGAGAGAATGGCTGTATTCACTTCCTTTACATTCTTAATTTAAGCCAGTATTTAATTATGAGGAGGAATAACAGCAGGCACCAGGACAGGTTAGAGGCTGCCCTGATGGAAAGCAGCTCCACACAGAAAGACCTTGGAGTGCTGGTGGACAGCAAGTTCTGCATGGAACAGCAATGTGCCCTTGAGGCCAAGAGAGCCAATGGGATCCTGGGGTGCAGCAAGAAAGGTGCCCAGCAGGGCTAGGGAAGTTCTTCTACCTCTCTGCTCTGCCCTGCTGAGACCACACCTGCAATACTGTGTCCAGTTTGGGGCTCCCCAGTTCCAGAGAGACAGAGACCTGCTGGAGAGAATCCAAGGGAGAGCCATGAGGATGCTTAGGGGACTTGAGCATCTCCCCTGTGAAGAGAGACTGAGAGCCCTGGGGCTGTTTAGTCTGGAGAAGAGAAGGCTGAGAGGGGATCTGATCAATGTGGACAAATATCTGAGGGGTGGGTGTCAAGTGGAGGGGGCCAGGCTCTTTTCAGTGGTTCACAGTGATAAGACAAGGAACAACAGGTTCAAACTTGAACATAGAAGATTTCAGATCAACATGAGGAGAAACTTCTTTCCAGTGAGGGTGACAGAGCCCTGGAACAGGCTGCCCAGGGGGGTTGTGGAGTTTCCTTCTCTGGAGACTTTCCAAACCCATCTGGATGCATTCCTATGCAGACTACCCTAAGTGATCCTGCTTTGGCAGGAGGGTTGGACCTGATGATCTCTTGAGGTCTCTTCCAACTTCTGATATACTGTGAGACTGTGATTATATTCAGGTGATTTTAAACTCACAATGACAATAAATTAAACAAGACAAAGAAATCAAAGGCTGAAATATGTTGAATATAAATTTTTGACCATGTGCTTGAAGGTGGAATCTCAGCATCTGAAACCAGACAGGGTTTGTTTTGAACTGCCTTGGTCTTCCTTTTTGTCTTAGGAAGTACAATTTCTGCAATCTGCAAGAAAGAAGAGAAAATAAATAATAATATAAAAAGGCAGTCACTTGGTTGTCCCTCTGGAATTATATAAATCAGCTGTGAAATGGGAAGATAAGTACAGACAGTAAGGTACAAAACTCACTGAAGAAGGAAAAATAAACCAATCCCTAGATATATGTAAATATTGCCTAGATCCTACTAAATTCCTTCCTTCCTTCTGAATTTCTTCCTTCCAAATTCCTTCCTAATTCTCTCCGATTTCCTTCCTTCTTTCCTTCCAAATTCCTTCCTTCCTCACTTCCTTCTGAATTTCTTCCTTCCTTCCTCTGTCTTTCCTTTCTTCCTTCCTTTCTTCCTTCCAAATCCCTTTCCTTCCTCACTTCCTTCTGAATTTCTTCCTTCCTTCCTCTATCTTTCCTTCCTTCCCTCCTTTCTTCCTTCCAAATCCCTTCCTTCCTTCCAAATCCCTTCCTTCCTTCCAAATTCCTTGCTTCTTTCCAAATTCCTTCCTTCCAAATTCCTTCCTTCCTTCTGAATTCCTTCCATCTGAATTTCTTCCTTCCAGATTCCTTCCTAATTCCCTCCAATTTCCTTCCTTCTTTCCTTCCAAATTCCTTCCTTCTTTCCTTCCAAATTCCTTCCTTTCTCCCTTCCTTCTGAATTTCTTCCTTCCTCCCTCCTTCCAAATTCCTTCCTTCCAAATTCCTTCCTTCCTTCTGAATTCCTTCCATCTGAATTTCTTCCTTCCAGATTCCTTCCTAATTCCCTCCAATTTCCTTCCTTCTTTCCTTCCAAATTCCTTCCTTCTTTCCTTCCAAATTCCTTCCTTTCTCCCTTCCTTCTGAATTTCTTCCTTCCTCCCTCCTTCCAAATTCCTTCCTTCCAAATTCCTTCCTTCCAAATTCCTTTCTTCCAAATTCCTTCCAAATTCCTTCCTTCCTTTTGAATTCCTTCTGAATGCCTTTCTCCCTCTTTCCCTTTCACAGAATCACAGAATCAATAAGGTTGGAAAAGACCTCAAGAATCATCAAGTCCAACCTGTCACCCAGGACCTCATGACTACTAAACCACTTTCTTCCTTCTTTCTTCCCCCCCTCCCTCCCTTCTTTCTTCCCTCCCTTCCTACTCTCTATGTCAGCTTGACCACCAAGTTCACCTCTGCAACATCAGAACACCACAACACTGTTTAATTACCCCTTCCTCAGCTCACTACTTTGGATACAGCAAGACCCTCTGTGCCAGTGTGCTGGAGGACATCAACACAGGGGAAAATAATATGGAAGACAGAAAAATGAAAAATAAAATCCCTAGATTGGAGTGTGAAGGTCAGAAGAGAAACAGGACATACAGAAAGTAGAAAACAAAACCCAAAAGAGGTCTGCAGTTGACTGCAGGTCACTGATCCTTTGGTTGCTGTGTCCAAAAATGCAAATAGTCACTCTGGAAGATGACAAACCAATTAAGTGAAGCAGTTTGTTCTGTGTTTGCTGTGCTTCCAGGTGGAAAAAAAAATGTCACTTTATCACTGCATCAGAAAGGTGGAAGAACTGAGCACTGCCTGTGATGAAGCAGCAGCAAGAGAACTCATAAACCTCACAAATGCACCAGAAAAAGTCAGGGAAGAACACACATAGGTAAAACAAGCAAAGGGAAAGGTGACAGAGTGCCTTTGGTGGGCACCTGGTGTCCAGACAGGAAAGTTTATTCTCCGTCTGGGTAGATCAGAGTATTGGTGACTTATTGTTCTTTACCCATGGGTGTTGTTTTGGCTGTTGATTCGTGGAGAGGGTGGCAGTGACTGTAAGCACGTAGACACACACGCCCAAGCATGCTCATCCTCCAAAAAACCTGAGATGCAATTATCCCTGAGGTAATCAGAGCTTTTGTGCAGCCTCTACTCTTCCCTGAAAACAAAACAAAGCAAAACAAAACACCAAATTGTGAGCCACCAGCAAAGGGACACGAAGTGAGGGAAACGTGAAGCTCATCATTAAATCTGACAGGAAGCAAAATTAAAAACTTCCACCATAGCCAACTCACAAGGAGATGTTCAAATGAGCACAGTCAGGTGTTGGGAGAAGGTGGGAAGTGATGCAGTAAATGAGAAACAGATCTGTGAGGTGGGAGAGAAATCTCATGCAATTCTCCAGAACAAGGAGAAGATGGGAGGGGACCTTTGCAGTTTACTCCAGAATCACAGAATGGTAGGGGTTGGAAGGGACCTCCAGAGATTATTGAGTCCAATCCCCCTGCCAAAGTAGGATCACCTTAGGCAGGTCACACAGGGACACATCCAGGCTGGTTTTGGAAACCTCCAGAGAAGGAGACTCCACAACCTCTCTGGGCAGCCTGCTCCTGGGGTCCAGCACCCTCACTGTAAAGAAACTTCTCCTCATGTTAAGGTGGGACCTCCTGTGTTCTGGCTTATACCTGCTCCTTGTTCTGCCATTGGGCACCACTGAAGAGAGCCTGGCACCTTCATCTTGGCACTCACCACTCAGATATTTATAAACATTGATAAGAACTCCTCTCAGCCTTCTCTTCTCCAGATTAAACAGCCCCAGGGCTCGCAGTCTTTCTTCACAGGACTGATGTTCCAGGCCTCTCCAAGGTCTCCCCTGGAGCCTTCTCTTCTCCAGGCTGAATGTCCCCAACTCTCTCAGACTGTTCTTTCGGGAAAGGTCCTCCAGCCCCCTGATGATCTTCATGATCCTTGGACCCTCTCCAACAGTTCAGTGTCTTTCTTGTGTTGGGGGCTCCAGACCTGGATGCAGCACTCCATCTGGGGGTCTCAGAAGAGCAGAGTGGAGTGGCACAATCACCTCCCTTGTCCTGTGGCCATGCTTCTTTTAGTGCAGCCCATGATAGGATTCGTTTTTTGAGCTGCCAGCAGACATTGACAGCTGGTGTCAAGAGCATGATTCTGTGATTCTGTGTTTACACAACCCTGGCTGCTCCCCAGGTGGCTTTTCTAGGTGAATTAGAGCATATGTGTGTGGGTATGCTTAGACATGCTGCTCAGCAGGCAATGGGATGAAGATCCAGCACATGTCTGGTGTGTGTCAGCTTTCTGTTATCCAGAGAATTTCTCTCTGGCCCTTGCTTTATTAGAAGTATCTCCAGATGCATAAAGCCCCTCATGTTCCAGAGGTGTAGATGTATTCCATGCAGGTTCAGTCTGTTGTTGGTTGTGGCATAGCTGGTAAGGAACAGTGTGGTACTGAGACAATGTGGAGGTTCCCTTGGGCAAAGGATTTCTGATAAATCACTGATGTGGTGCTGGAGTGCAGGGCTCTGCCTGACAGTGTGGGGCAGCCTGTTATCTTCTGACAGCCACTAACTAGCAGTCCTGTTCTCTTGTGGTCCTTGGAGGTTTTAGTGTTGAGCAGTTTAAACACACTCTGTTCATGAACACTGTGGTCCAACTGGTTCCACTGCACAGCTTCCTCACTCCTGATATTCTCAACTATAAAGCTGACTCAGGTACACACAGGTTGTTTCAGCACAAGGAAAGAGGGAGGCCTTCACAAAAAGAAAAGTAAACTACATCTCCAGAATGGATGCTTATGGGTAGTCCAAGATGTGTACAAAAAGTTATCTAAAAGTTATCTAGTTAGTTATTTATTTATTATCTAGTTAGTTATTTAGTTATCTAAAAGATAACTAAAAGGAGACACAAGATCAGCATATGGACTGTTGAGGAAAGCCAGCACCACTTCATTCAGAATGTCATAGGGTCATAGAACTGTTGAGTTTGGAAGAGACCTTTGAGATCATCAAGTCCAACTGCTCACCTAGAGCTCACAATCCCACCTACTGCTAAGCCACCACCACTAAACCATGTCCCTCAGCACCACATCCACGTGTCTTTTTAATACCTCCAGGGATGGGGACTCACCACCTCCATGGGCAGCCTGCTCCAGTGCCTGAGAACCCTTTCTGGGAAGAACTTTTTCCTAATACCCAACCTGAACTTCCCCTGGCACAACTTAAGGCTGTTTCTTCATGCCCAGTCACTTGCTGCACATGAGAAGATACAATCTCACTCCAACCTCCTTTGAGGTAGTGGTCATGATAATGACTTCTTCACCATCATTTTGCTTGACTGGTTTGCTGGGATTGATCTTCAATCCGTAAACTTTGCTGAAGCAAAATCCCCACTGAAACTTTACTCAAGCAAAATCTCCACTGAAACTTTGCTCTAGCAAAATCCCCACTGAACTCAATACCTTCTTTCTAGCAAGGAGTTGGAAAAGACAAATTCCCAAGATGTCATTTGTTGTCTTCCCATGATGAAGGTTTATGGCATGTCATGAATAAAACCATGGACTTTTCAAAAGTCACAACTGATAGGACAAAAGAAAATGGCATCACCTTATGCCAGGGGAGGTGTAGGTTGGCCGTTAGGAAGAACTTGTGTACCAAAAGGCTTAGCAAAGACTGGAACAGGCTGTCCAAGGAAGTGGTTCAATCATAGAATCATAGAATCAGTCAGAGTTGGAAGGGACCACAAAGATCATCCAGTTCCAACCCCACTGCCATGGGCAGGGACACCTCACACTAGACCAGGCTGGCCAGAGCCTCATCCAGCCTGGCCTTAATCCCCATCCATGGATGTATTTAAAAGCCACCTAGGTATGGTGCTCAAAGGTATGGTGCTCAAAGGTATGGTGCAGAAACAGTCCTGGTAGAGTTAGGTAATGGTTGAACTTCATAATCTTGAAGGTCTTTTCCAACTATAATGATTCTGTGATTCTTCAACTTATGCCTATTGAGGGAACACTGTTAATTCAATGAGCTGATACTGAACACTGAATATGTAATTTATATTCCTTAGAACTGGTGAGGGGTCCAGATCTTTGTGATTGCACTTTTGTGAGCCTAATGCAATGAAAAATTCATTGGTAGAGAGGCAAGAGATCCTTGACTTGATTCTAGTCAAGATTCCTGGCCTTTGCTAAAGTAGGCAATGCAAATTTCCTGTGTGGAAGGTGAGTAAATAACTGCCTGCAACATTTTACTCAAGGAGTTAATCTTTTTCTCAGTCAAGCCTTCATTTTTCTGTCCTTAGCTTCATGCAGGCAGGATCCAAGGATTTCAAGGACCGAGGCTCAAAGACCAGGGATGACAACAGTCAGAATGACTCATTTCCCCTCCTGCCCTTATTTCAGCTGTCATGATTGTTAAGGCTATTCTTGGATTTAAGCCTTGCCCTCTCTCATTGTGCTCCCAACTCTCCTCTCACACAGGGAAACCACCACTTCAGCAGCACTTAGCCTTGGCAACAGGATGGAGCTTTGAAAAGCTGCATATCTGGGGATGAAGAATCTGAATTTTCATTAAAGATGATGTATCTCAGCCATGGAGAATGATTATGCCATGACTCAACCTGCATAACTGATATCAAATGGCCTTTGGAAAGGACCTCATTCATGAAATTCCCCCAAACCCAGTATTTTCATGACTGAGACACAACATTTTGTGCTAACACAATCCTCCTGTAACAGCAAGAATACAAAAACCCCAAAGTGAAGTCTGCCAGGCAAGGCAGATGAATGTTTCCTGACCCCTGAGGAGTGGTTTGGTCAGCTCAGAAGGGTCCAGTTCTGCACTGCTCACTTGGACATGTCCAGCACAACAAATCCTGACATGCCACATATGGTAGCCATGTTCAGTGGCCACACATGGAGGGTGCTCCTGTCCTTCCAGAAGTCAGCTGTACCCTGTCTCTGTGTTGAAATCTGCATCTACACTGAGAATGAGAAAATGCCTTTGCAGGATTTCTTATTGTCTAACAAAACTCTGAGGTTTCAGCTGGTTTCCTGAGCTGGAGTGAAAATTGTATATGAAAACATTTCATAGAATCATAGAAGTGTTTCATTTGGAAAAGACCTCTAAGGTCATCAAATCCAACCACTGACCTAACACCACCATGGCCATCAAACCATGTCCTTTGGTCATGGCCATGTTTGGTCATGTTTGGCCATTCCACCTCCAAGGATGGTGACTCCACCACCTCCCTGGGCAGCCTGTTCCAGTGCCTGATCTCTCTTGCAGGAAAGATTTTTTTCCTAATGTCCAATTTAAACCTCCCCTGGCACAGTCTCAGGTCATTTCCTCTCATTCTATCACTTGATACTAGAGAGAAGAGACCAGCCTCCACCTCACACCTACATCCTTTCAGGGAGTTGTAGAGAGCCAGAAGGTCTCCCCTCAGCCTCCTCTTCTGCAGGCTGTACAACCCCAGTTCCCTCAGCTGCTCCTCACCAGAGCTGTTCTCCTGACCCTTCACCAGCTTCGTTGCCCTTCTCTGGATGCTCTTTCCAAAACTTTGTGGGTTTTTTTCCAGGAAAGATTTGTTGTTTTCCCCTTAGTGCCATTGCCTATATGAATGACTTCAGGAAGACTTACACCTCCCTAAAGTCAGGGAGCAAAGCCTTGTTTGTTGTTAGCAATCCAAGCTGCCTGCCCTGTGCTGTTGCAGTCACCACTCAGGCTATGAGAGTGGCTTTGCTCCGCTCTGGTTTACTTTGCCACGACTCTGAAATGTGAGCTTATCTCTTCAATTGTGCAAATGTTTGGTGCATTTTGACACTACCCTGGGACCTGCCTTTTCTACTTCTAAATACTCCACAACCCTTTCTTCCCCACCTGTTTCCTAAGGACCAGGAATGTGGGCAGACAGCACCCTCTGCAGCGAGCAATGAGGAAATGAGAGGTCGATCTCTGCCGGGGACTTTTATTTCTGCTGCATCAGATCTCACTGCTGGGAGTCCTCTTTCACAGCCTGCTTTCAATGGACAAGCAAAACAATGACCTCAAGTTGTGCAGCTGGAATTTTAGGTTGCATATTAGGAAGAATTTCTTAACTGAAAGGGTTCTCAGGCATCAGACCAGGATGCACAGGAAGGTGGTGGGGTCACCACAGGCATGTAGATGTGGTGTTGAGGGATGTGGTTTAGTCAAGGACCTGTCGGTGTTAGGCTAATGATGGGACTCCATGGTCTTAAAGGTCTTTTTCAATCTATGTAGTTCTGTGATGCTGTGATCCTGGAGCTGGTGTGAAAGCTGAGCTAGGCAGAGACACCTCAGGATATCTCAAAGCGTGTGTGGTGTTGTAAGGAAGGGAGGTGGTGGCTAAACTGAGCTTAAAACATCCTACAATTTTGTGACACATGATGTTTCAGGTGTTCTTTCCTCTCTAGAGGAAGTCTCATGCTGCATTTGAGAAGATTGCTTTCAAAGCTGCATGCAGCATGTTCAAGGAGCCACAAAGGTCTCATCTCTCATTTGCAGAGTGGGAATCTGAGCCAGACTCCAGGCAGACCTGTGCTGCTCCAGCTGTGGTCACCCCTGCAGGACAGTTGTATGTCCTGCTAACAAGGGCAATGGGTGCTGCAGACAGGCTGATACAAACCTCTTGGGCTCAGAGTAGTTTTTCCCAAGCCACAAAACAGCAAGATGATGTTCTCCCAGTAAGACTGACAGCAGTGATCCCTCCTTAATCATGGAATCATACAATACCAGCTTGGAAGGCACCTTAAAAATCATCAAGTCCAACCTTTCTTGGCAAAGCATGGTCTAGATAAGAAAGTTCAGCCCATGTCCAGCTGAGTCTTAGGAATGCCCAATGCTGGGGACTCCACCACTTCCCTGGGAAGATTTATTTGGTGGCTGTTTGTCCTTGTGAAAAATATTCCCCTTGTGTCCAACAAACAAACTGTCCCCAGGATTAACTGGTACCCATTAGCTCTTGTCTTTTCCATGTGGTTCCTTGTAAAAGGGGAGTCTTCATCTCCCTCTTAGCCACCCTTTAAATACTGGAATGTTGTGATGAGGTCTCTCCTAAGCTGTTTTTTCCAAAGGCTAGACCTACCCAGTTCTCTCAGCCTTTCCTCATAGGGCAGCTTCCCAGTCCTTGGCTCATCTCTGTGGCCCTTCTCTGGACCCTCCACAGCTTCTTACTATCACCTGGTAATATGGAACACTGTCTGGATGTCCCTCCCCAAAATAAAATGGTGCAGATCTACCACCTACTAAACACATTCTCTAGTATCCAAAAAAAATGTTTTGAGGATGGCATTTGTTCCAAATTTTAGAAATTACCTGTGAGACAAAGGCTCCATAAATCATCTGTCCAGGACTTGATCTCTTTCTTGCAGGCCTTGATAAACAATCCATAAGCATAGCAAGAATGCATGAGGCAGAGGCTACTGAAAGTAGAAACTAACCATCCACTATTCTGAAGATAACCATCCACTATCCTGAAGACAACCATCCACTATCCTGAAGATAACCATCCACTATCCTGAAGACAACCATCCACTATCCTGAAGACAAGAAGAGACTTGATCTACCACCTGGGGTCCATTTGTGGGAATTACCTTTTCATTTACCTCATGCCCTTTGGAAAGGTAAGATCAGTATTTCCCTACTTGGAGTATTTGGGTGCATATGTTCCGCTACAAATGCAGAAATGAGACTCCAAACACTGAGAAGATAGAGATTTATACCAAGAGGAAGGACTAAGTTGATTTCCTTGGGTACTGCCTGCCCTTGAAGACAATATGGAGCTACACAGCTCAAGCAAAATGTTGTGAGATCCTTCTCTATAAAGGATCCTTTGTTAAGGATTCCTTTACAAAACCTGGGAGGCTTCAGTTACAAGGGAATTAGTGTAGGAAGACAGCAAACCTTTGAACAACTTTGGAGAAGGCTATGTTGGGAAGAATGTAAACACCTTGTAACTGAAGGGAAAGAGTAGGCAGAAGTTGAGTGGCTGTGTTGAGAAGCTTGTTTGTCAGTATTAACCCATTGTGTGCTTTGCTTGGAGCCATGGCAGTGAAAGGAGAGCCACTTGGGATGTGGCAGCTCTGTATCAGAAGAGTATATAATTTGGCTGTGTAACAGAGTAGTAGGCTTTTGGCTTGTACTTAAGCTCTTGCTTTGCTTAGTGCTTTGCTCAGTTCAATAGGCAATAAATGCTTTTTGCCTTTCACTGAGAGTCTTATCTTGGCCTCACCTGGAAACACCATAACACACATCCTATCAGAAGAACATGACTCAGACAATTAGAAACCAGTCTCTAAAATCCTGTATAATTTTTTTCTTTCTCCTCTCTGCCCCAACCTGAGTGAAGCAAGTAGGATCACACACTTTCTTCCCTGGGCATTGTCATATCTATTCCTGTGAGCTGCTTTGAACTCCTTAAAGGAGCAGAACCCCTGATGACCACTTTGTGTGGTGTTGCCTAGCATGCCAGCATCGATTCCTTGCTCTCCCCTTTGCTTTGCCTGTCACTCAGGCTGTTATTATTCTGGAAGTCACAATAATTGGCAGGTTTTGCAGACACAGCTGGCAGTCACTGCACTGAGAGGTGGGGGAGTAGGAATAAATTTCAATACATATGCATACTGCAGATGAGCACCTAACAATAATAAATATAGACACCCTCAAAATAACTTGGACAATAAACACCAGTCAAGGAGAATAATCCAAAGTATCCCACTAATAGCAATCTGGGAAGCTCAGAAGCAGACAAGAGAAGTATACAGCCACCAGGAGTGTAGGGAAAAAAATTGAGGGCATTTGGTTTATCTCATCTGTCATAAACAATTTTGAAAAGTTGAGTGCTAATGTTATCTTTGAAAGGACACAAGCAAGGGGGAGCATCATGTTGATCCTGGCATCTTTGTTCCTCTCCATGAAATGGGAGCATTCACAGCATCACAGAATGTTAGGGGCTGGAAAGGACCTTGGAAGCTCATCCAGTCCAACCCCCCTGCAGAGCAGGATCACCTAGAGCAGCTCACACACATCCAGGAGGGTTTTGAATATCTCCAGAGAGGAAGAGTCCACAACCCCCCCCCGGGCAGCCTGTTCCAGTCTTCTGTGATGCAATGATGTTTTCCACAGAGTTCCCCTTTGAGATGCCATCCATGGAATCATAGAGCCATAGAATGGGTTGGGTTGGAAGGGACCTTAAAGATTATCCAGTTCCAACCCCCTGCCTTGGCAGGGACAGCTCCCACAAGCCCAGGTTGCTCAAGCTCTCATGCAACCTGTCCTTGAACACCCCCAGGGAGGGGACATCCACAGTCTCCCTGGGCAACCTGTTTCAGTGTCTCACCACCCTCACTGGAAAGAATTTCTTCCTAATCTCCAGTCTAAATCCCTCCTCTTCCAGCTCGAAGCCATTGCTCCTCATCTTGTCACCACAATCCTTTGTAAAAGTCCCTCCCCAGCTTTCTTGTAGACCCCTTCAGATACTGGAAGGCCACAAGAAGGTCTCCTTGGAGCCTTCTCTTCTCCAGACTGCACAACCCCAACTCTCTCAGTCTGTCTCCATAGCAGAGCAGCTCCAGACCTCTGCTCATCCTCATGGCCCTTCTCTGGACACATTCCAGCACCTCCAGATCTTTCTTGTAATAGAGGCTCTAGAACTGGATGCAGTACTCCAGGTGGGGTCTTACCAGAGAGGAGTAGAGAGTATTCCTCAATAGAAAATGCCTTCATATCTCCCTGTGTTAATTCTCTAAAGTTAACTTCCCACAAGTCCTTCTGCTTCATTTGATATTTTAATTTCAAAGTGGACATGTTGCACTGATTTAAATCAGTTTCAAGTAGTACCTGAGTTAGCATGTTTACTATTGCTGGCAAGGAATCACAGCTGGTTAAAAAAAAATGTTATTTATGTTTCAGATTGGATGTTAGGAAGAAGTCTTACACCATGAGGGTGGTGAGACACTGGGACAGGTTGCCCAGGTGGTGGTGGAAGCCTCATCCCTGGAACTTTTTAAGGCCGGGCTGGATGTGGCTCTGGGCAACCTCCTGTAGTGTGAGGTGTCCCTGTCCATGGCAGGGGGGTTGGAACTGGCTGCTCCTTGAGGTCCCTTCCAACCCTAACAATTCTATGATTCTATGTTTCAAATACCCCCCATAAGCTTGGCCTGAATTTTTTTTTTAATTTTTTAATTGCTCTTAGAAGTGAGAAAATTTAGATTGAACTGCATCATTCCTTTGCAGTTACACAATGATATCCACACAATGGAAGACTAGATTCATAGAAATGTTGAATTCATAAATGATTCATAAAATGTTGAATACTTGATGATTTTTTTTTCCTGAACAAAGAAGGAATTACAATCTCAGAGTATTGTTATTACTAAAGACAGCCTCAGTGAAAACAGTGAGTTCCAGCTTGAAGGGAAATTGATGAGCTTCAAGGTCCCTTCCAACCCAACCCATTCTATGATTCTCTGTATTAATATCTCAATAATGCATAAAGTTTAGTGTGAATTTTTAGAATGATGGAATAATAAGTTCTCAATTGTCTTCCAATATCCTCTTTCTTCCTTCCCCAGAGGCAAATGTCCTTAATGATTGCGTAATGCCAGATAAAAGTGGTTGTTAAAGAATATCTGCATGGACATGGTGAGACCAGACTTTGGTGGGTTTGCACTGCAGATATTACAATGTGAAGATTCCAGCCAGTTATAGCCAACAATCAAGAGGAATAAAAAGAGATATAAGAACTAACCAAAGAAGACAGAGCAGTCATTTTGATTTGGGCAACTCTAATTCACAGATACACAAATACACAGATTGCATTGGGTTGGAAGGGATCCTCCAAGGCCATCTTGTCCAACCCCATTGCACAGAGCAGGGACACCTCCAACTAGATCAGGCTGCCCAGGGCCACATGCAGACTAATTTTTAATGTCCCTAGGGACAGGGTCTTAACCACATCCCGAGCCAAGCCAACCTGTTCCAGTACTTTACCATCCTGTGTTCTGTGAAGAACTTCTTCCTTATGTCCAAAATAAATTTATATGCTCCTGTTTCAACAGCTGCCCCTTGTCCTATCACTTACATGCCCTTCTAAAGTCCCTCCCCAGCCTTCCTGGAGGTCCCCCTCAGGTATTGAAATACAGCAAATACAGCTCTAAGGTCTCCCTGCAGCCTAGCCTTCTCCTTCTCCTTCTCCTTCTCCTTCTCCTTCTCCTTCTCCTTCTCCTTCTCCTTCTCCTTCTCCTTCTCCTTCTCCTTCTCCTTCTCTTCTCTTCTCTTCTCTTCTCTTCTCTTCTCTTCTCTTCTCTTCTCTTCTCTTCTCTTCTCTTCTCTTCTCTTCTCTTCTCTTCTCTTCTCTTCTCCTCTCCTCTCCTCTCCTCTCCTCTCCTCTTCTCTTCTCTGTAGGACTTCAATTTTTCCAGCTTGTCATCATAGGAGGGGTGCTCCAGCTCTCTAATCATCTTGGTGGCCTTCCTCTAGGCCCGGAGCAGAGCAGAGTGGTAGAACTCTTCTGAAGAAAGTGAGAAAGCAAAAACCTTTCAAGCATCTCTTTCCAGTCCTGCTCCCAAGATTCATATTCTGCCACTTCCTTCCTGTGCTTTATTTTCCTTTTGAACATAACAAGTGCAAACAACTGCACTCCTGAAAGCTCATAGAAGGTGGCAATTGGTTTTTTGCTCTTGGCTGAAGTGTGGGATTGAAAACATTATAGGCAAGCAAAGTAATGAACTAATAAAAGTGGAATAAGCTGCTGGACAAACCCCATACTAGGTTGGAAATGATGCAGTAATGACACCCTGGCACAGAAAAGCAACTCCCGTGTAGAACTCTCTCAGCCCTAAGATTTTAGACATTTCTGCCTGACAGCTGTCATGCAGGTTCATTAATTTTTCAGTCACAGAATTCCCCCCAACTTGTGCCTAGATGCAATCTTTTCAAAGATCTCAACAGTCCGACTCATGAAGAAAGGAGGGTTTTAATAATTTTTTTTTCTGATGGTTACATTTCCAATCATATTAGTGTGTTTGAACTATTATCCTCATTGATAATATCCAAACTGCTGAAGATCTTTATCATTTAAAGGGTTGTGGGTTTTTTTTTTTTGCTCCTCTGCAAGTTGAAGACTAATAATAACAGTGCCTGCAGGATTGCCACCTGAAGAGTTCTTAGAAATTAAGCATAAAGGAGATAAGATTACAGTGTTTAATGCTATCAAATTCTTTTCCTTTGATACCACTGATCAGTGTGAGCTGCTTTCAGCTTGCTTTATTATTTGCATTTTTAAATCCTGTCAAGAAGATAAAGGACTTGTTGATTGCATCTAGAAGTCAAAATCTGTGCGTGCTCTGAATCCATCACTTTGCACCTGCTCACTCTTAATGACCAAGCAATTCTGGTTTGCAGTCAGAGGGTGCAATTCTCAGGAATTATCTCAAAGAAATAGAAAGGTTCTGCAGCATATTTCTTCCATTATCCTTTATTTTCTATTGCTAGGGTCAACAAGCTCATCATAGAATGGGTTGGGCTGGATGGGACCATAAACTGCATCTTGTTTCAACTCCTCCAACAAGGCCAGGTTGCTAAAGACCCTTTCAGCCTGGCCCTGAATATTTCCAGGGATGAGGCATCATCAACATTTTTGGGCAGCCTGTTCCAGTGTCCAATTGCCCTCATGAAGGCTGAATTCTTTAGAATTCTTTCTTCGTATCTAATCTAATCAAAGAATTCTTTCTTTGTATCTAATCTACACCAAACCCCTCTTTAAATTCCACTTGCTAACCAGAAACCTTTAAAACCAGGGTTTATTCCGTGTTCTGTCAGTATTTAGGTGGCAAAGCATGGTCAGACTCATGGCCTGGGTTGAGGAGAAACTTCCTTACAGTGAGGATGGTGGAGCCCTGGACCAGGCTTCCCAGAGAGGTTGTGGAGTCTCCTTCTCTGGAGATTTTCCAAACCCACCTGAATGCATTCCTGTGTGGACTACCCTAAGTGATCCTACTTTTGGCAAGGGGGTTGGACTCCATGATTTCTGAAGTCCCTCCCAACCTCTAACATCCTGTAAGATTCTGTGATTGTCTGGGATTTAGACAAAAGCTTCTAGAGATGAGAGTTGGAGAAAGGAACTGTGAAAAAGAGGGAAAAGAATCAAGGATCCACTAAAAAGGATCCTAAAGACTGATCAATTCTAACCCAGACTGGGAGAACTTAGAACAGCCCAGAAGACAGACAAACCACACTTCAGTGTTGTCTGAAAGGCTTCCTTGTCATGCAATCATCTGATGATTAATGTATTCACCTGGTGATTAATGTAATAATTGCATTGTGAAGTAATAGAGGGCTCATTACATAGCCTGTCAAGAAAAGCAAACAAACACTGAACAAAATGTGTCTTAAAGTGCAGAGAGAGATTCATTTGACTGAATGAGTCAGGAAACAAATAATTACCAGCATACCAGTTATACCAGCAAAAAGTTCTCCAGAATGACTCAGGATTTAAAGCAACTCCCATTTACTGTGGCTAGGAAAAGGCTTTCTCAGGAGCTAGGCTGGTGTGTAATTTCCTCATGTAAGTCTGCCCTGACTTTTTCTCACGTAGTTTCCAGCAAAACAAACTGTCTAAGCTACAAGGGAAAATCAGTTGGAGGCCTGGCTCAGCTTGCAATCCAATGCAATGCTTCATCATGGTTTCAGCTTCAAAAGATCCCCAGTGAAGCTTAGGTGCATGTCCAAGCTGCATCAGTCATGAGCTTCAAGTCAGCCATCAAGTATCCTGGGTGCCAAGTGATTCTTGGTTCCTTTTCTGAGCAAGTAATGAGCTGGGACACAATAATAAGATTCTATCAGTGTGTTGCTGTGTGTTTCCTCCAAAAGCTTTACAAGCAGGTATTTGTATGTCCTTGTATGTCCCTTGCTTTTGAGGACTGAGAAACCTCTCCTCTTTCATTGACATTTGTTTGGGGAGATGGGGCAGATGGATTTACCAGGAGCTTGCAATCACCAATCTTACTCAAATCACATTATGATCAACAAACATTTTTCCATAGACTTCAATCCAAGGTTTGGGTGAACAGAATGTATATTAAAATATTTGTGAAGATGTCTATATTTATCTATCTATCTGTCATCTCTCTAGCTCTATCATCTCTATCTCTATCTCTGTCTCTATATCTGTATCTGTATCTATATCTACATAGAATCATAGAATGGTTTGCGTTAGAAGGGACCTTCAAAGGTCATCTAGTCTGATCCCCTCTGCAGTAAGCAGGGGCATCCTCAATTCTCTATCTCTACCTCTCTCTATCTCTATCTCTATCTCTATCTCTATCTCTATCTCTATCTCTATCTCTATCTCTATCTCTATCTCTATCTCTATCTCTATCTCTATCTCTATCTCTATCTCTATCTCTATCTCTATATCTCTATCTCTATCTCTATCTCCATCTCTAGCTCTATCTCTATCTCTAGCTCTATCTCTCTCTCTAGCTCTATCTCTCTATCTCTATTTCTATCTCTATCTCTATCTCTATCTCTATCTCTATCTCTATCTCTATCTCTATCTCTATCTCTATCTCTATCTCTATCTCTATCTCTCTATCTCTATCATCTCTATCATCTCTATTATCTCTATCTCTCTATCTCTATCATCTCTATCATCTCTATTATCTCTATCTCTATCTATCTACATCTGTATCTCCTCTTGAGGGTATTTGGACAATAGAATCATACAAAGACTTAGAGAATCATAGAATGGTTTGAGTTGGAAGGGACCTTTAAAACTCATCTAGTCCAATTCCTCTGCAGTCACCAGGGACATCTGCAACTAGAGTAGGTTGCTCAGTGCCCAGATCAACCTGAACTGGAATGGTTCCAGGGATGGGGCAGCTACCACCTCTTTGGGCAATCAGTTCCCAGTGTGTCACCACCCCTACCATACAAAAATATCTTCCATACACCTAGACTGAATCCTCTTTTAGTTTTAAACCATCATCACTTGTCCTGTTGTAGCACCCTTTTAAAAAGCCTGTATCTGTACCATCCATCTATCTGTCTGTCTGTCTATCTATCTATCTACCTACCTACCTATCTATCTGTCTATCTATCTCTATCTCTCTCTTCGTCTCTATATCATCTGTATCTGTTTGTCTACAAGAGTGTGGTCAGTAGGTCAAGGGAGGTTCTCCTCCCCATCTACTCTGCCCTGGTGAGACCACATCTGGAGTATTGGTCCAGTTCTGGGCTCCTCAGTTCAAGAGGGACAGGGGTATACTGGAGTGAGTCCAATGAAGGCTATGAGGATGATGAAGAGACTGGAACATCTCAGGCTGAGAGACCTGGAGCTGTTTAGTCTGGAGAAGAGAAGACTGAGAGGATATCTTGTTTATGTTTACGAATATCTGAAGGGGCCAAGAGGAAGGGGCCAGTCTGTTTTCAGTGGTGTTCTGTGATACGACAAGGGGTGATAGATACAGTCTGGAACACAGAAAGTTCCACTTCAGCAAGAGGAAAAACTTCTTTACTGTGATGGTCAGGGTGACGATGGAGCCCTGGAGCAGACTGCCCAGACAGGTTGTTGTCTCCTTCTCTAGAGACATTTAAGACCAGTCTGGCTGTGTTCCTGTGTGACCTGCCCTAGGCAATCCTGCTTTGGCAGGGATGTTGAACTTGATAATCTTCAGTGGTCCCTAACTTAACACCATAGTGACAATTAAACTACACCCCAAAGTGCTATGTCCACACCTCCAGGGATGGTGACTCCACTGCCTCCCTGGGCAGCCTGTTCCAATGCCTGACCACTCTTGCAGGAAAGAAATTTTTCCTAATACCCAACCTAACCCCCACCCCCAGCACAATTTCAGACCATTTCTTCCCTCAATTCTGTCTTCACTTCACAGTTCTCCTCCTTCCCTTTTCCTCTGCTTGATCCTTTAGCTTCCTCCTTTTCCTCACTGTCTTCTTGTCCACACACAGTAAAAAAAGTCCTTACTCTAAAAAACGGCAGGCAGGAATGAAAGTCATATCCTGTTTGTGTGTTATAGCTCTCCCTCCATCCCAGCTCTAACATTTCTCCTTGCATGATAAGCTCCTTAGAAGCAGCACTGTCTGCTCCTCTTAGTGCAATGCCAAGCACACACAACAGGGACCTCTAAGTCCTTGAGTACAACCAGAATAAGAGCAGTAATAGCAGTAAAGGAGTGAGTGGGTCAGCCAGCTTCCCTTTCATCTTTGTGAGCTGGAAGGTTCACACTGGTACCAACAGGAACACAGAGGAGTGAGAGCTCTGCTTTCAGGAGGCAAATTTCTCTGCAGATAAACTGCAGAGCAGGTGTTCAGAGAAATTTAATGACTCAGAGTAATTTACAGTGGCGAGGAGCAGCAAGCGGAGAATTGCTGCAAACGCAGGTACCGAGACATCAGATTTTATTACACTTCCAACCAGGAAATGTCAGCTGCTTGATTGCTTTTAATGTCCTATCAGGTGCACCGATAAATTCACACAGCACACCCCTTGGGTTTCCAACAAGCATGGGCCTACTAAACCTGCACCCATCCCTTCTGCTTCATTTGGGAGTGTCAGGAAGCTGGAGATGTGTTTAAGAGCTGTATTTAAGCTGTGATTTGCTCCCACCCTGGTCACTTCCCTGGCAATTTGTACCACTGTTTCTAAGGGTCTTGAGTAGAGTGTTAGTGGTTAATGGATTGTGGTGCTTGTTGTGGTTTAGCTTTTGTGCACAGACCCATAGAATTGTTTGATCTATAAGTGACCTCAAAGATCAACTAATTCCAACCCCCCTGACATGGGTAGGGACACCTTCCACTGGAGTAGGTTGCTCAAAGCCTCATCCAGACTGGAATCACACACTTCCATGGATGAGGCATCCACAACTTCTCTTGGCAACACATTCTGATGTTTCTTCACTCTCATAGTAAATAACTACAAATGCCTCCTGTTCCCAGATCCAGGAGGAAGCACATCCCCCCTTCAGTATCCAACTGGCACAGCCTCCCCTTGGCTTCTTCTTGGCCAAGTCACACCATGCCTGCACCTCAGTTGCCCCACATTTCCCTAGCAGGAAATCCCTTTCAGCTGGACACAAGCCCTGTGAGGTGTGCCTGAGGGAACTGGAGTTGTTTAGCCTGGAGAAGAGGAGGCTCAGGGGAGATCTTATTGATGTCTACAACTACCTGAAGGGAGGCTGCAGCCAGGTCTCTTCTCCCAGGCACCCAGCAGCAGAACAAGAGGACACAGACTCAAGCTGCACAGGGAGAAGTTTAGGCTTAGTATTGGAAAGAGGTGGGGTCAGCATCCCTGGAGGTGTTTAAGCAAAGCCTGGATGAGGCACTTAGTGCCATGGTTTGATTGATTAGTTAGGGATGGGTGATCAGTTGGCCTTGATGATCTTGGAGGTCTCCTCCAACCTGGTTGATTCTGTGATTCTGTGATTTAGGTTGAGAGGAGCTCCTGTTGAATGTCATACAGTTGGCCTCATCCCATTGATCCAGCCTGGCCAGAGCTTTCTGCAGAGCCTTCCTCACCTTCAGCAGATTGACATTCCCATCCAGCTTGGTGTCACCACATCTGCATAGACTGAGACTCTCACCCTGGAAGCATTCCAGAGGGCACTCCCTATATAACTTTGTCTAGTTATATATACTCCCTATATAACTTTGTCTCCAACCCAGAGCAATGTAGAGGGCTCTTCAGAGAGAGGGATATGCTCACCTTTCACATCATTGTCAGTCATGCTCAAGCTAGAAGAAGGAATGGATTGGAATTGCTGTGGCAGGGAAAGCTTGGGTGGATGAGGAGAACTCAGTGTAGGTGGGGGGTCAACAGGGCAACTCACATGCAAACCTGCAATGACAAGCAGGAGGAATCTCTTTGTGTGTTTGCTGGAGAGTCTGTGGTGAACTGAACACCAGGCAAGCTGTGACTTCCCTTCCTAGCATAAAGGAAGGCTGCCATCTAATGAGCACTGCCAGCAATTCCTGCTCTGCTGAAAGCTTTGCTTGCCTTAAAAGTACAAATGTAACTCACTGCATGACAGATGTAGGTTCAGCAGCCCAGCTACTGTTGACCTTAACCTTAAAGTAGTTAATGATCTTAGATGCTGGCTCCTGACAGGGCACAAGAGGATAAAGATGTTACTTATGAGCTTTTCAATATCATCTGTGTCTACTTGTTTTTTCTTTCTTGCACCTCAGTGGGTATTGTGAGGTTGCTTTTATTGTCACCTTTATCCAGCTTCAAGGGTAAACACACTCACAAGGATCTTAATGCAATACTGAAAACCACTATAAGCACTGCAGGAAATACACACAGATATCCAGTCCTTGCAGTCCCCACCCAGTGCTGCACAATGCAATTTTTTTTTTTTTTTTGTGTGCAAATCACCTCAGTGAAAAAGCTGAGAGGCTTCTAAGAGTGGAAAGCATCAAAACTGGGATGCCTAGTTTGTGCTCTCCACTACTTCTGGACCAGCAGAGCCTCTTGCATAAGCCATTTGCTACCACTGAGGACATCAGGAACTCCCTGCAATGAGGCACAGAAGAAAGATCTTTCACAGCTGGTATCCCCGTGTCATTCCCCACTCAACATATTCTGTCACAAGCCTTGAGTTTTCACATATGGAAACTGCTCCAGCAAAGAAAAGGCAGAAATCTGGTTCCACACTTGGGACATCCAGAAAAAGAAGTGAGAAGCATAAAGTGTAACAACAACAACAAAATATATTACTAAGAACTTTCTAACTGTAGGGATCATCCAGTGTTGAAATCAATTCTCTGGACATTTCTAAGTCTCTATCCATGAAGTTCCTTAAAAGCAGGCTAGGCAAAACACCTGACAGAGTCAGAAATTACACTTTCTCCTACCTCGGGGGAGAAAGATAGACTAGATCATCTCTGGGGGCCACATGAAATGATTTTATGTATGATTCAAGCCTTCAGTGTATCAAAAACAGAAGAAAGGCAATCTGTAGAGATTTTTAAAACATTTTTCAGATTCTTAAAAAAATAGAATAAAAAATGTTCAAATTAATCTAATTTATCCCATGCAGTTGTGAAAATATGACTGCCTTATTGCCAGGACTAGGACTCCTCATTTTCTACCTAGTAGAGTTAACATCACCGATCTTCAAAATATTTCCCACCTCGTGGCCATGCTGTGAAGCATTCAAGACTCTCAGATCAAAGGCACACAGCTGTACAAATGGCTCAGCATGGGTAGTGCAGCTCTGAGCTGCCACATCCAGGCAGCTCCTTGCAGTTCCTAGTGAGGTCAACCCATCTCCTCTTGCTTAAATCATTCTCAATTAAATCATCTACAAGATCAAATGTTCATTTAGGAAGCAATTATCATTTCAGTAGTGCTGTGATCAAGTGACTTCTAAAGGTACCAGTTCATATTCCCAGGTGTTGCCACAATCTTCCCTTTATTTTTTCCCCAGCAATACAATTGTTGCCATTCATTTCCTTTGCTTCTTTGGGGACCAACATATGTGACAAGCACCAGCTCCCACAAAGGATTTACTCTGTTGAAAGAAATAGCTTTTAACCCAGCAAATACCACACACAGACTCTTGCATTTTGCTTTAAAGGAGAGATTCTTCAGGCATTCTCCTCAGCAGGGACCAGGGCAGTACCCAAGACTCAGAGATTTGTTTTCCTTCCTTCATGGTGTTCTCAGAAAGTGGCCTCAGGTCCTTTCTAGTCAGACCTTGCTGTCTGTGGATGACTGCCTCAGGCAGGGAGCTTTAAATAACTTCCTCATCTTCACCATCCTATTCCAACACACGTTTTTCCCAAGCTGCAGCTTCATTGCTGTTAAGAGTGATCCAACACATCAAGCTGCAGCAGAAATGTCTGTCTACAACACCATGGGGAGGATAGACAATCACAAGCTGACAATCACAAAGCTGACAAACTCCTGAGCACTGGGCTGAATTTCTGGATGCCTAAGGATCAGCAACAGCAAACTGGTTCTGCCTCCACTGAGTGAGGGCTCATACCTGTGGTCTCACTTCATGTAAAATGTATCTGCAACTTTGTCATCCACAGTCCTGAACAGGTTTTTGCTGTTTGTCATACAACCAGACATCTTCTCTGGACAGATGTTTCAGCAATGAGCTGCTGGGATTAATGGGTTGACAAGTCACTGGCACCACAAGAAAGCCTGAAGGCTCATACTGGGAATCCCAGGGTTATTTACAGCACAGCTGGTGATGGTGCTGCCAGATGTAAAGCTTATGCCTGGCTCTTCCTTCTCACAGCTGCACTCTCAAACATCTGAGTTGATTCCTGTGAAGACTGAATCTTCACACTCTGCAGCTGAATCAGGACAGCTGTCATCCAAACAGAGAAGAGAGCATAGCTGTGTGCCTGGCCAGATGTTACAGGTGTGTGTGACATGCCAGTCAGCATCCATATGGTGGCTGAAACCTTCTCATCCCCACCAGTAAGCAATGCTGAAGCTTGATGTTTCTGTTAGCTGTGCCAATGAGCTGCCAGGTAAGCCCAGAACTGCCATAGCTGCAACAGGAGAGCCAGGGCCCACATCAGACCTGGCAGAGTTAGATAATGGTTGGACTCACTGATCTCAAAGGTCTTTTCCAGCTGAAATGATTCTGTGATTCTACATGCACATCTCACATGCATTTAGGACTAAGCATTTAGGAGCTACTTTTTCACCTTTCCTAGGGCTGGAGTCAAAGATAGAGCAAAGGTAGCTTCTGGGAGATGTAGCATCCTGCACCAAGCCAACTTCAGCCTCTTGTATGAGCCATTTACTACCACTTAGGACATCTCTGCTATGAGGCATAGAAGAAAGATCATTCACAGCTGGTATCCCTATGTCATTTTCCTCCTCTTTAGCTTGTTTTACACACACGTGGCAGTGATGGCTACCAAGGCACTATTAGCATTATTACCTCAGAGTGAGAGGTCCAGAAGGATGAAGGAGAACAGGCTTGCATTTTTTTTGCAAACCCATCTCTCAAAGGCTGGTACTTGGAGGTCCTCAGAAGAAAGTGGTGGATCCCTGCAAAGCTCTGGAGTTCCCAGGAGCTGAGCCCACAGAGATGATGGCCTGCATCTGATGTGATGGTCAGTTCTCCACCTGTCTTTTTATGGTGGTGAAAACAGCAGTGGTTGCTATTTTCTTCAGGTCTGAGAGTTCCCTAGAGAGGATGGCCCTGGACCTATCAGCTTCCCAGCTAACACAAAGCAGATATCCAGGAGGCCAGATCTTCTGCATCTGTCAATCAAGCAGGAATAGGTAGTGATGTCCTCTCCATTATTGCAGATTAGGTCTTAAATTATTGTAGAATCACAGTCACAGACAGGTTTGGATTGGAAGGGACAATTAGAGGTCATTTAGTCCAAAGCCCTGCAGTCAGCAGGGACATCTGCAACTAGAGCAGGTTGCTCAGAGCCCCAGACAACCTGACCTGAAATGATTCCAGCCATGGGACATCTACCAAGCCTCTGGGAAACCTGGGCCAGTGTCTCATCACCCTCAGTGTAAAAAAATTCTTCCTTCTCCCAAGTCTAAATCTCCTTCTTTCAATTTCAAACCATCACCCCTTGTCCTGTCATAATGGATCCTAATAAAAATTCTGTCTCCATCTTTCTCACAGGCCCCTTTAAGTATTGAAAAGCCACAAGAAGGTCTTCCTGAAATCTTCTCTTCTCCTGGCTGAACAACCCCTGGCCTCCCAGCAGAGGGGTTCCAGCCCTCATTAGGTATTCCTGAGGCTTGAGGAGAAAGTGGAATAATTGGAATCAAAATCAGGTAAAGAAAAGAGAGGGGCAAAAAAAAAAAAAAACACAACTGACATGCCAGTTGAGGATATTAAAGTTCCAACTGACAGAGCATCAAGTAGGACTTGTTATCTGCCTGAAGCCACATGGCAAGAAGCAACAATCAGAAAATACACAGTTCCTCCAAGTGCCCTAATGAAATGGGATTCAGTGGTACATGAGCACAGTCCTCCCATACAGAGCCTTTGACATCAGGCATGATGAAATATGGATGAGGAACATCACCAAAGACATGGGCAGTGTGCAGGCAGCGAGTAGTGCATCTTCTGAACTTTATGAACATGGTGGAAACTTGAAGACATTCTGTACCTGTGCTGCCAGTCCACGTTTACTTCACAAATTGCCTTGCTCTCAAAAGAGCAAGAAGAAACAAAACACCTGCCACGAGAGATGACTCAGACAGCTTTGGATCCTTCAGCAAAACAATCCACCACCCTCAGAGAAGGCAAAGCAAGTATTTTACTATGGTTCTCTAAACTATTAGCAGCATGGAGTTAGGGAAGTGAAAGCGTTTGAAAACAGCAGCAGAGTGTGGCATCACCCTGGGACACTGCCTGAATGCAGACTGTGCCAGTGGCTGGATTTTAAAGCTCAGTGCACTTCAGTGAAATCCAAACCTTCCAGCAAACACATGTTCCAAGCCCACTCTTGTCCAGCTCTGGTCATCCAGGATGTTGTCTTTGTCACCTTATTTGTCACAGCATTCTGGAGTGCATCAACTATGTCCAGCAGGTCTAGGGAGGTTCTCTTCCTGCTCTGCCCTGGTGAGACCACACCTGCAATACTATATCCAGTTTTAGTCTCCCTAGTTCAGGAGAGACAGGGACCTTGCTGGAAAGAGTCCAACAGAGAGCTACAAGGATGATTAGGGGACTTGAACATCTCTCCTATGAAAAGCAAAAAAAAAGACTCAGAGACCTGAGGATGCTTAGTCTGGAGAAGAGAAGGCTGAGAGGGGATGTTTATAGATATCTGAGGGCTGAGGGTCAAGATGGAGGTGCCAGGCTCTTTGGTGGTGCCCAGTGATAGGACAAGGAACAAGAGGTATAAGCTGGAACCCAGCAAGTTCCACCTCAACATGAGGAGAAACATCTTTGCTCTGAGGGTACTTGAAGTCCTGGAGCAGGCTGCCCAGAGAGGTCGTGGAGTCTCCTCTAGAGACTTGCAAAACCCACCTGTGTTCCTGTATGGCCTGGCCAAGGTGACCTTGCTTTGGCAGAGGAGTTGGACTTGATGATCTCTGCAGTCCCATCCAACCCCTATGAGTCTATGACTTCTCTGGGCAGTGAATGGGCTTGAGAAGCTGATCATTGTGCTGGAGAGGGAGAGGCAATATTCAAGGCATGCAAATTTTTTTCCTTGCCAGGAAGGCAATGCTTTTATCTTTGATCTGGGGTGTTCATCCTGGAGAAGAGGAGGCTCAGGGGAGACCTCATTGGTCTCTACAACTACCTGAAGGGAGGTTGTAGCCAGATGGGGGTTGGTCTCTTCTCCCAGACAGCCAGTGACAGAAGGAGAGGACACAGTCTCAAGCTGCACCAGGGGAGGTTTGGGCTGGATGTTAGGAAGAAAGTCCTTACAGAAAGAGAGATTGGCCATTGGAATGGGCTGCCCAAGGAGGTGGTGGAGTCACCATCCCTGGAAGTGTTGAAAAACAGCCTGGATGAGGCACTTAGTGCCATGGTTTAGTTGATTAGATGGTGTTGGTTGATAGGTTGGACTTGATGACCTTGAAGGTGTTTTCCAACCTGGTTAATTCTGTGATTCTGTGAAAATGTAAAGCAGATCCTGGGACTAGTACCTAAGTCCCAGGTATGCTCACAGGACTGGAGTCACTCAATGCCATGGTCTGGCTGATTAGATACGGTTGGCTGATAGGTTGGACTTGATCTCTGAGGTCTTTTCCAACCTGGTTGATTCTGTGATGCTGTGGTGCAGAAGAATGTGCTGCATCTGAAGGAGAGTGTCTGGTTTTATCTGACTTCATTCCCTGTGTCATATTTGCTTTTGCTCATTGTCATTCTGAGCTGGAAAGAAGAGACAATGGGGATTTGTAGCAGGTTAACACAAAGCAAAAGGATTAAATAGGTGTGTGTAATGCATAGTGGATATCTGTAATAATAATAGATGTGGATGGATATCCATTTATAAAAACACATATGCACCTCTGCTTGGGTAGATCAATTAGAAGAGAAAATGACTCCATCTATAAAAGCACTCTGAGGTGAGTCAGTGCAAAACAAAACACTGAGGTGTTTATTTCCTGCAGAGTCAGAAAGCTCTATTTCAATGACATTAAAATGTAGGTCCTCTTTTGGAAAGAGATGTGAGATTATAATCAACTTGTTTTCACAGCAAAGAACGTTCTCCAGCAAGCTTTTGTTAGCACTAAATGTAAATTGTGGGTTTTGTTCAGTGACTATTGGTTCCCCTGCAACTACACATTTGCTGAATGTAGCAACCAGGGAAATGTTCCCTCCAGGCCCTGCCATGCCATCTCAATCCTCCCTTTTCATCTCTACTTAGGTGAGACCTGAGCATCTTCAGAACCCTGTCACACTGTGTTCTCTGTCAGCAGTTAAAATCCAACCAGGTGTCTCTCAACTCCAGTGAAGATCACAGAACGACAGAGTCACAGAATTCCAGGGGCTGGAAGGGACCTCAGAAGCTCATCCAGTCCAAGCCCCCTGCCAGAGCAGGATCACCTGCACCAGATCACACAGGAACACATCCAGGGGAGTTTTGAATCTCTCCAGAGAGGGTGACTCCACAACCCCCTGGGCATCCTGTTCCAGTGCTCCATCACCCTCATAGGGAAAACATTTTTCCTCATAATAACATGAAACTTCCTATGCCTCAACTTCCACCCATTGCCCCTTGTCCTGTCATTGGGCACCAACATACACCAAGATGACCTCATTGCTGTCTACAACTACCTGAGGGGAGGTTGTAGCCAGGTGGGGGTTGGTCTCTTCTCCCAGGCAACCAGCAGCAGAATGAGGGGACACAGTCTCAAGCTGTGCCAAGGGAGGTATAGGCTGGATATTAGGAGGAAGTTCTTCACAGAAAGAGGGATTGCCCATTGGAATGTGCTGCCCAGGGAGGTGGTGGAGTCACTGTCTCTGGAGATGTTCAGGAAAAGCCTGGATGAGGCACTTAGTGCCATGGTCTGGTTGATTGGATAGGGCTGGGTGATAGGTTGGACTGGAGGATCTTGGAGGTCTCTTCCAACCTGTCTGATTCTAAGATACTAACACAGCTCAAGCTAACCAGCTGGACTTGCCACTCAAATGAGACAGCATCCTCCATATGAGTGTCTGCTTTTGGAAAGTCAGTCTAGGGCAACCCACTGCTTCCCTTGGCAGAGGATTCCAAGGTCTCATTGTTTTCATGCTGATACATTTTCTTCTGGAGTCCAACCAGATTCTCCCCAGGAGTAACTTGTATCCATCACCCTTTGTCTTTTCCATGGGACTCCTTGTACAAAGGGAGTCTCCATCCTCCTGGTAGCCACCCTTTCTGTACTGGAAGGTCTGTCTGGATGACCATCATGATGTATTGTAAGACCCATCTTGAACAGTTTGCTGATGTTCCATGATGTTGGCAGCACATCCAGGCCAATATATAGAATCCCTCAAAGTAGTGGATGTTATTTGACGAAAAAATGGTGAGCTCTTTCGATAGACTCTGCTGTAGAGATGCAAAGTATTTCCCAACTTAGGTTTTTAAATTGCACTGCATGAATTATTCAATGAAACTGAAATTGCCTGTTGAAGCACTGCAGGAGCTAGCAGCCTGGGTTGTACAATCCTGTTTGAGGACAACTGCTAGCTGTGGAGCAGATTAAAGAGCCCAGCTAGAAAATAAACTCTGACCTTACCTCCACGTAGAAGACCTCTGTCACTAGCCCTAGGAGGTTGCTTGTGGATAGCAAAATATTTAATTCCATCAGCTGCAAACCACAAACAGTTAACAGCCTAACCAGATTTGCATCTCTTGCACCACAAGTGAAGCTCCAAAATGCATATTTCATTAGACAGTGTCACCAATATTTTCATACCTGATGGAGGTGGAGGAGAGATGTATCTTGATTGGAATGGCTAAATACTCTCATTTAAGCAAGAGGTTTTTGCAGACAGGGAGCTTAAACCTGAAGCATGAAGCTTTGAGCTTTGTAATGACAGAAATTAGCCCCAAAGTTATTTTCCAATTTTTAAGCTTCTTCTCCTCATAAAGATCTCAGAAATTTACAGAATCACAGAAACGTTCAGGTTGGAAAAGAATCACAGAATCAATAAGGTTGGAAAAGACCTCAAGGATCGTCAAGTCCAACCTCTCACCCAAGACCTCATGACCACTAAATCATGGCACTAAGTGTCATGTCAAATCCCCTCTTGAACACCTCCAGGGATGGTGACTCCACACCTCCCTGGGCAGCACATTCCAATGGCCAACCACTCTCTCTGTGAAGAACTTTCTCCTCACCTCCAGCCTAAACCTCCCCTGGCACAGCTTGAGACTGTGTCCTCTTGTTCTGGTGCTGATTGCCTGGGAGAAGAGACCAAACCCCTCCTGGCTACAACCTCCCTTCAGGTAGTTGTAGACAGCAATGAGGTCTCCCCTGAGCCTCCTCTTCTCCAGGCCTTCAGGATCACCAAGTCCAACTGATTACCCTACTCCAGAAGGCTCACCTCTGAACCACATCCCCAAGCACCACATCCAAACCACCTTTAAACACATCCAGGGTTGGTGACTCCATCACCTCCCTGGGCAGCACATTCTAATCCCTGAGCACTTGGTAGAAGCTGCAATTAGCTAAGCAGACTTTTCCAAAGCACCAGGAGAAAGGCTCAGAACTCCAGTTTAGAAGTTCATAACAGTGAGGATGGTGAGACATTGGCACAGGTTGCCCNTCAGGATCACCAAGTCCAACTGATTACCCTACTCCAGAAGGCTCACCTCTGAACCACATCCCCAAGCACCACATCCAAACCACCTTTAAACACATCCAGGGTTGGTGACTCCATCACCTCCCTGGGCAGCACATTCTAATCCCTGAGCACTTGGTAGAAGCTGCAATTAGCTAAGCAGACTTTTCCAAAGCACCAGGAGAAAGGCTCAGAACTCCAGTTTAGAAGTTCATAACAGTGAGGATGGTGAGACATTGGCACAGGTTGCCCAGAGAAGTTGTGGATGCCTCATCCCTCAAAGTGTTTAAGACTGGGCTGGATGAGGTTTTGAACAACTTGGTGTAGTAAGAGGTGCCCCTGCTCATGGCAGTGGGGTTGGAAATAGATAATCTTTAAGGTGCCTTTCAACCCAAACCATTCTACGAACTTACTCTGTGTCTTTAGTCTTCAAGCTCTTACATCACCTTGGAGTGCTGGTGGACAGCAAGTTCTGCATGGAACAGCGATGTGCTCTTGTGGCCAANCAAAGTGTTTAAGACTGGGCTGGATGAGGTTTTGAACAACTTGGTGTAGTAAGAGGTGCCCCTGCTCATGGCAGTGGGGTTGGAAATAGATAATCTTTAAGGTGCCTTTCAACCCAAACCATTCTACGAACTTACTCTGTGTCTTTAGTCTTCAAGCTCTTACATCACCTTGGAGTGCTGGTGGACAGCAAGTTCTGCATGGAACAGCGATGTGCTCTTGTGGCCAAGAGAGCCAATGGGATCCTGGGATGCAGCAAGAAAGGTGTCCAGCAGGGCTAGGGAAGTTCTTCTACCTCTCTACTCTGCCCTGCTGAGACCACACCTGCAATACTGTGTCCAGTTTTGGGGTCCCCAGTTCAAGAGAGACAGAGACCTGCTGGAGAGAATCCAGCAGAGAGCCATGAGGATGATTAGGGGACTTGAGCATCTCCCTCGTGACTGTGATCATTAGAATTAGGTGTTGATCCCAGACAAGTTATCAAAAGGCTGCTGACATTTAAGCAGAGGATGCAAGAACACAGGGACCACTGTATCCTGAAAAGTGGCTTTGAAAGCAGCATAAACAGTTTGAGAAACCAAACCCCACCATCTCAAAACCTAAAGTACAAATTTTTTTTCATGTTAGGCAGGTAACAGACAGAATTACATCAAAGCTCAGCTGTCATGGGTGTCCTCTACAGCTGGTGAACACACAGAGGGTGATTCAACCCACTTAAGAAGTGGCAGCTCCACTGACACTTCCTTCTCTGCATTGACTACAGGAGCAGCTCAGAGCACTGAGACCCCAATTTGCCTCTATTTGGCTTTATATTTAGGAGTAATTGTCTGAAATTGGATGAGCTTAAGCTGTGCTGTGGTGTCCAACAGGTTAGTAACATGGAACAGAGCATAAGAAGGACAATCCAGATCTCAGACATAACTCCATGGGCATCAGGGTTGAAGGTGGAATCACAGAATATCAGAGACCTCTGGAACAGAACAGTTACATGGGGAAAAAGAGAAATAACAGGATTCACAGTATCACAGTGTCACAGTCTCACAGTATATCAGAGGTTGGAAGGGACCTCCAGAGATCATCAGGTTCAACCCCCCTGCCAGAGCAGCATCACTTAGGGTAGTCTGCACAGGAATGCATCCAGGTGGGGTTGGAGAGTCTCCAGAGAAGGAGACTCCACAAAACCCTTGGGTAGCCTGTTCCAGGGCTCTGTCACCCTCACTGGAAAGAAGATTCTCCTCATGCTGAGGTGAAATCTTCTATGTTCAAGTTTGAACCTGTTGTTCCTTGTCTTATCACTGTGAACCATCAAAAAGAGCCTGGACCCTCCACTTGACACCCACCCCTCAGATATTTATCCACATTGATCAGATCCCTCTTAGCCTTCTCTTCTCCAGACTAAACAGCCCCAGGGCTCTCAGTCTCTCTTCACAGGGGAGATGCTCAAGTCCCCTTTTGCACATGAACTCTGCAAGGAGTGAAACCAATCCTCCTGCTGTTGTACAAAATGTCAGAGCCCCAAACTGGACATGATAAAGATTATGTGGATGGTGATTGCTCCCTTTGCAGAAGTCTTGCAAAATCCATAGATACAAGTCAGAGGGGAAGCAGAGAGGAACAAATTAATCACCCTGCTTGACCTCTACTATAGCATTACCCAGATGATCTCACCCAATATTTCCTGCATTGCTTCTGGCTCAAGTTTACCTTTCAGCAAACCATCCACTCCTGCTCCTGCCATCCTCAGGGGTAAGCATTTATCTTATTTCTCATTTGCATTGACTCTGTCTTACATTCAGGTAGATGGTCAAAACACACAGAAGACATGGTTGTGTCCCAAGGAAGTTGTGCTGTTCTGCAAGGGAGAGTTATTTCAAATGAGGTGAGAAGAAGTCTTCTTAGTTAAAAGAAGAATGAGGCCGGCAGGTTGGACTGGATGAGCTCAAAGGACTTTTCCAGCTGAAGTGATAAGGGGAGGAAGATGGTGAGGGATCTGGAGAACAGGGCTGGTGAGGAACAGCTGAGGGAACTGGGTTTGGTTAGTCTGGAGAAGAGGAGGCTGAGGAGAGACCTCACTGCTCTCTACAACTGCCTCAAATGAGGTTGGAGTGAGTTGGGGGTCAGTCCCTTCTCACTACTATCAGGTGATAGAATGAGAGGAAATGGCCTCAAGCTGTGTATAGGTTGAATATTAGGAGCAATTTCTTTGCTGCAAGAGTGGTCAGGCACTGGAACAGGCTGCCCAGGGAGGGGGTGGAGTCAGCATCCCTGCAGGTGTTCAAGGAATGTGTGGCCATGACACTCTGGGACATGTTTTGATGGCCATGGTGGTCATAGGTTTATGTTTGAACTTGATGATCCTGGAAGATTTTTCCAACTGAAACAATTCTATGGTTCTATGAATTTCTTTCCAAGATTTTTTATGAAGGTGACTTCCCAGCATGTCCCCACCTTTTACTCTCAGTGGATGTTAATCTGTCTTGCACCAAAGTGCAGGTAACACCACGCTCCTGTCTCAGCAGAACACACACTGCCCTTTGCAGCCTGACCGTCTTCAATGACACTAAACAATTTCACTTAGCATTGATGGTTGGACTGTGTGACCTTTAAAGGTCACCCATTTCCTCACATTCTATCAGTTGAAACTACAGACTGATCCTCACCTCACTCCAAACTCCTTTCAGGGAGCTGTAGAGAGCAATGAGGTCTCCCCTCAGCCTCCTTTTCTCCAGACTGAACTCCCCCAGTTCCCTCAGCTGCTCCTCACCAGCCCTGTTCTCCAGACCCTTCCCCAGCTTTGTTGCCTTTCTCAGGGACACAGGATAACCTTCAGGTTTATCCCATGCTCACAAACATATGGCTAAGAGGAATAGAAAGAGCTCATTTGTTTCTTGCAAACAAAGTAGGGATCTGGAAACATCCATGAGAGAAATCTTGGTTTATATT
Source organism: Indicator maculatus (assembly GCA_013399975.1). Taxonomy (NCBI): domain Eukaryota; kingdom Metazoa; phylum Chordata; class Aves; order Piciformes; family Indicatoridae; genus Indicator; species Indicator maculatus. The sequence goes on from VXBD01014776.1 coordinate 320,190, forward strand.
TGAGATTTTAAAACAGAATTCCGCAGAATAGAGAGAGAACATCAAACAGTTTGGCAAAAACTCTACAAAGGCTTTAGAGGTGAAGCTGGGATAGAGTAGTTTGGATGTCTCTGTCTTTCCTAGCTCTTATGAAGGGAGCTAGGAAAACACTGCTGATGGTAGAAGAATGCATCTGTCATTCTCAAAGAGGTTTGAAAGGAAACTGAGCTAAAAAAATAAGAGAGAAGAACTTCAGCTGGAGTGAGACTCTTTTGTTTTCATTAGAAACCTTCCCAATCAGTGTTATTCATGCAGGCACTCTCCTGGTGTGCAGATTAACTGCAGGATGTCTTGTTCAGGTTCTGGGGGACTCTGCTCAGGTAATAGAAGAACATATGACTGATTGGTTGGACATTTGTAATCTACCTGGCAGTACAAAATGTTCTTTTGAACAGAGAAAAAGAACATCAGCTTTGGTAGGTGTGTGATTCAGTCCTGGCCCCTGAGAACACTCAGTTCTGAAGCCATTCTACAGTGCACACCCCACCTGCAGCTACTGTTGGAATTTTTAGGGGTGTGTGTGTTAGTGTCCAAAAGTTAGTCCTTTTTCTGTTTGGATACATGCAGGTAGATAAGTTTTGGCAAATTAATTGCTCAGCTCCATGTGTCAGACCAGAGGTCTTCTGCAGAGGCAACACAAAGCAACAAAGGGTCCAGGTTGTTTGGTTCTCAGAATTCTAGAACTGTGGAGGGTGGAAGACACCTTTGAAACCAGTAAGTCCAACTGCCCACCTAGAGCTTGCAATACCACTACTACTGCTAAGCCACTGCCACTAAACCATGTCCCTCAGCACCACATCCATGCATCTTTTAAATACCTGCAGGGATAGTGACTCCATCACCTCCCTGGGCAGACAGTTCCAGTGCTTGATAACCCTTTGTGTAAAGAATGGTTTCCTAATATCCAACCTGAACCCCCCCTGGCACAACTTGAGGCATTTGCTCTTGTCCTGCCTCTTGCTGCATGTGAGAATCACAGAATCACAGAATGGCAAGGGTTGGAAGGGACCACTGAAGATCATCAAGTTCAACCTCAAAAGCCAGAGCAGAAGGAGACTGACCTGCACCTTGCTCCAGCCTCCTTTGAAGTAATTGTAGAGGGCAGTCAGGTCTCCCCTCAGCCTCCTGTTCTGAAGACTACACAACCCCAGTTCCCTATGATTGTGTTCAAGGTCCTTCACCATCTTGGTTGTTCTTCTATGGACAAATCATCCCAAAATCATTGAAAAGGCACAATGGCCACAAGAAAAGAGCTTTTCACACTTCATTCCTCTTGTTGAAGTTGACCACCTTTGAGTATAGCAGAAAAAGAGATTGGGTTTGCTCTGAAAAGGAATTTAAAAGGCTGCAACTACTCTTTCTTTGGAGAAAAGAATCTGCTTGCTTTGAGGTGCAGCAAGCTGATACCTGTGGGACTTTCCAGCCAAGGATCATCCACTGGATCTTGAAGCACACTGGGAGGAAGACTGCACAAAGATCTCTGTGGAGACTCTTGGATCATGTGAGTGAGGAGGGTTTGATGCACTGATGGTCCCCAAAGAGCTGAAGTCCCAAGCTCTCAAGATGTGAATGGCACAAATAGAAGTGGTGCTGCCATGCAAGAAAAGCTGTTTGACTGAGTGCCTGCTGGGCACATGTGGCTTGGAAGAACTTGAAAAACACCCTGACAGCAAAGACCCAGACTCAGACTTTTGCAGGCCCCATCCTAGTCTCCAGCTCAACACACCCCACCTCACCTCAGTCCAGTCCCAGCCCCACTCATCCCAGTCCCAGATCCAAATCCAAACCCAGTCCAACCCACCCCAGTCCAGAGGATCCAGGTGGGAGGGACTTGACCTCAGTGTTGGGGCCATCCTTACTTTATCAGACCTTTCTGGAGACTGTGGTGGATACCTACAGCATCTAAACCTGGCAATAGAAGAAAGAATCAGGAAGTTGTTATGTTCTGAAGAACAATAAATTATCTAGTTCTGAATAATAAAAACCTCAGATTTGCAGAAGTGGAAATGAAATTACTGTAATTACTATGAAATTTCCAGAGGCTGTTGTGGCAGACAGATCTTGGCTCATGCACTACAGAGAACCACTAAACTGAATGTTTTTGCCCTCTTATTCTTGCCCTCAGCAGCAGATAATGCTCCCAAACTGTGGATTGTTGGAAAATGGTAGCAGATAGCCAAGAAAGAGTTTTTTGTATTTTCTTATGCCTTTTTTTTTTAAATATTTTTTTTATCATCTCTCTGAAAGGAGGAACTGGATTCAGCTGAATTCTTCTGGAATATTTCATGGGCATAAGGGAAAAAAAAAGAAGAAACAACTTTCAACTTTAATTTCCTGCCACTTTTTGCAGTATGAAACTCCTAGGGTCCAAAAGCTCAGATTTTTGACTCATTTTCTTTCCCCAGCTCTTTGATATGCAACCAGAGAATGTTGTTAATTAAATCAGGTCTCCAAAGGCAAGGCTTGTTGCTGGCTTAAAAGAGAGAGAAAAAAAACAGAGAAAGAAGGAACCTGCTCAGTTCAGCAGTGCAAGGAACCAAAATAACACTCTTCAAAAAAAAAAAAAAGAAAACCACCTTCAAAAGTCATTTCCACTGTGTGCTCTGAAACCTGATTACTTTTCCCCAGCAAATGCAATCACTGGGCTAAAGATTTTGGTGATCTTGATCAGGATGGCTCACAGCACAGGCACAAAGTTTGCTACAACTCCTGACAGCTCTTTATGCCACCTCTGGTCGTGCTGTCAAAGGTGCCATGAAAAAGAATTCCACCAGAGGCTGAGAGGCAGCCCAGTCCAAATAACCACAGTCATCAAGACATCAAGATCAAGGGCACCCTCAGCAAGTTTGCAGATGGAACCAAGTTAAGTGGTGGGGTTGACAAGTCTGAAGGATGAGTGCCACCCAGAGGGACCTCAACAGGCTAGAGAAGTGGGCTCAGGAGAATCTCATGAGGTTCAATAAGGGAAAGTGCAAGGTCCTGCACCTTGCTCAGGGCAATCCTTTAATATCAACACAGTCTGGGGGATGAGGAGATTGAGAGTAGCCCTGCAGAAAAAGACTTGGGGGTACTGGTGGATGAGAAGATGGACATGAGCCAGCAATGTGCACTTGCAACCCAGAAGGCACATGGCAGCCTGGGCTGTAGCAAAAGAAATGTGAGCAGCAGATGAGAGGTAGTCCTGTCCCTCTGCTCTGCTCTGCTCTGCTCTGCTCTGCTCTGCTCTGCTGAGACCTCTTCTGGACTGCTGCATCCAGCTCTGGGGTCCTCAAGACATAGAAGGATATCAAAGTGTGGTGTGGGTCCAGAGGAGGCCACAAAGATGATCAGAGGTCTGGAGGACCTCTCCTACAGAAATGGGCTGGGAGAGTTGGGGCTGTTCAGCCTGGAGAAGAGAAGGCTCTGGTGAGTCCTAATAGTAGCCTTCCAGTACCTGAAAGTCCTAATAGCAGCCCTCTAGTACCTGAAAGTCCTAATAGCAGCCCTCCAGTACCTGAAAGTCCTAATAGCAGCCTTCCAGTACCTGAAAGTCCTAATAGCAGCCTTCTAGTACCTGAAAGGGGCTACAGGAGAGCTGGGGAGGAAGTGGTTAGAAGGGCTTGTAGAGATAGGATGAAGGGCAATGGTTTCAAACTAGAGCATATTAAAAAGTGAGCATGGAATAATGATTTTTACATAACAGAAAGGAAATTGTTTCAAAGGAGGGATGGCAAAGACAGTGTCAGGATCATTGGAGCTGCTTCTCCAGGTCAGTTTGGTCTGCAGGCCAGAAAAAATCCTCCAGGCATGCTGCAGTCTGCAGACCTCATGTGTCAAGAAAACCACGAGCTTTCATGGAACCCAAGCAGATGCACACAGAGACAGAGAAGTGGTGCTTTTGGTGGTGGTGTTGTTGAGGTTTTATTTGGTTGGTTTGTTTTGTGTTTTTAAGGAGATGTTCTTTTCATTAACTAACAATAATTGCAATTTAAACCTTCCTTGGCCTTTTCTCTGATGTTTCAGTCTTACCTGAGGTTACTCTTCTTTTCTCCAACGTGCTCTACCATATTTCCCAGGCCAAAATATTCCATTTGACACAGGATCCCAGCCATAATCTGCCTCATCTTGGAGCAATTGAATGAAATTAAAGGATGTGCAGTGAGAACATCACAGGAGAGCAGAAAATTGACCCCAGTTCCAGGAACTCATTAATCACAGCTGAGATTTCACAATGCCTAAAATCTCCAACATTGAGTACAAGCACAAAAAAATCACAGCCCTGTTCTGATACCTAAATAGAGCTTCCAAACAGATCAACTGTCTTGAAAGACAGGGAGTGAGAGAGAGAGAGAGAAGTTTGCTAATTCTTCATTTATATTCTGCAAGCACCACTGGTGTCCAACGATTGCCATTTGTGAGGAGTTTGTTAAATCAGCATAGGTGAGAAGACATTAGCACAGTGAGACTGATATTGTTGGTACCCAGGGTTCCAGAAAGTAGCCTGCCAAAATTAAGGATCACCTAAACTAAGAACTAGTTTGGGATGGAGATTTCCATCTCGGCGTTTTCCATCAGCCTTGAGCTATTTCTACTCTGTTTTCTTAAGGGTAGAAAAGAAGATAAGATGAAGAGGGGGCAGCTGGTTCTTCTTTTCCCTTAGTCTTTCTCTCAAGTGGCCTGTGTGTTTTGGGAGGAATTGCAGAAGTTATGCCCTGCTTGCCTAGCCTGAAGCAGTGTTGGAAAATCAAACCCAAATCCAAACCCACGTCCATTTTGCTGTTGTTTATCTCATTCTTTCAAGCAAAGAACTCAAAACCTGCCAGATTGGAGGGTTTGTTATTCTCCTACAATCCACATTGTTACAAGCTTCTGTTCTTCAAACAGAGACAGTTTGAATCCAGCAATGAAATACAGCAACCTGCACTGAATAACCTGCACCTCCTCACCACTTCTTTACCAGCAGTTATCTCACAGACCTACTAGAACCCTTTTGGAGATACATGGAAGGAGCAGGATTTTTCTTTATAGCTGGATTTCAAGCAGCCAAGCACTAATAATCTCAAGGGGAGAAAAGAAAAACTAATTTCAGATGATGATCTCAAGGGTCTTTTCCAACCTGGATGATTCTATCACTTAGTTCAGTAATTCTGAAGCAAGGCTTGCACAGGAGGCTTAACCTGGGCCATTCAGAAATTAAAGAGTTTTTCCTTTGCAACTGGGCATTTGGGTTTTGTGAAGCATTTTAAGTAGTGGATGCTAGTGGATGATGGTTTTATCTTATTTATCCTGCAGAAAGCTGGGCAGGATTAGAGGCTGGAAGGTGAAAAAGAAAAAAGGAATAAACCAACAACCAAGCACTTAGGTGTTCAGCGGTGCCTCTCCTGCTGTTAAGCAGCAATGAGTTGCAAGATTGCAACTCCCAAATTTTTCAGCTTGATTTTGGTTGCTCTATCCCACTGCAAGGTATTTGCAGAGCCTGAAGCTTTTAGAAGCACACATTTAAACCTTAACTTTTCCAAAGGCATGTATGAATCAGCTCCTTTCACCAAGCAGCTCTTCCCTTAAACTGCAAAATAATATCCCTTACCCACAAATTTCTTTTCCTTTTTTTCAGGAGAACAAGCTAAGATTGGATGTTCTTTCCCATCCCAGCTGTTATCCCAGATGAAATCCTTATGTTTTACAGGAATGTTTTCTTTAATAGGGATCCTGCTTTAATATTGTGATGTACCCCAGGGGATATCACAGTAAGATTTGACTCACTAACCTCCAGCAAGAACAACATCATTCTGGTTTTGGTTCAGCTGACTTGGAGATGTTAATAGCTGCTTTCTCCTGCTGCTTTCTTTGTGCTAATGTTGAAGTTTTTTTTTTTTTTTTAGCAAACTAAAATTGCTACAGAGGGGGAAAGTTTTTTCTCTTTGCAGTTACTAGTGCTGCACAACTTCTAATGGCTGCAAATAGTAAATGAAGGTCAACCTTTCAAAAGACAAAAGGGTTATGGAGTATTTTACTCCAGGCCCTAAAGTATAAGAGAGATCTTGTTCCTGGGAACAACAACAACAAAGCCATTTATCTGATAGATAAGTTTTATTGTTTCATTTTTATTTCACAATGATTTTGTTAAATAACACTGGTACTCAAGCAGAGTTATCTTTAATGTTTTATAGAATGAATCATAGAGTGGTTTGGGTTGGAAGGAATCTTACAGATCATCTAGTTCCAACCTCCTTGTCATGGGCAGGGACACTTCCCATTAGCCCAGGTTGCTCAAAACCTCATCCAGCCTGGATTTGAACACCTCCAGGGAGGGGGCACTCACAACCTCCCTGGGCAACCTGTTCCAGTGTCTCCCCACCCTCACTGTCAAGAATTTCTTCCTAATCTCCAGTCTCAATCTCCCCTCTTCCAGCTCAAAGCCATTGCCCCTCATCCTATCACTACAAGCCCTCATAAACTGTCCCTTCCCAGCTCTTCTGTAGCCCCCTTCAGGTACCTGAAGGCTGCTCTAAATTCTCCCTAGAGTATTCTCTTCCCCAGGCTTAATAGTGACAGCTCCTTCAGTCTATCCGCATGGCAGAGGTTCTCCAGCCCTCTGATCATCTTCATGTCCCCCTCTAGACCCACTCTATCAGTTCCAGGTCCTTCCTGCCTTAGGGGCACCAGAACTGGATGTAGTGCTCCAGGTGGGGTCTCACCAGAGCAGAGCAGAGGGGCAGAATCCCTTCCATGGTCCTGCTGCTCACATGTCTTTTGATGCAGTCCAGCACATGGACATGCTCCAGCAACTCAGTGTCCTTCTGGGAGTGAGGGACCCAAAACTGAACCCAATATTCAAGGTGTGGTCTCACCAGTGCTGAGAACATAGGGACACTGCCCTGGTCCTGCAGGTCACACTATTGCTGATAGAAAACTTACATCAGTATAAAAGTGTGCAGATAACCTTTTATGGATATTTTAATGGTTGGTATCTTAGTAACTGAGTTTTAAAGTTTCTAAGCCCTTGGTGCTGGCCAATGTGCAGAACGTGCAAGCTGGGCAGTGCTGAGCATTAACAGCTTCATCAGAACATCTAGAGTCATGACCTGTATATATTTAGCTTCTCACATTCCCTCATCTTTTACTTCCCCCACCCCACTTCCACCCTCTTTCTTCTGTATTAAAGAGGTATCTTCAGATCCTCTCAAAGTTTCACGATGGTACACACACACACAAAAAACCCCAAAAACAAAAACAAAAACAAAACCACAAAAAAATTAGGAGGAGGTGGGAGAATTAGACTGAAAATATTACTGTGCTGTGTTCCAGGCTGGTACTTGTAGCCATCTACTGAAGAATGCCTTCCTGACATCTCCTCTTCACAAATCTCATCACAGAATCACAGAATGGCTCAAGTTAGAAGGGACCCTTCAATATCATCTAGTTCCACCCCCCCTGCTATGGGCAAGGACACCTTCTACCAAAAAAAAAAAAGGTTACTCAAAGCCTCATCCAGCCTGGTCTTAAACAATTCCAGGGATGAGGCATTACGACTCTGGGCAACCTGTTCCAGTGTCTCAATACCCTCATAGGAAAGAATTTCCTCCTCAGGTCCAGTCTAAATTTACCCTGCTCTAGTTCAAAACTAGCTCTTCCTCCTGTCACTAAAAGCCCTTACAAAAAATGCCTCCTCAGTTCTCCTGTAGTCCCCTTCAAGTACTGGAAGGCTGCTCTAAGGTCTTCTCTGATTATCACAGTACCACAGTACATCAGAGGTTGGAAAGGACCTCCAAAGATCATTGGGTTCAACCCCCTGCCAAAGCAGCATCACTTAGGGTAGTCTGCACAGGAATGCATCCAGGTGGGGTTGGAAAGTCTCCAGAGAAGGAGACTCCACAACCCCCCTGGGCAGCCTGCTCCAGTGCTCCATCACCCTGGCTGTAAAGAAGTTTCTCCTCATGTTGAGCTGAAACCTTCTCTGTTCAAATTTGTGCCTGTTGTGCCTTGTCTTATTACTGTGCACCACTGAAAAGAGCCTGGCCCCCTCCACTTGGCACCCTTCTCTTCTCCAAGCTGAACAAACCCAACTCTTTCACCCTGTCTTTGTAGGGGAGGTGCTCCAGCCCTTGGTCATCCTCTGGACCCTCTCCAGTATATCCATGTCCTTCACCACATTGCCAGTGACGGTGAGCTGCAGCACACGGAGGATGAGCTGTGCTGCTTCAAGCTGAGCCAGAAGAGGGAGACCAAGGATGCACTAAGGCAGGTGCCAGCTCCTTTCACTGCAGGTCATGCACCTGCTCACTTTTCAGACTTTGCTCTTTCTGTGCCAGGGAAGGTTCAGGTTGGATACTAGGAAAAAATTTCTTCTCAGAAAGGGTTCTCAGGCTTTGGAACAGGCTGCTCGGGGAGCTGGTGGTGTCATCATGCCTGGAGGTGCTGAAGGGACATGGTTTAGTGGTAGTAGTTTAAGAGTAGTGGTGGGACTGTGAGCTCTAGTGATCAGTTGGACTTGATGATCTCAAGGGCCTCTTCCAACCTCACTAGTTCCCTGATTCTATGATTAAATGTGATCTTTTTTCTGAGAAAATGATGGAAAAACTCATCAGTGATTGCAGCCTAATAAGGCAAGAGACCGTTTCAGCAAAGAGAGAAACACAACTGGGCACTAATGAAAGAAATTATAGCTGGAAGGAACAGTCACAGACTGATTTAAACACATCAGGAAGCAATTTAACAACTGAGCAACCAAAGTTAGACTGTTCCCACTTGCTCCTCACAGCAATGAAATATTGTGCTGTGCTGACACCTGGTGCACAAATGCATTTGCTCAGGAAACCACAACCCCTGCCATGCATTCCTACAGCAGCTTTCCAGCCCAAAGAGGTCAGCCTTAAGCCTCTGGAATCATCTGGTGTTTGCACAGCACTTAAGAGACAAGCAGAGCTGTCTGGGTGTGATGTCTTCCTGGACAATTCAGTGCAATTAGTTTTTCATCTCTTTACAAGACACATCCTGCTACCTGAAGGATGTGATTAGAGGCTTGGGAGGAGTTTTTTCCAGGACATAAATGGCAGTGGGAGTGCTTGAGTCCAGAATATACCTTTGGAACTGATTCCCTTTGCTATTTCTTGTTTGGAGGCTTGAACTATCAGAAATTAGTAGGGGAGATCCTTACCTTGTGTTTGGCTCAGGTCAGTCCCCAGGGTTACACCTAGAAAGCTTTCTTCTCCTAGTCCCCTAATCATTTCTGTGACATTTGCTGCACCCTTCTTGTTCCCTGTCTCCTTCTTGAAGCAGGGAGCCCAGAACTGGACCAAATACTCCAGATCTATCTTCATCAGGGCAGAATAGAGAGGGAGGAGAATCTCTTCTTACTCTCCTTGATGCACCCCAGGGTGGCATTGGCCTTCTTGGCCGCAAGGGTGCATTGCTGACTCGTGGTCATCCTGCTGGGCACCAGGACTCCCAAGTCTTTTGCCACAGAGCTGCTTTGCAGGAGGTCAGCCCCTCTCCTGTACTGATGCAGGAGGTTATTCCTGCCCAGGTGCAGGACCCTATTCCTGCCCAGGTGCAGGACCCTGTCCAGGACATGCTGAATGGCAGCAAGGTCTCAGGGGGTGCCAGAACCCTCCCAGTTCTGTGTCACAAAAAGGGAAGCACATTCCTTTGATTCTTAGGGATAGCTTTGTCTGCACCTCTTTGAAAACCTGCAGGTTTCACTAGTCTTCTGCTGCTCAAAGCTCTGTGAAGGAGCAGTGAGAACCTCTGGTAGCATACATCACAGAATCATTAAGGCTGGAAAAGACCTCTAAGATCGTTGAGTCCAACCATTAACCTAACACCATCATGCCCACAAAACCATGTCCCAGGTGCCATGGCCACATGTTTAATGAACATATCCATGGATGCTGACTCTACCACCTCCCTGGGCAGCCTGTTCCACTCTTCCACTCTTGCAGCAAAGAGATTTTTTCCTAATCCTCACCCTAAAGCTTCCCTGGCACAATTTCAGCCTGTTTCCTCTCTGAGAGTAGTTCACAGTAATTACCTATGGAGGCCTGGCCACCTAAAAGACACATTACACCAAGCAAACAATTTAACAACTCCCAACAGCAAACAGTGTCCTTGTTTACTTCCCTACTTCCCTAAAAGCCTCTGAGGTGTTATCCTTTTTTCTTTTCTTTCTTCTTCTTTTTTTTTTTTTTTTTTCTAATTTGATTTATAGCATCAGGCTCCAAACTGAAACTCCTTGTTTTCATTTTTGCAATACCCCACACTGCAGAGTGCTCTTCACTCTGTGTTTAATGTTAGGTTCTGTTAGCACATGTGGGAGAAGAAAAGCTGCCTGTAAAGGGTGTTGTGTGCCTCATTTGATAGGGAATTGAGGAGCAGCCAATACACTACAAGAACCTCACTGAACTGTCCCTTACCTGTGGCCCTCTTTGCCTAGGTCTAATCATCAGCTCATGGTAAACATTTTTAACAAACAATGACTCAGCTTCTCCATGGAACCCTTCAGTCATTTTTAACTTAATCCCTTGGAAACTGCCACTTCTTACCTGGGGGCATCTGCTCAGTACTAGGTGCAGCACAGAGGGAGATGGCAACAGGGAGAGTTTTTTTCAGGTTGCCAAACCAGCTTGAAATCAGACAACTCAGCTGCCTGCAGCAGTCAGACAGGATCAAGGAAGGCAGAGAGCCTGGGGATTAGTCTGTGATGAGCCTTGTGTTGTGTTAACTCTTTTGCAGCTGTTTTTCACTGTGTGAGAATGCTGTAAACAAAGCAACAGGCAAAAAAAAATCCCCACCCATGTGAGCTTTCATCTAGACATCAGTGCCAACCCAGGTCATATCTGACACTGATACTTTCAGTATAACTCCTCTAAATCATTTCTGTGAGTTAAATCTCTTCTGTCTTCATGTCTTGACTACCACAAAGTGAGAAGTTTGCACGTTGTCACATCTGCACAACCTTCCCCTCCCATACTTTGCTGGACTTGGAGGAAGATCATCTGAGCATGTCAGTTCTGATTTGTGCCTATTCTCCTGCACTCTCATATGAAACAAGCCACTTACCTTCCCTTCCATGCTGAGCAGCAGCAGCAGAGTGTTTTCTCCTTCTTAACCTGCCCATACTTATTGCCATGTACTTATAGAGGCAAAAAGAAGCTTTTTATTTCCTCTTTGTATAGCTCAGCACAGCAGGAGCATGCTCAGAGCCAGAAGCTGTAAAGCTGTAAAATAATCCAAGTCAGAAGCCTGGATGTGTGAGTATGTGGTAGTGATATTTCACTCCTCTTGTCATGCAAATTGTGGGTGTTTGGTTCTGGACACTAAACAAACCACACAGATTGGTGCTAAATCAGGGACTGGAAAGTAGCATAGCCTGGTCTGAGCTGGAAGGGACCTTTAATGGTCATCTGGTCCAACCCCTCTGCAGTCAGCAGGGACATCTGCAACTAGAGCAGGTTGCAGCCCCAAACAACAATGTTGAATGCTTCCAGGGATGGGATGTCTGCCACCTCTCTAAGCAACCTGGGCCAGTATCTCACCACCCTCACTGTAAAACATTTCTTCCTTCTCTCCAGTCTGAATGTCCCTCTGTTACTTTAAACCCACTACCCTTACCCTGTCACAATGGTCCCTGTTAAAACTTCTGTCCCCATCTTTCCAGTAGACCCCCTTTAAGTACTGAAAGGTCACCAGAAAGTCTCCCTGGAGCCTTCTCTTCTCCAGGCTCAACAGTTGCAACTCTCTCAGCCTGGCCTCACAGCAGAGGGCTTCCAGCCCTCCCATTACTGTTACGGCCTTCTCCAACAGGTCCATGCTGAGGGATCAGTGGGTATATTTTGAAGTACCTAAGGTGCTCCCCAAGGTACTAGTTTCCTCTAAGTACAGCAGTATGTCTTCTCACTGTGGTCTGAGCCTGACAGGGAGAGCTCTGAATATCCCTTGCTCACCACTCACATCTCTTCAGACAGGAACCAGGGCAGAAAAGAGGGAAGAGACCTGCAAGGTGCTGTGCTGTCTCTCCTGGATGATGGTTTGACATAAGGCACACATGTTGCACTTCATGAAAGATATTTTCACAGTCACAGACTCACAGAATGCCAGGGGCTGGAAAGGACCTTTGGAGATGAGCAAGTCTAACCCTGCTGTTAGAGCAAGTTTGCTTAGGCCACACAGGATGACATCCCAGTGGGTTTTGAAAGTCTCCAGAGAAGGACACTCCACCACATTTTTGGGCAGCCTGCTCCAGTGATCCATCACTGTCACAGGAAAGAAGTTTTTCCTCTTGCTGAGGCAGAACTTCCTGGATTCCAGTTTGTATCCAGTGCTCCTCACCCTATCACTGGGCACCAGTGAAAAGAAACTGGACCTATCTTCCTGACACCCGCCTTTCAGGTATTTGTAATAAAATCCCCTTTCTGCCTTCTCTTCCCCAGGCTAAAGAGCCCCAGGTCTCTCAGTCTTTTCTCATAGGAGAGATATTCCTGCCCTGGACAGAGCTGTTTCAAATCCACATGCAGATGTGGACTGACCACATTGATCATGGATGGAGTCACTGCTTTGCATTTCATCATGTCTTTGCTTTTAAATTACATCAGCACAGCCAGGAGCTAGTAGGAGATGAGGATCTCATTTGCTTGCTAGCAAAGGACAGTGTCTAAAGTCCTGTAGCTTCTTGCTCTCCCTGTCTGAAGAGGTACAATTGCAGCTCTTTCCACAGCAGTCTTGAACACTCCCTGTGCACTCAAGTGTGGCTGTGTACACTCTTGTGACCTGATTGACTTAATTTTCTTCCAGAGGCTGTTTAGCCTGGGGAAAAGGAGACAGAGAGGGGACCTAACAGCCCCTCTCATAAGAGAGATGCTGCTGTCCCTTAATCATCCTTATTGGCCTCTGCTGCACTTTCCCCATCCCTCTTGAATTGCAGAGCCCAGAGGATGGACACAACAGTCCAGAAGAGGTTTCATCAGGCTTTTAATGCCCATCAGGCTCTAAGTTTTTACAGCATCATTAACATTTTAGACTTTGGGGTTTTCCTGCAAAGGTTGGGGGCATCATGCCTTCCTCTTCCACCCCAGTAAGGAAGATGTCCACTCCTGCAGCACGTGATACACTGCTCTTTGCCTGGATGCTGCCTGCCTCCCAATTCCCTTCTCAGCTGCTTTTCCCTCCTTTCAGCAGCACAAGCCATTTGTGGAACAAGGTCCTTATTAAGTGCTGCTTCCCACAGCTCCTGGGTGTTTAAAGGAGATGCTGAGTGCCACAAGCTTTTAAGCTGTGTGTGGTGGACTCTAGTTTTGCAGGCATCGATTAAACGGAGCAGAGGGACTGCTGGTTACTCCATTTGCTCCTGTGTAAATGGATGGATAAAGAAGAAGGCAAGTTCCTGCCTGTTCAGCCATTGAGCAGACACACTTTGACTCAGAAACAAGAACTGTTTCACAGGATCACAGGATGTTAGGGGTTGGAAGGGACCTCCAGGCATCATTGAGTCCAAACCCCCTGCCAGAGCAGGATCACCTAGGGCAGGTCGCACAGGAACGCATCCAGATGGGTCTTGAAAGTCTTCAGAGAAGGAGACTCCACAACCTCTCTGGGGAGTCTGTTCCAGCGCTCTATGACCCTCACAGTGAAGAAGTTCCTCTTCATGTTGAGGTGGAACCTCCTGTGCTGGAGTTTCTATCCATTGCCCCTTGTCCTATCCCAGGGTGCAGCTGAGCAGAACCTGTCCCCTCCCTCTTGAGCCCCAGCCCTCAGATATTTGTAGACATTTATTAAATCCCCTCCCAGTCTTCTCCTCTCCAGACTAAACAGCCCCAGGGCTCACAGGGAAGTGTTCCAGTCCCTTCATCATCCTGGTAGCTCTCTGTTGGACCCTCTCAAGTAGATCCCTGTCCCTGTTTCAGTAAAGCAAAGGATGCTCCTCACTGCTCCCGGTGTGCACACACAGCTATTGCTGGTTCTGGCTTTAACACACTGCACATCAGCCAGGGTCAGCTGAGGAGCCCAAGCTTACCACAGAGTCTGGCTGGCACTGTGGGGAAAGGATTGTAAGAGCCAGTGATGTGTGAAGTAAATTAAACACACAAACTCACTCTGGGTTGTAGACAGGGTCAGGAGGGCAGCTAATTAACATCCCCCAGCAACCTTGTCCCTGCCTGGCTCTGCCCTCCCTGGTGTTAGCAAAAAACCACATTTGAGATCTTGCAGTTTAAGGCTGTTCTTGCAAGGCAAGGCAAGAAAAGCAATAGGTGTTAAAGATGGGAAAATGGACCTCAAGCTGTGCTGAGAAATGACAGAGAGTAGCTGGGTGAGCTCATCTGGCAGTGCCCTCATTAGCCTAGGCTGGATCCCATCCTTACCCATAGACTTGTGGGGATCCAAGTGGCTCAGCAGGTTTCTTACTGCTTCCTCCAGCATTACAGGGGTACCATACTGCTCCCTCACTCCATCTGCCAGCTCAGAAGGCCAGCTGTCCTGAGGACAACCTATCCTACTGTTGAAAATGGAGCCAAAGAAGGCATTAAATACCTCTGCCTTTTCCTCATCTTTTGTTACTATGTTCCCCCCCACATCCAATAAACAATCTTTGCCCCTCCTTTTGCCATTAATATAGTTATGAAAACATTTTTTATTGTCCTTCACAGTGATACTGTGATTTTGTGGCTTTTTCTTCCCTGAGCTGCCAGTAACCTGTGGTCCTTGCAGGAATTAGAATCCTCTGTGGCTATTTTAGGATTTAAGGATCCTCAGAGAAGTGAATGGTTATTTGGTGAGCAGCTCACATCCATCTCTGGGTCCAGGGAGGAAGGGTGTGCATCTATTGCAGCTGCACTCATGGGGCTCTACCCCTCAATTCATGCAAGAATGGTCTGAGCTCACTGGCAACCACAGCTAAAGCTGCTCCTTAAACACAGGTCAAGAGATTTTCCACACAACATTTGTGAAAAGTTTGATTGATGGCTTTCCCTCTACCCTCAGAGTTACAATCTTTGCTGGGTCAACCGCTCTGCCCCTCTCTGGCCCAGCTCACAAGCATCTGCCAAGAAGAGCCAAGACAGAATTCTTGAACAGGATTTACATTTCTGCAATTAATAAATCTTCACTAAGAGCTGTGATAAGTTCTCTGGAGCTTCCTTTGGAGATGCCTGAAGATCTGAGCTCAGCAGGGAAATCAATGACTTCTGCCCTTTAGCCTTTTTAGGATCACTGGGCAATGGAGTCAGCACCCATTAAAAAAAAAAAAACAACCAGTGAGAACTGGAAGTGCTTTCCTCATTGCCAGGAGCTTCAGAACAGACCTTTGGGAGAAAATAAATTTAATCAGGTCACAAGAGTGTGTGTAGCCACACTTGAGTGCACAGGGAGTATTCAAGACTGCTGTGGAAAGAGCTGCAATTGTACCTCTTCAGACAGGGAGAGCAAGAAGCTACAGGACTTTAGACACTGTCCTTTGCTAGCAAGCAAATGAGATCCTCATCTCCTACTAGCTCCTGGCTGTGGTGATGTAATTTAAAAGCAAACAAAGACATGCTGAAATGCAAAACAGTGACTCCATCCATGTTCAGTATGGCCAGTCCACACCTTCACATGGATTTGAAACAGCTCTGTCCACAATAATTTCTGTCTTCTTTGTATTTTGTCTTCATCTATGAGATGGTTTGGGAGCTATTTCCCTTCGAGGTGAGTGTTCATGGCCATTGACATATCTGCTGCCTAAGAGGTTGCCCAGGATGGTCTCTGTAAGGTGTAGTGTAAGAGGTGCTTCCTGGTGCAAAAAACCCAAATGATCTGGTTTCACATCATATCCCCTTAAGCAAAGCACCAGGCTGCCCAGAGATGTGGGAGATGATGTGTTCAAATTTCTCCATGAAACATTTTAACAGTGCCTATTTAACACTGTCTATGTTGAAAACCAAAACAAAACCCAATAATCTCCAGAATAATCAAAATTCCTATCACTGAGTTTGGATCCTCAACTGCAGCCCTTCCAACCTATTATTTTTTTTTTCCTGGCTTCAATTTTAAGCTCCCTTAAGCAGTGATTATGTCTTTCTTTCTTCTGTAGATGAGCACATGCTGTGATATCAATTAATAATAAAATGAAATCTGCAAGCAAATGGACCCACTGTGAGGAGAGAGGAGTGATGTGGGCTATGCTATATCGGGGACTATGTTATCACAGGACATTAGAGGTTGAAAGGGACCTCCAGAGATCATCAGGTCCAACCCCCCTGCCAGAGCAGGATCACTTAGGGTAGTCTACACAGGAATGCATCTCCAGAGACGGAGACTCCACAACCCCCCTGGGCAGCCTGTTCCAGTGCTCCATCACCCTCACTGCAAAGAAGTTTCTCCTCATGTTGAGGTGAAATCTTCTATGCTTGAGTTTGAACCCTTTGTTCCTTGTCTTATCACTGTGAACCACCCAAAAGAGCCTGGCCCCCTCCGCTTGACACCCACCCCTCAGATATTTATCCACATTGATCAGATCCCCTCTCAGTCTTCTCTTCTCCAGACTAAACAGCCCCAGGGCTCTCAGTCTCTCTTCACAGGGGAGATGCTCAAGTCCCCTAATTGTCCATGAGGCTCTCCATTGGACTCTCTCCAGCAGATCTATCTTGAACTGGGGAGCCCAAAACTGGACAAAATACTCCAGGTGTGGTCTCAGCAGGACAGAGTAGAGGGGGAGAAGAACTTCCCTAGAGATGCAACACCACAGAAGGAATGAGAATGGAGCAGGAGAGCTTGGGAGCAGACTTTTAACATGTAGACAATAGCAACCAAGCTGCACTATTTAAATCAGCTGCACTGCTTTGTGTGTGCTGTGCATGTCATTTGCTTATTTTGGGACCAGCTTAATATTTGTCTGGTCTACTGTAAATGTTAATGCATGTAAATGCTAATCAAGATTCTTGCTCTGGTTTCCCACCTCACCTAATTGGATTGCATTAGAGCTTATTTGGAAGCTTGCATTCAAAATGAGAAATGGGACTGCATCACATCTCCCTTGTCTCAGCATGGTGGCAGCTCTGCTTGCAGAGAGGAGAGTGGAAACTAACAGTAGCAAGGCCAGTGTCTCAGTGAAGCCAAATCCCCTTCCTTAATGCAAATAAATATCCTGCAGAGTTCCTTGGAAATGGCCAAACACCTCACTGCAGAGTGGCTAGCAAATTAAGGGAACTCTGTCATTTTGCATCAAGTCATAGAGGGTTTGCAGTGATCACAGGATTTAAATGATTGTGGGATGTGCAAGAGCCACAGAATCACAGAATATGTTTGGTTCAAGGTCATCCAGTCCAACCTTCAACCCAGCACTGCAAGGTCACCACTAAACCATGTCCCTAAGCATCAGGTCACCTCACTCTTGAAGCCCCTCCAGGGATGGTGACTCCACCACTGCCCTGGGCATCCTATTCCAATGTTTGATAACACTTGCAGTGAAGAAATATTTCCTAATATCCACCCTAAACCTCCCCTGGTGCAGCTTGCATCTGTTTATTGAAATGTGGCATATTAAGAACCCTGTGAGCAGAGAGAGGAAGTGAGGGATGGAAGGAGAGAGGGAGTAAGAGCTTTCTCCTGCAGCTCTGGGTTTGGCTTCCCTGCTAATGAAATAAGAGAAATGGCCATTAATGGCCATTTGATTCTCAGTGCAGTGTTTGGGCTTAATGAAAGTAACTACTCCTGAATCACAAGGAAACAAAAAAGTATTTATCATGTAGCTAAATATCTCCCAGTTTTAATGTGCAACCCCTTCTGCCAATGAGCCAGTTCTGCAGATTTATTAATTTCTATTATTTTTATTGGCTAAAGTATCTGCATCTGTATTCTGTATCCCCAGAAACTTTATTTGGATGATAGAGTTAATTTTTTTTTTTTCCCTCAGGAGAAAAGCAAAGTGATAAAGTCCATTCTAAACAAAAGGAGATGCTGCATCCTGGGCTGTAGCAAAAGATGTGTGGCCAGCAGACTGAGTGAGGTGATTCTGCTGCTTTGCTCTCATGAGACCTCACTTGGAATACTGCATCCAGCTCTGTATAGGAAGGACATGGACCTGATGGAGTTGGTCCAGAGGAGGGCCACAAAAATGATGAGGTTTGGTGCACCTCTACTACAAGGACTGGCTGAGGGAGCTGGGGGTGTTCAGTCTGGAGAAGAGAAGGCTCCAGAAAGACCTAATAGTGACCTTCTGGGAGCAGAAGGGGGCTGCAAGAAGGATGGATGAAAATTGCCATAGTCCTGTTGGTTACTCGTGTCTCACAAGTTCAGAGGCTGCACAGGAGAAGGCCTTCTGGCTTTCTTCTCAATCAGTCCCTTTGTTTAATATGAACACAGCTTGACTTGGGAACCATCAAGGACAATGAATTACCCCTGCTCCCCTGAGAAGCTTGGCTGCTTTCCCATTGCTGGTGCTTCCTCTTTGCGTCTTCTAAGAGTTCAGCCCTGTTTGCTGCAATCTTTGCTGCGGGTGCTGGAGCCTTGGTGCCTGTGATACCTCTGCAAGCCTGACACTGAGTAATAGCTTTTTAAAACCATCTTGAAGGCCATTTTAAATGAGGCAAAATGGTCTGTAACACAACAGGAAAATGCAAAACCTGGTGGGATTTGTATGAAAAGCCCTTGAAGGAGGGAAGGAAACAAATTGCTGTCTGTGTTCAGCAGTTGTGTTAAAACATCTTTGGCTTCAAGACTTTTCGTGGACCCAACATGAGCACAGTTCTTCCAGGGGAGATGTAGCTCTTCCCACAAGACTCTCTATCACCTAGAGGAGAAGACATTATTCAGGCTCAGAAAAGTGTCACACATGGGAACCCTTTCAGGCACTTCATTGTTTTCCCAGGCACTTCAGAGCCTCATGGAAGATCCTTCTGTGTGTCAATCATCTGTGCAGACCCAGAGCCCCAGACTGAGAGGTGTAACCAAATCTCTGGGAAAGGTGGCAAACAACAAAAAAGATCAAAGAAGAAAAAAATATCTTTCATGGTTGCAAATACTTCTCTCTACCTAAACCTAACTACATTTTGTATTTGCATGGAATTTTACCCCACCTTTAGAAGTGCTTAGGGTTGATCTGTGATGAAAGATGAGAGAATAGCCAACAGTGTCTTGGCCTGGATCAGCAACAGAGTGACCAGCAGGACCAGGGAAGTGATTGTCCTCTTGTACTTGGTGCTGGGGAGGCCACACCTTGAATTCTGGCTTCAGTTTTAGGGCCCTCACTACAAAAAGGACATTGAGGTGCTGGAGAATATCAAAACAAGAGCAACAAAGCTTGTGAAGGGTCAGGAGAACAGGTCTGGTGAAGAGCAGCTGAGAGAACTGGGGTTGTTTAGCATGAAGAAGAGGCTCATGGAAGACCTTCTGGCTCTTTACAACTCCTTGAAAGAAAGTGGAGACAGGTGGGGCTGGTCTCTTCTCCCAGGTAAAAAGTGATAGGACAGGAGGAAACATCCTTTAGTTGCACCAGGGAAAGATCTGTGTTGGACTTGAGGAACACTTTCTTCCCTGAAGAGGGTTGTCAAGCCCTGGACCAGGCTGCCCATGTGGAGTCCCCATCCCTGGAGGGGTTTCCAATGAAAGACTCATAGATGTGGTTTAGTGGTGGGCTGGGCAGTTCTGAGTTAATTTGGGCTTTATGATCTAGAAAGTCTTTCCCAAGCTACAACAGTTCTATGATTCTGTGGTTGTTTCAACCAGCCAAATGCTTTCTTGGCTTTTTTTCCAAAGTAGAGGCAGCAGCCTGAGTTGTCCAGATTTTATTTCAGAACCATTCAGCTTTATATTTCTTTTGGCTTAGCTTTATTATCTTCACAGTCTATGGAATGCATTGCAAGGTTAGAGCAACCATTTTCAATGCCTTCTGTTTATCCTTGAGGCAGTCCTCTCCTGCCTGTTGCTAAAGTGCTCTGAGTAATGTGGTTCCTCACACAATAAAATACACCCCTGTGAAATTCATCTCAATGTGATCCTCTCTGAAATGTTATTTAAATTCTTGACTCCATCCTCGGCTCATGGGTTTGGGGATGTTTTTCTAATCTCTTTCTCCTCTTTCAGTCACAGATGAACTTTCCAGGAATGAAAGTTTCAAGAGCCTTATACATGACATGTTGAAACTCTGCAAGTGGAATGACACAAACTTTTATCCTCTTGCTGGAGTCAGATTATTTCCAGAAATGCTTTCTGCTCAAAGTGCCATCATGTTCCTCTGCTGGATGTGTTTCTGAAGCAGCCATGGCTTTCATCACTTTACATTTAAGGAGCCTTGTGCTATTTCTCTGTATGCTGTACCAGAAGAGGCAAGGACCTGTCAGCCTGGATTACTTCCCTTCTCAGAGCCATTATCATTATTCTATGCTGAAAAACCCCAAGATCTTTGAAGACAGCTACTTTGATGGACATTCTGAAGTAAGTGAAAAAGGACAGAGAAAGCAGATCATCATATTTTCCTAGCTCCCTCTGCTACATTTCATGACTAGAAGCTCTGACTTCAAACAGAAACATTAAAAAAATAAAATAAAACAGAGCCATGTCTCCCTCAACAGAAAGGTAGTGCTCCCAAGACAACATGTCAGTTACTGAATCAAAGAATCAGAGAATGGTAGGATCTGGGAAGGGAGATCTGGGGATCTTCTACTTGAACCTGCTCTGCTAAAAGCAGATTTGCCTAGTCCAGGCTGCCCAGGATTGCACCCAGGTGGGTTTGGAATCTCTCCAAAGAAGGAGAGTCCACAGCCTCTGAGCTTCAGAACCCTCACACCAAAGATGCTTGTCTTCATGTTCAGAGGGAACCTCCTGGGCTCCAGCTGGTGCCCACTGCCCCTTGTCCTGCCACTGGGCACCACTGATAACAGCCTGGCCCCATTCTCTTGCCCCCTCTCAGGCTGCTCTTCTCCAGGCTCAGCAGCCCCATGTCTCTCAGCCTTTCCTCCTTGCAGAGATGTTACAGCCCCTTAACATTTTTGTAGCCTCCATTGGACTCTCTCCAGTAGTTTCTTTCCTCTCTTGAACTGAGGAGGCCAGAACTGGACCTGTTGCTCTAGATTTGACATCACTAGAGCAGGGTGGACGTGGAGGTCTGGCTAGCAGAGGTTGCTGACTTCCCTCTTGTAATTCTCTTCCTACAGCCACTCATTTTACTGTGACCACAACTGCTCTATGCCACAGACCAAACTCCCTTCTCTACAGCCATCCATCTGTTGCCCACTGCTAATAAATAATCTGAATAAAGTGGAGAAGGTCTAAAAACATCTAAAATCTTTCCAGTTTAAGGAAGAAACTCTTTACTGTGAGGATGGTGAGATGCTGAAACAGGTTGTCCAGAGAGGCTGAGGATGCTTCATCCCTGGAAATATTCAAGGTCAGGTTGGATGGGGCCTTGAGCAGCCTGGTCTGGTGGAACAGGGTCCATGCCTATGGCAAGGGGTTGGAATTAGATGATCTTTAAGATCCCTTCCAACTCAATAAGATCCCTTCCAACTCAAACCATTCTATGATTTTATGTTTCTANGCTGACTTCCCTCTTGTAATTCTCTTCCTACAGCCACTCATTTTACTGTGACCACAACTGCTCTATGCCACAGACCAAACTCCCTTCTCTACAGCCATCCATCTGTTGCCCACTGCTAATAAATAATCTGAATAAAGTGGAGAAGGTCTAAAAACATCTAAAATCTTTCCAGTTTAAGGAAGAAACTCTTTACTGTGAGGATGGTGAGATGCTGAAACAGGTTGTCCAGAGAGGCTGAGGATGCTTCATCCCTGGAAATATTCAAGGTCAGGTTGGATGGGGCCTTGAGCAGCCTGGTCTGGTGGAACAGGGTCCATGCCTATGGCAAGGGGTTGGAATTAGATGATCTTTAAGATCCCTTCCAACTCAATAAGATCCCTTCCAACTCAAACCATTCTATGATTTTATGTTTGTATAATCCTAAGTTTTCAATTAAACATTCTATTGCACAAGGTACTAAAGTTTCCTCGGATTCCTTCTCAACTATTTTATTTTATTTTATTTTATTTTATTNGCAAACAACTCTTTCTAGCCCTTTATGGTGAGAAATCATAGAATGTTGAATAAAATAGAAAGTAAATTATAACAATACATGAAAAATAAATAGTATTAATTGCTAAAATAGAATTAATTGCTATTAATTGCCAAAATAGAATTAAAAGAAAAAAATCTGCCAACCAGAGACAAAGTTCATCTGCAATCCAATTTTAAGCAACACTTACTAGAACTTTATGGTGAGAAATTATAGAATGGTGAATAAATAGAAAGTAAATTATAACAATAAATGGAAAATAAAAAGTATTAATTGCCAAAATAGAATTAAAATAAAATAAATCTGCCTACCAGGGACAAAGTTCATCTGCAATCCATTTGCAAACAATTCTTACTATCCCTTTATGGTTAGAAATCATAGAATGGTGAATAAATGGAAAGTAAATTATAACAATAAATGGAAAACAAAAAGTACTAATTGCCAAAGTAGAATTAATTGTTACTAATTGCCAAAAATAGAATTAAAAAAAAAATTGCCTACCAGAGACAAAGTCCATCTGCAATCCAATTACAAGCAACTCTTACTAGCCCTTTATGGTGAGAAATCATAGAATGGTGAATAAATTGAAAGTAAATGATAAAAACAAATGAAAATTAAGAAGTAATAGGGAAAAAAAAACCAACATGAGGTTATTAAGAAGGTCAGCAGGGAACTTCACACTGAAATGCTGCTGCAGTGTTTAGAGAAGGGAGCTGTGAACATATATTTCTTTTGGCCCTCAGACTAATCACACGACAAGAAGGGTCCCAGAGAATCCAGCACAGAATTTTAATTCAGCTCTGTGCGTGGCTGGGGCAGGGCTGTGGGAATTCAGTCATTTCTGTTTGATTAATAAACACCAAGTTAATGGCCAGAAGGGACAAACAGATCAATCAGCCTGACATCTTGCAAAACAAAGCTCATGAGATTTCACCCACTCGTCCTCCACAGCTTCCAGAACCACATCTAGCCTTGATCTGTGCTTAGCCAAAGATGGAAAGTCTGCTGCCTCCTTTGGGAGCCTGTTTCACTCCTAAAATTGTATGTCCTGCTGGCAATTTGAATACCTCTAAATTTAACTTTTCCAGCTGTTGTTTCTCACTAATATTTTCCTTCCTGAGTTAATTTTTTTTTTTTTTTGGTTTTGGGTTTCTTTTGGGTTGGTTGTTTGTGGTGTTTATTTGTTTGTTTGTTTGTTTATTTGGGGGCTTCTCCCTACTAAGCTAAGCAATACTGTCCACCAGGTTCTGTTTTTCAGATTTCTTTTAGCTGAGGCAGCCTGTCAATGTATGGCACTTCTATGCAATGTTTTTGCCCCTCATGTTTTTCCTTTCTCCAGAACTCCCCCAGGAGACTCTGCACAAGGTGGAGACCAGCTCAATAACACTCCAAATGTATGTGTTAGGTAGATATTGACAAATCTCAGCCTTTTGTTTGAAGGCTTTCTTTATCATCTCTGTGGTGGGTTGAAAATTCTACACCCTCCCCCCCTTCCCCAACCTTAAATTTGCCAGAGCAGCTCAGTTGGGAGCAAATGGAAGCTGTATTTACAAGCAAGACTACAATCTACAATGGAATGCAATGAATGTGTACAAATAAACAACATTTACAATATTTACAGGTATTTACAATTAATAAACAGCAAAAGGATCCCCCTGGTCAAAGAGTAGGGCAGCTGCAACAGCTCCTCCCTGCCTGCCTCCCCCTTACCCTCTTGTACACAAGGGACAAGAGAAAGAAGCAGAGGGACCTTAGACTTAGCCAAAACAATGCAGCCAAGGTCAGGCAGAAGCCAGCAGAAACACAGAGTTAGTATCTCCCAGCCCAAGGAAGTGAGAAGAGATTCTTTTGGGAACTAAATATTATGGTAGACATCTCTCCAGTGGGATTGTTTAGAACTATATTTATTTTCCTTTTTACACCCAACAGTGATTTATTTACATTTTACTGCTTTCTGTTGAAGATCTGTGAAAAATTTTAAAGGCACAGCCTAAAACTACCACACTCTCCAGGCACAACAAATATTTTTTTTCACATACTCAGTGTTATCATGAGTGTTGCATTGCACATTATACAATCTCACAGAATCCCACCATGGTGTGGGCTGGAAAGGACCCCAGGAGATCATCTAGTCCAACCCCCACCCTGCTAAAAGAAGATTTGCCTAGATCAGGTTGCTCAGGATCACATCCAGGCTCTTATCTCTTTCAGAGAATCATAGAATTGTTAGGGTTGGAAGGGACCTAAGGATCATCTGGTCCTGGGCAGGGACACCTCACATTAGAGCAGGTTGCTCAGAGCCACATCCAGCCTGGTCTTAAAAACCTCCAGGGATGAGGTTTCTTCCTAACATCCAATCTGAATTTACTGTGTCCAGTTCTGGAGCCCCTATTACAAGAGGGATCTGTGTATGCTGGAAGGTATCCAGAGAAGGGCCACCAGGATGAGCAGAGGGCTGGAGCTGTTCTGCTATGAGGACAGACTGAAAGAGTTGGGGCTGTTCAGTCTGGAGAAGAGAAGGCTCCAAGAAGACCTTCTTGCGGCTTTCCAGTATCTGAAGGGGGCTACAAGAAAGCTGGGGAGGGACTTTTTAGGCTGTTAGGTAGTGATAGGACTGGGGGGAATGGAATAAAGCTGGAAGTGGGGAGATTCAGACTGGAAGTGAGGAAGAAGTTCTTCTCCATGAGAGTGGTGAGAGCTTGGAAGGGGTTGCCCAGGGACATGGTTGAGGCCCCGTTCTGGAGGTGTTTGCAGCCAGGCTGGATGAGGCTCTGGCCAGCCTGATGTAGTGTGAGGTGTCCCTGCCCATGGCAGGGGGGTTGGAACTGGCTGATCCTTGTGGTCCCTTCCAACCCTCACTGATTCTATGATTCTACATTTCTATTTTTGTTCCATTCCCCCCAGTCCTATCACTCCCTTACACCCTAAGAAGTCCCTCCCCAGCTTTCTTTTACCCCCTTCAGATACTGGAAGGCCACAAGAAGGTCTTCTTGGAGCCTTCTCTTCTCCAGACTGAAGAACCACAACTCTCTCAGTCTGTCCTCATAGGAGAGGTGCTCCAGCCCTCTGATCGTCCTTGTGGCCTTTCATGTGGCTAAATGCTGTCTGGCACTCAAAAGCTTAATAAAATTACCTAAACTACTGCATTATTTCAGCTCAGTAATTCAAAGATGTAATAGGATGGATTTACTCAGTGGCACTGCATTCATGATGTTCTACCAGGCAATTATTCTGAAGCCAGACAGCTCTGCTTTAGACCACTGCCTTCCACCTTGGCTGTTCAACTTGCATTTACTGATCACATAATTTTCCTCAAGGGTAAGAGGCTACTTAACAGAGGCTGTTCTTTCTGATTTGGAGTTGACTTCTGACACTGCAATCACAGTTCTCATTGTAAGAGGCAAACTACAGCTGGCAGTCACACTGGTGGTGGATGGAATCATGTTACCTTCCCTGCACACTCACACCAGAGTTGAAATACTCCCTGGTTATCAATGTGATTGAGAGCCTAAACAAAGATGTCCCACAGAGCCTCTTTCTTGGCCTGTTCTTCTCTGCCAGAAAGGTCTCAACTGCTGTAAGAAAAGCATTTTTCTCCCTGTTGCTTTGCCATGCTCTGGATGACAATTATAGCTAATATTTTACACAAATGTATTCTGTCTGTCTGTATCTTGTGAAAATTAGGCAATCAGGATTTGCTTCTTTCCCATCTGCAATTTTCTTACAGGGTTCATCAAATCCCATTGTGTCCTCAATGAAGAGGGCACTTCTCTTTCAAGCACAGTGAGTGCATGCCAAAAAGGTGACAGCTGGGAGGGAGAATCAGAAAGAGCAGTATCCATGGGCCTGGCAGCTGTCTCCAGAGAGGAAAAAATAATGGACAGGAGAAGTTTCTTGACATGAGAGGGATGTTTTATCTATGGAAAGCTTTCTGGAGTCTTAAAGTGAAGGTGAGTCTAGTTGAGAGGTGTCCCTACCCATGTTGGGGAGGTTGGATCTCTAAGGTTCCTTCCAACCTAAGCCATTCTATGAAATGGGCAGGTGGTTATCTCATCCCAGCTCACTACTTTCTTAAGGTGTTTTTTCTCCCAGCCCCTGCTTTAGGCATCCACCTCTGACATGCCAAAATCTCAGATGCTTTCCTTGCCTTCCTTAATGTCTACAGGAGGAGGTGAGCAAATCCTGAGTAAGTCATGTTAAGGCAGGTGTCTAGCACAGGTGGCTTACTTGGACAAGCACAGATCTCCTCCACTAATTAGAAGGGGAGTCAAGATCATAGAATCATAGAATCAGTCAGGGTTGGAAGGGACCACAAGGATCAAGAGGCTGGACTCATGCCAAGGTTTTAGGTGAACAACTTAGGGATTCCAAACTGGCTCCACAACAGAGTTCAGAGGGTCATCATCAGTGGCACAGACTCGACTTGGAGGCCTGTGGAAGGTGGTGTCCCCCAGGGATCAGTACTGGGTCCAGCTTTGTTCAATATCTTTATCAGTGACCTGGATGAGGGCACTGAGAGTACCCTCAGCAAGTTCTGATGATACAAAACTGGGGGGAGGGGATTGGCTGACACCCCTCAGGCTGTGCTGCATTCCAGTGTGACCTGGACAGGCTGAGAGCTGGCTGCAGGCAAACCAAAAGAAGTTTCATAAGCACAAGTGCAGGGTCCTGCATCTGGGGAGGAATAACAACAGCACCAGGACAAG
>VXBD01014776.1:351525-365240 GCA_013399975.1 Indicator maculatus
TCTTCTCTTCTCTTCTCTTCTCTTCTCTTCTCTTCTCTTCTCTTCTCTTCTCTTCTCTTCTCTTCTCTTCTCTCCCTTTGTTTCCTTTTCTTTTGGGCTCTCCAGTCCAAGAGAGACAGAGACCTGCTGGAGACAGTCCAGCAGAGAGCTGTGAGGATGCTTAAGGGACTTGAGCATCTCCCCTGTGAAGAGAGACTGAGAGCCCTGGGGCTGTTTAGTCTGGAGAAGAGAAGACTGAAAGGGGATCTGATCAACGTCTATCGATAGCTGAGGGGTGAGTGTCAAGTGGAGGGGACCAAGTTCTTTCTGGTGGTTCACAGTAATAAGACAAGGAACAATGGGTTCAAACTAGAACATAGAAGATTTCACCTCAGCATGAGGAGAAACTTCTTTGCTGTGATTTAACCTCAATGTGAGGAAGAACTTCTTCACTGTGAGGGTGACAGAGCTGTGGAACACGCTGTCCAGAAAGGTTGTGGAGTTTCCTTCTCTGGAGACTTTCCAAACTCACCTGGATTCATTCCTGTGTGGACTACCCCAAGTGATCCTGCTCTGGCAGGGCGGTTGGACTGGATGATCTCTGGAGGTCCCTTCCAACCCCTAACATTCTATGATTCAGTGATGTGCTCCCTACTTACTGCAAGGGCAAATGTGATTCTATGATCTTCTATTTTGGCTGTCAATAGCGCATTGATCCCAACTAGGCAGGAGCCAAATAAATTAAAACAAATCCATTTCCAGAATCTTTGCCCATTTTTGTCACTGTGAAAAAAATTAATATTTCTGAGTAACTTTTTGTGTGTTTCTGCAAGAAGAAAGTCACATTTCCTAATGATGGCCAAGAATTGAATTCTGGTACAAACAGTTCCTTCAGGCTTGCAGTCTTATATGTTTATTATTTTTAAGATCCAAGCCTGGATATCTGTCAGGGAATCTCAGAGGAAACCAGTCAAAAGCCTGTGCATGAGAAATGGTTGGCCATACAAGGTGTGGAGATGTAGTTTGCAAGTTCAACACTTCCCTTTCCTCCATATTTTTTTTTCTTTTTATTTTTTTTTAACCACTCCAGTGAGAATAACCCCATACATTCAAAATTCCTGGGGAAATTCAATTCTTGCAAACTCTCTGGTATATTCCAAACAAAACAAAATCATCTACAGGGAAAGCTCTTCCCACTGATTGACCTCACAAGTGTGACTTTTGGGGGACTAAGATTCAGGTATGATACAGGGAGTAAAGATTGTTTCTTGACCTAAAGGACTTAGAGGTGAGAAACAAAAATCTTCTATTAAAGCATTAAATTTAAAGTAAGTAATAATCCTTTCTTCTTTCCTGTACAAGAGGCTTGGAAAACTGATTCTATGATTCTAAAAGTTATTCTGTTACTGTGTTACCTTTTTCTACTTGCAGAAGGGTTGCCAATGTATTTAGACACTTCAGTCTAGCATCAGTGTGTGATAGAAACCCTTCCTTCAAGTAGTTCTCTGTGGTATGGACATGGATTGAATGACAAACCCAAACATCAGGATCAGAAAAGAATAACAAAAGCTGTGTAGTGCTTCCCAAGAGGCAAGTGCTGCTTTATAGGTTACACTAGGAGAGCCTTAGATTGGCACCAGGGAAAACATTCTTCTCCAAAAAGGTTGTCAAGCCCTGGACCAGGCTGCCCAGGGCAGTGGTGGAGTCCCCATCCCTGGGAGGAATGTCAAAGCTGTGTAGATGTGGTGCTGAGGGACATGGTTTGGTGGTGGACTTGGCTGTGCTGTGTTAATGGTTGGACTCAATCATCTTAAAGGTCTTTCCCAACCCAGAGCATTCGATGATGTATAAAGTCCTTGGATGTGATCAAGCAAAGACAGTCAGAAAGCAAATGACTTCCAATGAAGTGTAGCCCTGTGGTCAGAGAAAACACCTAGAAGATCACTCATCCATCAGCAGTTCTTCTCAGAAGCTATTTGAAATGCTGACTTTCACATCTACCATGTGCTGTCTCGAACTTGTCAGCCCTTCCCAAACAAAGGACTTTTTGTTGAACTCCAGAACCTGTCTTCTGATCCAAAAGGCATTTTGCAGCTCACAGAGTGCACTTGCACCATGTTTGCTCTCCTGGAAGGGCCAATATTTCATCTCTGAGGAGTATTTTTAAACTCAAAGTCATGCCTGCCCGGCAGGGTTGCTGTGAGTCACTTTGGTTCATTTGGATTCTGGAAAAGATGTTTTGTTTGCAAATGGGCTGAAACCATACTGGCCAATCTGAACTTGATGAATCACAGACAAGGTCTGAGTATCTTTCCATGTTGCTCTCATTATCAGATTATATTTAACAACATGAAACATCAGAATTCCAGTGAAATGAGCACTGGAAAGCACTTTAAAGGAGCCTGGGAGACTCAGGTTTAGGTTAATATGTCCAGGGAAACGTTTTTCTGTTCAGTTGTATCTTCCTCTTCAGTTGTTTGAATGCCTCCATTCACTATTGCAAACACTCAGATCAATATTCTGGGCATACTGATGATTTTAACAGACCTAATTCTGTAGAGACCAGTGGGGGTCACTCCTTTTTGCCTACTGTTGCTTTGTGTAGCTTCTGCATATGCAGAATGCACTGATGTGTCCTAACAGCATCATCTTTGTCTGTTTCCCACTGCGAATGTAGAATCATAGAAGCATAGAATCATAGAATGGTTTGGGTTGGAAGGAACCTCCAAAGGTCATCCAATCCAACCCCACTGCAGTCAGCAGGGACATCCTCAACTAGATCAAGTTACCCAGAGCCCTGTTGAGCCTGACCTTGAATATCTCCAGGGATGGGGCCTCAACCACCTCCCTGGGCAACCTGTTCCAGTGTTCCACTACCCTCATGGTAAAGAACTTGTTCCTAACATCCAACCTAAATCTGGTCTTCTGTAATTTGAAGCCATTTCCCCTCATCCTAACACTCCAGGCCTTTGTAAACAGTCTCTGCAGCCTTCTTACAGGCCCCCTTCAGGTACTGGCAGACTGCTCTTAGGTCTTCCCAGAGCCTTCTCTTCTCCAGGCTGAACACCCCCAGCTCCCTCAGCCTGTCCTGATAGCAGAGGGGCTCCAACCCCCAGATCATTTTCATGACCCTCCTCTGGACCCCCTCCATCAGGTCTATGTCCTTCCCATACTGAGGACTCCAGATCTTGGAAGCAGGATGCTTATTCTGCATCTCTATACAGTGGGTATAGGCTGTGCCCCCCAGATGTATTCAGCAGAACACCCAGCTCAGGGGGTGAAGAGGGTCTCAGGAAATACATGACAGAAATGAAGCATTATTTCATTCAAGGAAACTTGAAGACTTCTCTCTGCTGCAAGCACTGGTGACCAGAACTCCTGGTCTCTCCCAAGGGAAAAGCCTCTGACAACTAGCTTCTGCCAGATCCACAAAGATAGCTTAAACTCAGCACTGCCCATTAGGCCTCCAGTTCATCTGCTAGATTCAGCAAATCTGACTCTAGTGCCTGAAATTCCTACACAGTACCAGGGGAGAAGGCAGCAGGTGTCAAACTGCTGCAAAGAGGCTGCATTAAAAAGTCAGGGAAATTTCCCACACTGTCATCTTACCAGGTTTTGTGGCAGAGGCAGAACTTCATGTCTAAAATGTGGGGCAGAACTTCATGTCTAAAACGTGGTGCAAAGCTTCATTTTTAACCCCTGTAGCTGAATAAAAAGGCTGCAGACTTGTGCTGATGCCTCCCATCTGTCCACATTGTAAAATGGGGATCTCTTGGATTTATTCCATCTAGAACTGATTAACTACTAGTTGGCAAAGGGACTCGTGTGGGAATCTCCTTCTGTCTAGGAGAAATAGCTGAAGCTGAGTTGCAGTGCAAATGTCAGTCTTTATTTAGCCTAGTCAATGCTTAATGTGATTAGGGATGTAAGAGAGACCTGGGAGCACATTCCTGCTTCCAGCCAAGCCCAGGTCTCTGGGCTGAAGATAAATTCACTGCTGAACTCAGCTGAAGGGAAGAGTGCACAACTCTCTCTGATTGCTGGTCTGTGAGGCTGGAATGGGCCCTGCAGAGGTAGGCTGGTGGCAGTGTGAAAAAGACCTTCATGTTCGTGCAGGGTTAGTTTTCAGGTTATAGAATCTTAGAACCCTTTCAGTTGGAAAAGAATCACAGAATCAACCAGGTTGGAAAAGACCTCAGAGATCAGTTGCAACCTACTACCTAATCCCTAACACCTCCTGACAACTAAACCATTGCTCCCTAACACCTCCAGGGACAGTGACTCCACCACCTCCCTGGGCAGCACATTCCAATGGCCAATTACTCTTTCTGGGAAGAACTTTATCCTCAGCTCCAGCCTAAACTTCCCCTGGCACAGCTTGGGACTGTCTTGTTATTCCGTTGCTGGTTGCCTGGGAGAAGAGCCCAACCCCCACCTGGATACAACCTCCCTTCAGGTAGTTGTAGACAGCAATGAGGTCTGCCCTGAGTCTCCTCTTCTCCAGGCTAAACACCCCCAGCTCCCTCAGCCTCTCCTCAAAGGGCTTATGCTCCAGACCTTTCAGATTACCAGGTTGAACCATTCTCTAACTCTCCCAAGGCTGGTGCTAAACCATGTCCCTCAGCACCACATCTCTGCCTCTTTTGAATGCCTCTAGGGATGGGGATTCAACTATCTCTCTGGGGAGCCTATTCCAGGGTTTGAGAACCTGTGACAGTGCTGGACCAAAATGTTTTTTTTTTACACTGTCAAGTGAGATCATGAGCCTGAAGTTTTGCATTTTACCTCCAATTGCTTGGAAATGTCTGAAGAATGTGGATGGTGACTGTGACATAACCAGTTCTGATCAAACCTAGCCCTGCTTCTGTTGTCTTCTATGTGCCAAGCCAATGAGAAGATTGAGAATGTTGGAAAAAAAAACCCCAAAACAAAACCAAAATAGCAGTAGTGTAATCACCATGCCCTGACCCTTTCGTTCTCCCTCACTGGCATCTGAATCTTTTTTTTTTTTTTTTCCTGTGACCATTAGGGTTTTTATCTTCTGAGTAACAAAAATAAATGTGCTCTGTATCACCATGGGCCTGCTGGAGCAGATCCAGAGGGGGACAGAGCAATGAAGTGAGGGCTGGAAGCCCTCTGCTGTGAGGCCAGGCTGAGAGAGTTGGGGTTGTTGAGCCTGGAGAAGGCTCCAGGGAGAACTTCTGGTGGCCTTTCAGTGCTTAAAGAGGCTTATAAGAAAGCTGAGAACTGACTTTTTATCAGGGCCTGTTGTGACAGTGATGGTTTCAACCAAAAGAGGATGAACAGGACTGGAGAGAGGGCAGTGAGACCCTGACCCAGGCTGTCCAGAGAGGTGGTAGATGCCCCATCCCTGGAACCATTCCAGGTCAGGCTATGTGCTGTAAGCAACCTGCTCTAGTTGCAGATGTCTCTGCTGACTGCAGGGTTGTTGACTTAGGTGACCTTTAAAGATTTCTTCCAACTCAAACTATGTCATGATTCTATGATCTAGAAGATGTTGGATTCAGCATCTGGCTTGGTTCTGCTACAGACTATTTTCCATCCCACAAAATGTGAGTGAAGAGCAGAGTTTTCCTCCCACCATCTTGCAGAAAGGTCAGAAGCTTAACAGAGTAAAGTTTTTCTATGGGAAAACTCCCATTTGGGTTTGAGATGTCTCCCATTACAGTCCCACACTTTTGTAACCTGGCAGAGGCATTGTTGTCTCTCTTCTGGGCTTCACACAGTGCTATACCACAGCAGGGCATGTTCAACATGCTATGGACAAGGGGTCTGCTGTTCCTATGGAGTGGCAGCTCATTGTCCATTCTTCTCTCTTACAAAACACACAGAACTTGCCTGCCCACTCACAAGGGTTTGATCAGAAAGCTGCTGGGTGGCACGGTGGCTCTCAATTCCCCCTCTGCATTTGGAGCTTTGTTTCCTTGCAAGCCTCTCTGCAGAGAAAGAGGCTAACTACAACATGGAGAAGCAGAGCTTCCTTAAAACTTCACAGATTTCAAATGATCTTTCATTGCTTCTTCTATAGTGTCAGCACAGATCAGGACAAGTAATAAATGACAGATTAATGACTTGTGCTCAGCTTCTCTCAGCGTATTTTGCAAGCCCAAGGGACTTAATGACACAGGATCAAATGACAGAGTTTTGTCACCTGATGGGAAATCTTTGCTTCATGCATTTACTCTCTCATCTCCTGCCCAAGTTCAAAGTGTGGAGGATGCTAGGAAAGATTTCTGTGCTGTGGCTAAAAAAAAAAGAGCAGCAGAACAATTCCAGATATGAAAATTGCTTTCAGACTTCTTTGGTTTCAGCAAAATGAACTGTTCCTCTTGTAATCTTGTAAGACACATTTGTGTTTTTTTTTTTTTTTAATATCCATTTCACTTGAAGTCTCCTTCACTCATGTCCTTTCATATGATGCAACCAGTTTTGGTTTGTGTGTTGTTTGTTGTTCTTGTTTCCAAATTGTAGAGGCTGTTTCTTTATTTCCTTCCATTCTTGTCACGGTGATTACATTCAGCAACATTTGGTACATAATTAAAATCTTTTACAGAGTTATTGTAATTCCCCCACTCCCTCACCCCTCCCTCCTGTAATTGAGACTCTCCTGATGTTAGATATTTCTTTTGTTTATCATTTCAGGAGCACTCACTATGAATACAAGAATAGTTAGTTAAGCCTGTATACACTCAGAGAATCACACATTGCATCAGGTTGGAAGGGACCCTCAAAGTTCATCTTGTCCAACCCCCCCTGCAGCCAGCAGGTTGCTCAGGGCTCCATCAAGTTTGACTCTGACTGTCTCCTGGGATGGAGCCTCTGGGCAATCTCTTCCAGTGTTTCACCACTCTCACTGTGCAGAACTTCCTCCTGATGCCCAACCTAAACCTCCCCTGCTCCAGTTTCAAACCATTGCCCCTCATCCCATCACCACCTGCTCTTCTGAACAGTTCCTCCCCAGCCATCCTGTAAGTCCCCTTCAGATACTGAAAATGCAGCTCTAAGGTCTCCCTGGAGTCTTCTCTTCTGTAGGCTGAACAACCCCAGCTCTCTCAGCCTGCCCTTGTAGGAGAGGTACTCCAGCCCTCAGGCCCATCTACTCTGGACCTGCTCCAACCTTTTGATGTCCTTCTATGTGTTGGGCCCCCTAGAACTGGACACAGTACTCCAGGTGAGGTCTCAGCAGAGCAGAACAGAGTGGCAGAATCACCTCTTTCCATCTGTTGGCTGTGCTGCTTTTGGTGCAGTCCTGGATGCTGTTGGCTCACATCCAGCTTCTCACCCACCAGCACCCCCAAGTCCTTTTCTGCATGGCTGCTCTCAATCTTATCACCCTCCAGCCTGGATTGATAATGAGGATTGTCTTGACCCAGGTGCAAGACCTTGCACTTGGACTTATTGAGCCTCATGAAATTCTCCTCAGCCCACTCACCTAGCCTGTCCAGCTCCCTCTAGATGGCATCCTGTCCTTCAGTCTCACCAACCACAGCACTCAGCTTGGCATCACCAACAGATTTGCTGAACTTCTAGAATTTCTTTTCAACTCTGGCTTTAAAAAGAGTCTGCTTCCAATTCTTTCACATTTATCAACTTCCCAGTCTAATTGCAAACCTCACTTCTGAGTTTCTATAATTTGAGCATTAGAAATGAGCATCACCACCCCTTTACAGAAGAAAGGCACAGAACAAATTGCATCTTAACAGCAGGGTATAGAAGCAGCTGGCGGTACTAAATTGTATTGTGTAGAGCAGGCAGCAAGCATTTGGGTGAGCAATCAGAAAGAAAATGCTATCTGCAAGATATGTCACCAAACATGATGTCATATTTCCTGAGGAGCCTGGTAGAAATATCACAGTGGCATGAAAAGTGCCAGATTTCTAAATGCCTTGGCCCATGGGAGTAAGCATTCAAAATGGCAAAGCAAGCTCCTGCAATCTGCTTCCCATCCTGCTAAGGAATAAAATGGTCATTATGTGTGCTGTGGGATGGCTGGGGGGGCTCTAACTGCCTTGGCTTTCCTGCTGTTCTGATGATGCATGCCAGTGTCAAATTGCTATCATTTATAGATTTATGGAAAGCCCTGGAGAAATTTGCCATGACTTAAGAAGTGGGCAAAGTGAAAGAATTTCCAAAGCAACCAACTGATAGCTAGGTCTGAAAGAGTTACTGAAATAATATCCTTCACAGATGCAAGAAGCCATGCAGAGTCCTAAAGGGAGAGTGCAGCAGTGGAGTGCACCTTTTACGTTACTTATTGCCAATTTTTCTCTCAAGAGTGACCCCCAAAAACCATTAAAATGAAAATAAAAAAAGAGAGAGAGAGAAGAAAAATGTTTGTATAAAAATATTCTATAAGTCATAGAATCATAGAATTGTCTCAGCTGGAAGAAGATCTTCAAGCTCATCAAGTACAACCATGAACCCAACACCACCATGCACACTAAATCATCTCCCCAGGTGTCATGTTTATGCGGTTTTTAAACACCTCCAGGGATGGGGACTCCACCACCTCCCTGGGCAGCCTGTTCCAATCCCTTAGCACTCTTGCAGCAAAGAAATGTTTACTAATATCCAACCTAAACCTCTCCTGGTGTAACTTGAGACCATTTCCTCTCATCCTAGCACTTGATACTAGGGAGAAGAGACCAAGACTCATTTCACTAGGACCTCCTGTCAGGTAGAAGGTCTCCCCTCAACCTACTCTTCCCCAGTTTCTTCAGCTGCTCCTCACTAGACCTGTTCTCCAGACCCTTCCCCAGGCTTTCACTGCACTCCCCACCAAAACTAAAAATCTGCTCTCTTTTGGATAGTAGAAAATAAAAATACAAAGAGATCTCAAGGGATAATTTAGCTTACTTCTTACACTCAAAATTTGCCCAGCTGGAAATTATTGTTAACAGCTCATCTTATCTCTGTGCATATTGAAAACAATATTTTTGCCTTTGTAGTTTCCTTTTAAGAGGCTGAAGATTTTCACCGCAATCTCACCTACTTTTCTCTAGTCTCTGTCACCACAGTTCCTTCAAATTTTCCTTTTGTTGTGTATTTCAAAACTTCTCATCCTTGTCTTTGCTTCCTCGTGGACACAGAGTGAAGCAGCACAGCTTTCTTGAGGGGGGGCAGTCAAAACAAGGTCAGAACATCCCAGGTTAGGCTTTACAAAGGGAGAAAAGGATAAGGTATGCAATGCTACATGCTAGGGGCAGGGTGTCTGGAAAGTTGCCTGGGAGGAAAGACCTGGGGGTGGTGGTTGACAGCTGTATGAACATGAGCCAGTAGTGTGCCCAGGTGGCCAAGAAGGCCAACATCAGCCTGGCTTGGACCAGGAATAGTGTGGCCAGCAGGAGTGGGGAAGTGATTGAGCCTCTGTACTTGGTACTGAGTACCTTAAGTACTGGGCTCAGTTTTCAGCACGTCATTCCAAGAAGGACATTGAGGTGCTGGAGCAAGTCCAGAGAAGGGTAACAAAGCTGGTGAAGGGTCTGGAGAACAGGGCTGGTGAGGAGCAGCTGAGGGAACTGGGTTTGCTTAGTCTGGAGGAAAAGAGGCTGAGGGGAAACCTCATTGCTCTTTACAACTTGTTGAAAGGAAGTTGGACCCAGGTAGGGGTTGGTCTCTTCTCCCTAGAATGAGGTGATAGAATGCAAGGAAATGGACATAAATTCTACCAGGGGAGGTTTAGGTTGGATTTTAGGAACAATTTCTTTGATGCAGGAGTGGTCAGTCATTGGAACAGGCTGCCCAGGGAGGTGATAGAGTCACCATCCTTGGAGGTGTTCAAGAAATGTGTGGCCATGGCACTTGGGGACATGGTTTAATGGTGGTGTCAGAGTGATGGTGGACTCAATGATTTTAGAGGCCTTTTCTCACTGAGACAATTCTTGGTTCTATAATTGCTGGTGGCTTGTGAATGCCACTCCTGCTGATGCAGCCCACTATAGTTTGTCCTTTTCCAGAAACATGCTTGTTTATTTTTTCTTTTCCTTTTCCCCTGTGAGTTTTCTTTAATAGTTGTCAATTTGAATTTCAGCAAATCTCTTTCCAGTGGGTTTGCTGTCTAATCAGTTTTCCTTACTCTGCATTTCACAAAGAGGATTATCACTGTCTCAGTGTAGAAACTTGCACTTCTGTGTAATAAATAGCACCATGGCTCCTCTGCTGATCAAGGATACTTCAGTATGCTGACAGTTTCTCTTTGCTACAAAATTTGAGGTTGTCTACAAATCAAGGGAGTTGCAGTGCCAACGTGGCTCTGCCTGAACTGGCAGTCAGCCTTTCACAGTTAGAGGGCAGGTTTTCAGCTCCTGTTTTTACTCTCCTTAG
The DNA here is from genome assembly GCA_013399975.1 of Indicator maculatus. Classification (NCBI taxonomy): domain Eukaryota; kingdom Metazoa; phylum Chordata; class Aves; order Piciformes; family Indicatoridae; genus Indicator; species Indicator maculatus. The sequence continues at coordinate 361,849 of VXBD01014776.1, forward strand.
GGCAGTTACACTCTGTGAACGCTTTCACATCTTACACTGAGGGTCACAGTCATGGAATCGTTGAGGTTGGAAAGGATCTTCAAGATCAAGCCCAGCCATCAAACCAGCAGCACCATGGACACTAAACCATGTCACAAAGTGCCATGTCTACGTGGTTTTTGAATACCTCCAGGGGTGGTGACTCCCCCACTTCCCTGGGTAGCCTGCTCCAATGGCTGACCACATGTGTAGAATGTTGTACAGGATACCACAGGAAAAAAGTTTCATTAAAGTCAAGCTACATCATCAATTGTTTGGGGGTTTTGGGGGGTTTTTTGTTTCTTTGTTTGTGGGGGTTTGTGTTGGTTTTTTTGGGTTGGGTTTTTTTTTTTTTTTGTTCTTCCCTATAGGGGCCATTATTTTATCTTGAAAGGTAAGTAGATTGGTCTCAAATATTCTTTCTGGGTTTTTTTTTGTTTGTTTTCGTTTTGATTTGTTTTGTTTTGTTTTCTTTTGTTATGTTATGTTTTGTTTTTCTGCTGGATAGATCCATGTTAGCTCCTAAACTCCTGATTTTCTACATGCCTGCCAATTTCTTCTGTGCTCATTTATTTTGTTTTAGCAGCTGGAGATGAAGATGGATGATGAGAATTCCTTAGTGCTGTGCTTAGCCCTTTTCAAAAGCTAGTCAATATGTGTTTTGTTGGCTTCATTTATTTTTTTTTTTCTTTTCTATCTATTGAGACCCCAGGTATCCATTCTGCAGAAAATATCACCAGCTGTTTGGAAGCCAGTTTGGATAATTAGAATCATAGAATCATAGCATGGTTTGGGTTGGAAGGGTCCTTTAAATATCATCTAGTCCGAATCCCTTGCAGTGAGCAGCTGGATCCTGAGCTACATTAAGTTTCTCAGAGCCCCATCTAACCTGACCTGGAATGATTCCAGAGATGGGATATCTCCCACCTCTCTGGGCAACCTGGGCCAGGGTCTCAGCTCCCTCAAAATAAAAAGTTTATTCCACCTAGTTGGTCTAAATCTTCCCTCTTTGAGTTTAAACCCTTGTCCTTTCACATCAGTTTCCCTACCTTATGTGCAGGACCTTGCACTTGGCCTTGATGAACTTCATAAGGTCCATACAAGCCCACTTGGAGCTTGTCCAGGTCCCTTTGGATATCAACCACTTCTCTATATGAAGGTAAGTGAATAAAATAAAGTTGAATGGGAAGTTCAAATAACTCCCACCACTGTCTACCTATTTTTCATTTCTAGCCTTAGTTACCCCTTGCCTTAGCTGGGTTGGCTCTGCTCTCTGCCAACTTCATTAGTGTATCTGGCCAAGGGTAATTATTTCAGTGAAGGCTGAAGCAAAAAAAAAAAACCCTGAAGCATCATGACCTCTTGGCAACATCTGTTGACAACTCCCAATTTCTGGTGGGACAGGATAAAAATCTTCTCTCATTTTTCCCCTTGTTACTAACAAAACTTAGAGTTGCCAAGATCACATTTTTCGGGCTCTGGCTTCTTATCCCTTGTATCAGCCTTTCTGATTTCTCTTTTATAATTCCATTTTCCATGTCAAGTTGTAGAAACCAGAGGCTTTGCCCTAGTAACGCATTCATTCACTTTTAGCTTTGATAAATTTAATTAAGAGCATAAGAGAACGTATTTTTGGAGGAGAAATATTTGTTGGCAGTTTAAGGTTGGACATTAGGTAAAAGTTTCTTCCTCAAAAGGGTTGTCAAGCCCTGGAACAGGCTGCCCAGGGCAGTGGTAGAGTCACCACCCCTGGAGAGAAATAAAAGCTGTGTAGATGTGGTGCTGGGAGACATGGTTTAGTGTTGGCCTTGATGGTCTTGAAGGTCTTCTCCAGCATGAATAATTCTATAATTCTATTACAAAACGTATTTCAGGGCTTTTTGGGATATCTCTATCATATGATTTATGTACAAGAATAATAGAATGGTAGGGGTTGGAAGTGCCTCTGCAAATCCAGTCTGACCCCTAAGCTAAAGCAGAATCAGCTAGAGCAAACCATACGAGAACACATCCAGGTGCATTCTGAATGTCTACAGAGATGCTAAAGCAGAATCAGCTAGAGCAAACCATACGAGAACACATCCAGGTGCATTCTGAATGTCTACAGAGATGCTAAAGCAGAATCAGCTAGAGCAAACCATACGAGAACACATCCAGGTGCATTCTGAATGTCTACAGAGATGCTAAAGCAGAATCAGCTAGAGCAAACCATACGAGAACACATCCAGGTGCATTCTGAATGTCTACAGAGATGCTAAAGCAGAATCAGCTAGAGCAAACCATACGAGAACACATCCAGGTGCATTCTGAATGTCTACAGAGATGCTAAAGCAGAATCAGCTAGAGCAAACCATACGAGAACACATCCAGGTGCATTCTGAATGTCTACAGAGATGCTAAAGCAGAATCAGCTAGAGCAAACCATACGAGAACACATCCAGGTGCATTCTGAATGTCTACAGAGATGCTAAAGCAGAATCAGCTAGAGCAAACCATACGAGAACACATCCAGGTGCATTCTGAATGTCTACAGAGATGCTAAAGCAGAATCAGCTAGAGCAAACCATACGAGAACACATCCAGGTGCATTCTGAATGTCTACAGAGATGCTAAAGCAGAATCAGCTAGAGCAAACCATACGAGAACACATCCAGGTGCATTCTGAATGTCTACAGAGATGCTAAAGCAGAATCAGCTAGAGCAAACCATACGAGAACACATCCAGGTGCATTCTGAATGTCTACAGAGATGCTAAAGCAGAATCAGCTAGAGCAAACCATACGAGAACACATCCAGGTGCATTCTGAATGTCTACAGAGATGCTAAAGCAGAATCAGCTAGAGCAAACCATACGAGAACACATCCAGGTGCATTCTGAATGTCTACAGAGATGCTAAAGCAGAATCAGCTAGAACAACCCTCAGATTAAAGACTTTTTTTGAGTGAGTGTGTGTGTGATGTTGTTTTGTTTTGTTTTGTTCAGTACTGTGTCTAATTGTGGAGCCCCTATTACAAGAAAGATCTGGAAGTGCTGGAAGGTGTCCAGAGAAGGGCCATGAGGATGAGCAGAGGGCTGGAGCTACTCTCCTGTGGGGACAGACTGAAAGAGTTGAGGCTGTTCAATCTGGAGAAGAGAAGGCTGCAAGGAGACCTTCTTGTGGCCTTCCAGTATCTGAAGGGGGCTACAAGAAAGCTGGGGAGGGACTTTTNCCCTCAGATTAAAGACTTTTTTTGAGTGAGTGTGTGTGTGATGTTGTTTTGTTTTGTTTTGTTCAGTACTGTGTCTAATTGTGGAGCCCCTATTACAAGAAAGATCTGGAAGTGCTGGAAGGTGTCCAGAGAAGGGCCATGAGGATGAGCAGAGGGCTGGAGCT
>VXBD01014776.1:365846-409236 GCA_013399975.1 Indicator maculatus
AGGTGTTCCTGCCCATGGCAGGGGGTTGGAACTGAATGAACCTTGAGGTCCCTTCCAACCCTGACAATTCTATGATTCTGTGTACCTGGACCCTCCTATGTTCCAATCTGTGGCAGAGCTGTGACTTTTGAAGCTACTCCATTTAAGAGAGAGAGTGTATTTGAGCTGGTTGAGTGGCTGAGATTCTGAGTGTGTCTGTGATCATTATTCTCTGCCTAAAGCATTCAATAAAAACTGTTCTAACTGAATAAATATGAAAGGCATCATCAAGCAAATTTATCTCTTCCTCTTCTAATCCCAAATTACAATGCAGCGCTTTCAAACTCTGCATTTAGATTTCTTCACCTCCTGCTCTTCCCTTTCACAATCCCTTCTTTAATTAGGCTCCATTTTTTAAAAAGCAGAAAAGAAATTGCAAGTAAATGACATGCAAAAAATGATGTTTTGTTACATTAGCTTCACAGATGGTGCAGGCCTGCTTCACAGAAGGGAAGAACACAAATCCTGTCCTCTTCCTTCTGCTAGATAAGATTTATCCCAATGGAAAGACAGTCACCTTGGTATAAATATTTGCAATGCACAGGCAGTCAGGCCTATAAAGAGGTTATTTTTTCCTCCTTGATCATCTTAGGTATTAGCTATTGGGTTTTACTTGGTATCTGTGAGGTTTTGCTCCCTGATCTGCTGCTAACCTGCAGGTTTTTTCATCACCAAACATTTTTAGACCCCATTTTATTCATTAGGAAAATGAGGATTAGATTCCATTGTTAGGGAAATCCTAACTTGCATGGTGCTATAAAACTGTGTAGTGCAGGACAGTCTTTCACAGAAGTAAAGGAAAATTTATCTCTAGGTTTAGCCCATACCTGGGTCTCCACTACAGAAGGTGCTTCATCACCTCCCCAGCAGAGAAGGCGAAATAGCAAAAGGAGAGAAGATCCTCAGGTTGAAGTGAGAATGGATTGAATGAAATCGCAAAATTAGCACCAATGTCAATACAAGGGAGATAAAATTATACACAGCCCAGCAAAGGTGCAGCAGTCACAACTTCCAGGGTCAGTCCTCAGCAGCAGGAGAGGGAAAAGGAAAATAGCAAGATGAATCCCAAGCAGTAAAGCTCTGGCAGAAAACTTCCCCTCCTCCTCCACCTCCCTCCCCAGCAAATTTCCTCTGTTATCCTGAGTGTGATGCTGATGGTCTGGACTAGGTGCTGGGTGATAGGTTGGACTTGATGATCTCTGAGGTCTTTTCCAACTTTGTTGATTCTATGATTCTATACCTGCAGCCAATTCCAGTCAGCTGTGTCCTGGCTGACTCAGAACTGCTGATGCCCTGCAGCCTGTGGCTGGCTTGGGATGCTGTCCCAGCAAAACCAGGATAATTTATTAAGCAGGTTTATCCCTCCTGTAAAATACATACATTAAAAATATCTTCATCTGTAGAGCACAGGAAAAATTTCCAGACTCTTCCATAGTCCCAAGCCTTCAATGAAAGAAATTTACTTAATTTTCCTCACTATATTTTGCACTCAGAAGATCAGATATTTTCTTCATACTGGGGGGGTTTGGTGGGGGGGCTTCATGTGTGGAAATCAGATGTCTGTCTTGGTCCTCTTTGCAATGACTGCAATGAGAAACTCTCCTTTTCCTTTCCCTCATGCAGACACAGATACAGACAAATGATGGATATTTGAAACATAGAATCATAGAATTATTAGGGTTGGAAGGGACCTCAAGGATCATCCAGTTCCAACCCCCCTGCCATGGGCAGGGACACCTCACACTACAGCAGGTTGCTCACAGCCACATCCAGCCTGGCTGCAAAAACCTCCAGGGATGAGGCTCCTACCACCTCCCTGGGCAACCTGTTCCAGTGTCTCACCATATTGTGGAGTCTTCTTCTGTGGAGACTTTCAAGACTCATCTGGATGTGTTTCTGTGTGAGCTGTGCTGGATTCCATGGTCCTGCTCTGGCAGTGGATGTTGGACTCAACAATCTTCAGTGCTCCCTTCCAACCCCTAACATCCTGTGATGGAGCAAATATGTGAAGCAGGTTAAGGTAACGAACTGAGTTCTACATCAAATAGTGTTCCAGCTTCCTGCTGCTGGATAGATAGTAGAGGTGGAAATAGTGTACTAAAAAAATCAGAATAATTTTCTGATAAAACATAAGGATTTTAAGGAAGATGGAGTAATTTGATGGAGACCTGAATAATTCACTGAGTTGCAAGAAGATAAGAAGGGAAATATTACCAAGACAATTTAAAACAACTCCTTGTTAGCAAGATTATGAATATTTTGGGAAACCTCATTCATGTTTATAAAGATGTGGAGGGTAAGTGCCAAGAGGATGGAGCCAGACTCTGCTTGGTGATGCCCAGTGACAGCACAAGGGGCAATGGGTAGAGGTCGAGGCATAGGGAGTTCCATGGAAACATGAGGAAAAAGATTTTCACCATGAGGGTGACAGAACACTGGAACATGCTGCCCAGGGGGGGGTTGGAATTTCCCTCTCTGGAGATTATTCAAGACCTGCCTGGATGTGTTTCTGTGTGATCTGTTCTAAGTGATCCTGCTCTGGCAGGGGGGTTGGACTGGATGAGCTTTCAAGGTCCCTCCCAGCTCCTAACATTTCATATTAATCACAAATTGCAAATATATGTAAATATTGGATATTTGTTGCATTTCATATTTCAGGTTGTGGTTTTGCTTGCAAATAGAGCTTCATTTGCTTCTAGCTGAGCTGGTCTGGCAGTTTATGGTGAGGGGAATTTTCCACCCACCCCACTGTGATTCTGTGATTCTGTGATTCTGTGATGCTGTGATTCTGTGACACAGAGCTCCACAGTTACCAGGAAGACTTAAAAAGACCATAGAATCACTAGAAGCTTAGAGTAGGAAAAGTTAGGAAACTACCAGATGAATAACAAGTTGCATTTAAATATCACACTGTTGGTCTCGTAAAGAACCTCTCTGGGCTCCATGGTTATCTTTCCCTTGCATAACTCCTTTGGGAAGAGGATGTCATCTTAAATAATTAGATAGAGAGTGACTGGCACTTGGGCAGAAAAGGTATTTCATGACATTTTACGAGGCATGCCTCAGATTTCCACAGGAGTTTAACAGCCAAGCACTCGAAACTCAGCTGTGATAAAAGGCAATGTGCAGGTTGTGTCTACAACTGGCAATTAAACTCGGGGCCAAGCTCACCTGGCAGAGATTTGCAGGTGGGGAATGGAAAAAAAGACAAACAGCATCTAAAAAGTCAGCTGCAGTGTGGACTTTCTGCCATAAAGATGGTTCCCCTGCCCATTTTAATATGTCAGGTCTTGCTTTTGGGTTTATTTATTTATTTATTTATTTATTAACCAAAATTTGTGGCCCACAAGAGTCTAATCTATGAGGAATCAAAAGCAGGCTCATGCAGCTGAATCTATGTATTAGGCTGAGTTTAAAACCAGAACAGATTTCAAAGTGAAGAGAACTGATTTCTATGCCCAGGCTACAGGAAATGGGAAGTTGTCATTTTTCTGGATCAATGGAGCTTAATGTTCTTACCCCAAATGATCACTCTTTCAGCTTACCTAATAGCCTTTAACTCCTGCAGGAGCAATTCTGGGCACCATCCACGCTAATGGTGAGGCTTCCACGTGCACATGCCACCTGAAAACACTCTTTTTTTTTTTTTTTTTCTCCCAGCAGGCCTACTTACAGACAAGTAGCATTTTAGCTAAAAGCCTTTTTTGTGTCAAACTTTCCAGAAGCACCACGTTTTCTATTTATTGATCTAAAAAGAAAAAAATAAAAGAACATAAAAGTAGCTTTGTGGAGCTCAGCCAAGAGGAAATCAACTTGTTGTAGAGTCCTGGATTTAGTTAGTTTAGGGAAGGAGTGAGATTGTGTAATCTAAACTCAGTGATGAATGAATGTTGGACACTCATTGACAAACATAAAATCATAGAATTGTTAGGGTTGGAAGGGACCTCAAGGATCATCCAGTTCCATGGCAGGGACACCTCGCACTACAGCAGGTTGCTCACAGCCACATCCAGCCTGGCCTTAAAAACCTCCAGGGATGAGGCTTCTACCACCTCTCTGGGCAACCTGATCCAGTGTCTCACCACCCTCATGGGGAAAAACTTCAGCTGCTGGCTTGTGTAGGTCTCTTCAGGTTGCTCACAGCCACATCCAGCCTGGCCTTAAAAACCTCCAGGGATGAGGCTTCTACCACCTCTCTGGGCAATCTGTTCCAGTGTCTCACCACCCTCATGGGAAAACACATTTTTTGCCATTTTAGTAAATTCTTTGAGACTCTCCAAGCATGATCATATCAGACATTATCTGAGATTTACACAGGAATCATAGAGTCATGGAGTCATCAAATGGTTTGGATTGGAAGGGACCTTAAGATCCACCTACTTCTAAGCCCCCTGCCATGGGAATTGTTGTGAATATTTTCACAATAACCATAGGGGAATATGTGATTTGTGTCAAGAGATTTTTGGTTAGTTTATTCACTACAGGTGTGGATATCTTCCACCAGAGCAGGTTGTTCAAAGCCTCATACAGGAACAGGTGTGAAAAAAACCAACCAAACAAACAAAAAAAGAACAAAAAAAGAAAGATGGTTTCTCACTGTATCTTGCATGCAGCAAACCCACCAGTTTGGTTTCCTTATTAGTGAACAGTGAATTTCTTGTCCATAACTCACACTCACGAATTTCCCCTCCATATAATTGAAGAAATAACTCCATAAATCCTTACATTGATTATAGCTCGCAGCTAGAAAGAGGGGAAAAAAAAAAAAAAAAGTGGAGTCATAATGACTATATCAGAACTCCACATGATGATGGATAGGCCAGAACACCAGCATTACTAATATATACTAGATTAAAGGGTTCTTTGTAAGACAACTGACTTTCTAAAATTGCTTTAGGTTGAAGAATGAGGCATGCCACTATATTTATAGAGGTAGTTGTTGCAGGACCTGCTAATAAAGGACACCTTCTTCTTCCCTTCTCAGTCATTCTCACTGGAAGTGGTTGGAATTAGGACCGTATGTCAGACCTGTAGTATTAAAAGTCTCCAGTTTCAGGTTATACAGACTGTCCTTGAAGTTCAATAAGGACATCTGGGGGGGAATAACAGCAGGCACCAGGACAGGTTAGAGGCTGCCCTGCTGGAAAGCAGCTCCACACAGAAAGACCTTGGAGTGCTGGTGGACAGCAGGTCTCCATGGAACAACAATGTGCCCTTGTGGCCAAGAGAGCCAATGGGATCCTGGGGTGCATCAAGAAAAGTGTGTCCAGCAGGGCTAGGGAGGTTATGTTTCCCACTCTACTCTGCCCTGCTGAGACCACAGCTGCAATACTGTGTCCAGTTTAGGGCTCCCCAGTTCAAGAGAGACAGAGACCTGCTGGAGAGAATCCAAGGGAGAGCCATGAGGATGCTTAGGGGACTTGAGCATCTCCCCTGTGAAGAGAGACTGAGAGCCCTGGGGCTGTTTAGTCTGGAGAAGAGAAGACTGAGAGGGGATCTGATCAATGTCTATCAGTATCTGAGGGGTGGGTGTCAAATGAAGGGCCCTAATCTCTTTTTGGTGATGTGCACTAATAAGACAAGAAACAACAAGGTACAAGCGTCAACAGAGGAGATTTTAGCCCAGCATGAGGAGAAACTTCCTTACAGTGAGGGTGCTGGAGCCCTGGTGCACGCTGCCCAGAGAGGTTGTGGAGTCTCCTTCTCTGGAGACTTTCCAAACCCACCTGGATGCATTCCTGTGTGGACTACTCTAAGTGATCCTGCTCTGGCAGGGTTGGACCTGATGACCTCTGGAGGTCCCTTCCAACCTCTAATGTACTGTGATACAGTGACTCCTGCACTCTTGACTGGGGATTGCTGTCTGTATCTTTCAGCCATAGTCTACTTCAACTTCCCAAGAGGTTTCCATGAACCAAAATGAGCCAGATGACATTTCAACATTTTTCTCTTTTTTTCTTTTTTTTTTTCCTTCATGCCATTTCATACAAAAGCTGCTTGCATTTGGTTTATAGCCAGTGACATTTTAAGGGACATTTCAGAAATGCAAATCTACCCCCGTTTGGGGTAGAATTTTTCCTATGTTTTTCAAAGGAAAATGAAAATCATGTGCCACAAACCTTGGGGAGGAATGGGATCAGGAAACCTTGGGGAGGAAATGGATGTCAGGTAGTGACAGGACTAGGGGCAATGGAGCAAAACTGAAGTGGGGAGATTCAGATTGGATGTTAGGAAGAAATTCTTCTCCATGAGGGTGGTGAGACACTGAAACAGGTTGTCCAGGGAAGTGGTGGAAGCTTCATCCCTGGAGATTTTTAAGGCCAGGCTGGATGTGGCTCTGGGCAACCTGCTGTAGTGTGAGGTGTCCCTGCCCATGGCAGGGGCGTTGGAATTGGATGATCCTTGAGGTCCCTTCCAACCCTAATAATTCTATGATTAGTGTTTCAAAATTGTACCAGAATTGGCTGTTGTAGGAAAACAAAGTAAAACAAATAAAAACCAAAACAATTAAAAAAATCCCAAACAAAAAACAAATAAAAAACCACAAAAAATAAAGAAAACAAAAAAAAAACCCAAAAAAACCCAGAAAAAGAGGAGAATTTATTTATGTTGAAAACCAAACAAATAGAAAACACAAACAACAAAAAAAGAAGCCTTTGTTATAGAAAATAATTAAAACCACAACAAATACTGTTATGAAAAAAAATGAGTGATTTATTTCTACCACCACCTGTTAGCTCCTTCTCTGGACTCAATGACCTCTGGAGGTCCCTTTTAACCCCTACCATTCTATGATGTCTCCTCATGGGTTGAATTACCCATTTGTTTTGTTTTGTTTTGTTTTCCCCACCTGCAGTTCTTTTCTCCTGCAGTTTTTTGGGGCCTCCTGGCATTAGAGAGGTTTCAAAGCAGCAATGCTTCTTAGCAATTTATCTGCTCCCCTTAGTGTTTAAACATTTTGGAAGACAGTGCATGTAAGAAGCTGCAGCTTGGTTTATTTTATCTTAATGATGCAGCCTGAAGCCTCAGCCACGTAGAACATGCACCCCTGAGGCTGATGGCAAACACTATGCAGAAGCCTATTGTTTGCAGAATGTATCCATAAAAAGATTATTGTGCTTGGCCAAGTTGCTTCCCTTTGCTGAATGCAGAAGTCCAGGAATCCTCTGTCCCAGTTGACTTAGCAGAAAGGCATTTTGTGTTTAGTTGAGCAAACAGTCATGTAATTGCAGGATTAGTTCTGGAGAGGGATGGTGCTCAGCTGGATGATTGACACTCTGGAGAAGCAGCATTTTTTACCAGACATGTTTCCATTGATATTTTAATTTAATGTAATTAACTTCTTTTTGCCTTTTTTTTTTTTTTTTTTTTTTTAACTAGTCACTACTCACTTTCCTACTCATATTCCATTGTTTTCAGGAAAGCTTTTCACTCTCTCCAGCTCCCTGAAAGGAGGTTGGAGCCAGGTGGTGCTTGGTCTTCTCTCTCAAGTAACAAGTGACAGGATAAGAGGAAAAGGTCTCAGGTTGCACCATGACAGATTTGTGTTGGACTGGAAAAATCTTTTCCCTTAAAGGGTTATCAAGCCCTGGCACAGGCTGCCCAGAGCAGAGGTGGAGTCACCATCCCTGGAAGGGTTTCAAAGCCATATTGGTGTGGTGCTGAGGACCATGGTTTAGTGGTGGACTTGGCAGTGCTGGGTTAGCAGTTGGACTTCATGATCATAGAATCTTAGAATCAGTCAAGGCTNATAGAATCATAGAATCAGTCAAGGCTGGAAGGGACCACAAGGATCATGTAGTTCCAATCCTCCAGCCATGGACAGGAACACCTCACACTACATCAGGCTGGCCAGAGCCTCATCCAGCCTGGCTGCAAACACCTCCAGGGATGGGGCCTCAACCACCTCCCTGGACAACCCATTCCAGGCTCTCACCACTCTCATGGGGAAGAACTTCTTCCAGTCTGAATCTCCCCTCTTCCACCTTTATTCCATTCCCCCAGTCCTATCATTACCTGATAGCCTAAAAAGTCCCTCCCCAGGTTTCTTGTAGCCCCCTTCAGATACTGGAAGGTCACGATCTTAAAGATCTCTTCCAGCCTAAATGATTCTATGATGCTATGAAAACACACACTGTCCAAAGAGAAGTCTGAGCCACTGCACTTTGTAACCTAATACAATTCACTCTTGAGTCACACTGTGCTAAAACTGAAAATCCATAACTTAACAACTTGACCTGCAGCAGAGCAGAAGAAAATTCCTTTTTCCCAAACATTGCTCTCTACAGAGCTCCTTATTGATCAGAATTCTCAGCATCAGTCCACTTCTTCCAAATGCCTTGTGGAGAAACTGTGTTCTGCAAAAACTCATTTCTGTGCAGGCCTCTCATCATGTTATAAACAACATATATGGAGAAAAAAAACCAAAAAACCCTCTTGAAATCAAGTCACAGCACTGGGTTTGGGACCTTTGGGATGAACTGAAACAATTCCTGTGGAGTACTCCCAGGTATATCTGTCCTGTTCAATAACTGGCTTGAGAGCAGCCCTGAAGAAAAGGACTTGGGGGTGCTGGGGGATGAGAAGCTCAACATGAGCCACCAGTGAGCATTTGCAGAAAGCAAATCACATCCTGGGCTGCATCAAGAGAAGTGTGGCCAGCAGGTCAAGGGAGGTGATTCTCCCCCTCTACTCAGCTCTGGTGAGACCCCACCTGGAGTACTGCATCCAGTTCTGGAGCCCCTATTACAAGAGGGATATGGACATGCTGGAAGGTGTCAAGAGAAGGGCCACCAGGATGAGCAGAGAGCTGGAGCTGCTCTGCTATGAGGACAGACTGAAAGAGTTGGGGCTGTTCAGTCTGGAGAAGAGAAGGCTCCAAGGTGACCTTTTGTGGCTTTTCAATATCTGAAGGGGACCTACAAGAAAGCTGGGGAGGGACTTGTTAGGCTATCAGGTAGTGACAGGACTGGGGGGAATGGAATAAAGCTGGAAGTGGAGAGATTCAGACTGAATGTGAGGAAGAAGTTCTTTCCCATGAGAGTGGTGAGTGCCTGGAATGGGTTCCCCAGAGAGGTGGTTGAGGTCCCATCCCTGAAGGTGTTTGCAGCCAGGCTGGATGAGGCTCTGGCCAGCCTGATGTAGTGTGAAGTGTCCCTGTCCATGGCAGGGGGGCTGGAACTGGATGATCCTTGTGGTCCCTTCCAACCCTCACTGATTCTATGATTCTATGATTCTATAAGTGGGGAGATTCAGATTGGATGTTAGGAGGAAATTCTTGACCATGAGGGTGGTGAGACACTGGCACAGGTTGCCCAGGGAGGAAGTTGTAGAAGCCTCATCCCTGGAGGTTTTTGCAGCCAGGCTGGATGTGGCTGTGAGCAACCTGCTGTAGTGTGAGGTGTCCCTGACCATGGCAGGGGGGTTGGGACTGGATGATCCTTGAGCTCCCTTCCAACCCTAACAATTCTGCGAACCTGTGATTCTATGACAACGAGAGCACAGCCATGCCAGGGAGGCAGTCTCCCTCACCTCATTCACCTGGTTTCTCTCAAAGAGCTTTTCACCCTGAGTGCAGTGGAATGGACTTATTTGCTTCTCCAGTTCAAGTCAACATAAGAATCACAGCATGCAGTCAGTTGGAAGGGACCCTCAGAGGTCATCTTGTCCAAGCCCTGTGCAGTGAGAGGTAGGAATTTCTTCACCCTGCAGTGAGACGTAGGAATAAAATCTGTATCCTGGGAAGGCAATTCCCTACTTTTGCCTTTCCACTTATGTTTTCTTCTCTATTACCCTCTCATTCAGCCATCAAAAATCCTCTCTAGAGTGCCACTGGTAAGTTAATGATGGCACACCCTTTGTAAAGAGGGATGAGAAGCCATTTAATGGGGCAGGTACTGCTTTCATTTATTGATTCCCCTTCTTTTTAAAGCTCTCCACCTCTCCTTGTATTTTCTATTTTCCATCACCTTCATAGAATCATAGAATCATGGAATCATGGAATCATAGAATCATAGAATCATGGAATCACTTAATCATAGAATCATAGAATCACAGAATGATAGAATCATAGAATCACAGAATCACAGAATCATAGAATCACAGAATCATAAAATCACAGAATCACAGAATCACATAATCATAGAATCATAGAATCACAGAATCATAGAATCATAGAATCATGGAATCATGGAATCACAGAATCATAGAATCACAGATTCATAGAATCATAGAATCACAGAATCATAGAATCATAGAATCATGGAATCATGGAATCACAGAATCATAGAATCACAGATTCATAGAATCATAGAATCACAGAATCATAGAATCATAGAATCATGGAATCATGGAATCACAGAATCATAGAATCACAGATTCATAGAATCACAGAATCATAGAATCATGGAATCATGGACTCATAGAATCACAGAATCATAGAATCACAGAATGGTTTGGGTTACAAGGCACCTTAAAGATTCCAGTTCCAGACCCCTGCCATGAGCAGGGACACCTCCCACCAGCCCAGCTTGCTCAAGGCCTCATCCTACCTGGTCTTGAACACTTCCAGGGAGGAGGCATCCACAGTCTCCCTGGGAAACCTCTTCCAGTGTCTCCCCACCCTCACTGGAAAGAACTTCTTCCTAATATCCAGTCTAAATGTCCCTTCCTCAAGCTTCAATCTATTCCCTCAATTTATCACTAAAACCCTCATAAAAGTTCCTCCCCAGCATTCTTGAAGGCCCCCTCCAGCCCCTCTCCAAGCCAAGACCAGCAAGATTTGACAAGAGGCAAATCTGTCAATGGCTCAGGACAGAGATGTGGGCAGTAAGGAGCATCCTTGCACTGCAGAACCCCAAACTGGGCACAGAGCTCCAGATGCAGACTCCCAAGCTCAAATCATCACAGAAGACACAATCCTAATTGCAGAGCAACAAGATAAGAGAGAGTTTGCTGTGTTAACATCCATCATATCCTCTGTCTAAACCACTTTCTCAGCAGATTAATGCCATCAGGAGTGCTGCTACATTTAAAACTGTTATGGTCAGTGCTGCTCAGCTCTTGCTTAATGAATAAACGAGAAAGAGCAGTTTGGAATGGCAATCCATCACCCAAATTATGCAATTAATGTGAAGAGCAGCATTAACACAAGCACATCTTCTGCTGAAGTAAATAAATGCTCCAGCCCAAAGTCTGCACAAAATGGGAAGAAGGCATTCCCTGGAAGAGAAATAGGCTGCCTGGCCTTGATGAGCAAGGGACTGAATGATATTAAATCAGTCTCACAGGTAACACATGCAGAGACTCTAAGCAGATTTTGGATCCAGCATTGCCACAGAGAGCTGGCAAAAGCCCTGAGCTGGCCTCCCTGGTAGCTCTGGTTCCCAATGCTTGGACTGGTGCCTTTCTCCAGCACACGCCAGTGACTCCCAGCAAGTGGGAGATGGCTTTTGACAGGAAGTAGATGAAGTGCAGTAATCATTTCTGCAAACAAGTGGATGCCAATGAATATGGATTAATATGGAGCTGTCTTTAAGGACTTACACACGTTTTGTTTTCTGCTTTGTCTTCTTTAGGCTGGGAGACCTGGAGCTCTTTAGTCTGGAGAAGAGAAGGCTGAGAGGGGATCTTGTTAATGTCTGTAAATATCTGAGAGGTGGGGGTCAAGAAGATGATGCTAGTCTCTTGTGATAGGACAGAGGACTGGAACTCAGAAAGTTCCACCTCAACATGAGGAGAAGCTTCTTTACTTTGAGGGTGCTGCAGTCCTGGAGCAGGCTTCCCAGAGAGGTTGTGGAATTTCCCTTCAAGACCCATCTGTGTGATCTGCCCTGGGAAATCCTGATTTGACAGGGGGGTTGGACTGGATGAAATCCTGGTTCGGCAGGGGGGTTGGACTTGGCAAAATCCTGCTTTGGCAGGAGGGGTTGGACTTGATGAACTTCAGAGGTCCCTTCCAACCCCTACCATTCTCTGATTCTATG
Source organism: Indicator maculatus (assembly GCA_013399975.1). NCBI lineage: Eukaryota > Metazoa > Chordata > Aves > Piciformes > Indicatoridae > Indicator > Indicator maculatus. Next base: position 377,870 of record VXBD01014776.1, read on the forward strand.
ATTTGGCTTTGTGATCATAAGCCCTGGATGACTCTTCACATATTCACAATGCAGTCAAATCAAGCAATGGCAGAAATCTTTCCTCAGCAGCTCGGACAAAATCATTTTCACCAAGTTGTCACATTAAAATTTTTCTTTTTTATTTTATATTTTTTTCAGGCAAGGTGCAGCAGTCCTTGGTGTAAGCAGGTATGGTAGAGTAGGATGTGGTCTGACAATTCCACAATGACAGTGATGGTATTTTACTTTTCTGTATGGAGATCCCCAAATCCTTTCAAACTCCAGAGAAATGAATTTTCAAATGGGTGAGTCAGAAACGATAGTATTTTGATTTCATAGCTGGGGATATTGAAGCACAGAGGCATTAAATGTCAACCAAGGTTTAGGAACAAGCTGAAAACAGATGACAGAGGATCTGGGCTTTTGTCCCAACATCATTTTAATTTCAGGATGCCTTTATGTACAGAACCATAGGATGGTTTCTTTTGATCACAAAATCTATTAAATGAAATGCCTGTGGATAAATATTGAGGGTGTATATTGACCTTTCAGGAAAGGCTTTCAAAGCTGTTTTTTAAACTTAGATCTGCACAAATTGTTTTCCCTTATTCAGCACATAAAATGCTTGCAAATTATTCAGCAGAAGTTTTTGTTCTTGCTTATCCATTCTTGGAAGTGCATTTCTTAGATTTCAGAGAGTGATTTCAAAGTAAAATGCCTGAAATTGGCCAATGAAGTCCATATTGTAGCAGATAATTTCGCATTTAAATCTGAAAATATTTAGTTTAGGTACTGTATAAAGCAGCTTTCCAGCCTCCAGCTTAAAGACATCCTTCCAATTTATATTCCCTTTGGTTATTAGGGACTAGGAGTGAAAGCTCTAATAGAAAATATCTTTCAACTCCCCAGAATTATATTTGGTTTTTTCCCCTTTGAATGCTGTCAAAACTCCAAATGCTTTGCATGCACTAGAGTGAAACCAATCACAATGATCCATGTGAAACAGTGTTTACTGCTTTTTCCTTCTGAAATATTTATGAATATATAGAATCATAGAATCATTTAGAGAAGACCTTTAAGATGATCAAATCCAAGAATTGACCCAACACTGCCAAGTCCATTAAATCATTGATTTGTGAACTCCATCAGTAGAAATGTTCCTTTGCACTGGTTTTTATTCTTATTTTTATTTCTCTGGTTGCTAGCAGTAATTCAGTGTACATTATACAGTAATGTAATATAATATAATGCAGATTCCATCTAGAGCTGACAGGAAGGAGTAGACATCTCTAAGACATCTCTAAGGCATCTAAGGCATCTCTAACTGCTTTGGGATGAGACTTGCTGTCAGTAGGTGCCCAGTCATGCCCAATGACCTCATGAATGGTTAGCCAGATTATCTGAGACTATAAGACAGTTTTGAGGTTGAATTTGATCAAAACAGAAAGCTCTTTACCAATGAATAAATAAATATTGTGGTATATATGGTGTGTGTATATATATATATATATATGATTCTATGATTCTATATTTATTTATTTATTTATTTATTTATTTCCCGTGAGTGTCTGTATCCACAGTCTTGTGCCAGCCACTGTGTCTTATCACTGGGGAAAAGGTTAGGAGAGCTCCTGGTGTCCACTTGCACACCAAAGCCTGCAGGAATGCCACTCCCTGATGAAACTTTTAGAGGCCTCTGCTTAGCCAAGGGCTTGGTCTCCCTTGTAGCAGGTGATAGGATGAGAGGAAATGGCCTGAAATTGGGCCAGAGGAGTTTTAGATTGTATAATAAGAAAAATATCTTTTCTGAGGAAAGGCATTGGAACAGGCTGCCCAGGGAGGTGGTGGAGTCACCATCCCTTGAGGTGTTCAAGAGATGTGTGAACATGGCACTTGAAGGTATGGTTTAATGACCATGGTGGTGTTGGGTTGCTGGTTGGACTTGATGATCTGGGAGGTGTTCTCCAGCCAAAACAATTCTATAGTTCTATGTTTCTGTGAGTCCCACATCCCTATGTGAGAGTACAGCATATCTCAACAGAAGCATATCTCAACAGAAAGCATCAGTGCTCAACACATTTCAGGAACATAGAAACATAGAACTGTCAGGGTTGGGAGGGACCTCAAAGATCATCCAGTTCCAACCCCCCTGCCAGAGACAGGGACACCTCACACTACAGCAGGTTGCTCACAGCCACATCCAGCCTGGCTGCAAAAACCTCCAGTGATGAGGCTTCTAAAACCACCTCCCTGGGCAACCTGTGCCAGTGTCTCACCATCCTCATGGTGTAAAAGTTCTTCCTAACCTCCAAACCGAATCTACCCACTTCTAATTTTGCTCCATCCCCACCCTGAGCCTGCTCCTGGCTTTCCACTCCATTTTCCACAGAATGTTGAATCAGCATGAAGGCACCAGAACTGCTCTTTAAGTTGCCAAGTGTCATCAGTGGCTTAGGTGATGGGAAATATCCTCTGCCCTCCAGGGTGAGCACAGTGATTAGAAACTTCTTTTCCCCTCTTGAAATGAAGTTCCTCCAAAGGAAGGCACAGGCATTTGTGTAATGGACTGAGTTCTGAAAACTAAATGAAAGGAAGGCCTAGGGACATTAATTAAGTGAACTGAGGATGTGAATTCAGAATTCTCTCTGCTCTCACACTGAGGGGAATCCTACTGTGTGCCTACCATGCCCTTGTGCAGCTGCAATGCAGAGTTCAGTGAAAATAGACAGCTCCATTTTGGCATTTAAAGTACCTTTGTAATGCTGCAGTGGTGGTAATTAAAACAATTACTGTTGCATACAGCCAGGAGTCAATGGCTTGCATTACAAAATCAAAATCTCAGTTCCAGAGGATTCACATCACTTGATTTGCCAATAGTCCATTGATTTCTCACTGAGTTTTACAAGTGGGAAATAGATACACTGATGGAGAATGGCAGAGTTGGCATTTGTCTAGCCACTGAAGAAGTTCCCTTTGGAAATCCCAGGCTGAGGGTGATGGAGGTGATCTGTGTCCCTGGATATATTTAATCACAGAATCATTTAAGCTGGAAAGGACCTTGAAGATCACAGAATTAACTGGGTTGGAAAAGACCTCCAAGAACAAGTCCAGCCTATCACCCAACCCTATCTAATCAACCAGAACATGACACTAAGTGCCTCATCCAGGCTTTGCTTAAACAATTCCAGGGACAGTGACTCCACCACCTCCCTGGGCAGCCCATCCCAATGACCAATCTCTCTCTCTATGAAGAATTTCTTCCTCACCTCGAGCCTAAACATCACCTGGTACAGCTTGAGACTGTCCTCTTGTTCTGTCACTGCTTGCCTGGGAGAAGAGCCCAACCCCCACCTGGCTACAACCTCCCTTCAGGTAGTTGTAGAGAGCAATGAGGTCTGCCCTGAGCCTCCTCTTCTCCAGGCTAAATAACCCCAGATCCCTCAACCTCTCCTCACAGGGCTGTGCTCCAGACCCCTTGTTGCCCTTCTCTGGACATGTTTGAGCATCTCAACATCTTTCTTAAACTGAGGAGCCCAGAACTGGACACAGCACTCAAGGTGTAGCCTGACCAGAGCTGAGCACAGGGCAGGATGACTTCCCTGCTCCTACTGGCCACACTATTGCTGATCCAAGCCAGGATACCGTTGGCCTTCTTGGCCACCTGGGCACACTGCTGGCTCATGTTATCTGCTGTCAACCAGTACCCCAAGGTCCTTTTCTGCCTCGCTACTCTCCAGCTACTCTGTCCCCAGTCTGTAACGCTGCATGGGGTTGTTGTGGCCAAAGTGTAGAACCCGGCACTTAGATATGTTAAATCTCATGCTGTTGGACTGTGCCCATCTGACCAGTCTCTCAAGGTCCCTCTGCAGAGCCCTCCTACCCTCTAACAGATCAACTCCTGCCCCCAGCTTGGTGTCATCTGCAAACTTACTGATGATGGATTCAGGATCACCAGGTCCACCCAATATGGCAGTGAACCATGTCCTGAAGTGCCACATCTACACATCCGTTGAACCACTCATGGGCGGTGACTCCACCACTTCCCTGGGCAGCCTGTTCCAATCTGACTGATGTGCTCAGGCTGAAGTGAACAGGCTGCAGCTAGAGAGGGAATTGGCATTTGCCCAGGACTGTACTGGATAAAGTAAAAAGATTTGTGATGAGTCCCACTGATTGCAAAGAGGATCAAATAGCAACCCCTCATGTCCACACTCAACCTCACTGCAGAGATCATAGAATTGTTAGGGTTGGAAGGGACCTCAAGGATCATCCAGTTCCAACCTCCCTGCCATGGGCAGGGACACCTCACACTAGATCAGGTTGCTCAGAGCCACAGAGATGTTATCCATGTGCATTACACTGCATTGCAGGTCACAGCAGAAATTGAATTAAACCCTGATCAAATCGATTTGGGGTGCTTAAGTCAAAGGGAGCCCAACTGGAGAGTCCTCAAGTAGACAATTACAGCTGCATTTTTAAACAGTCACATTATTTCTTATGCAGGAATGGCCAATGGGCTGGATCCCTGGCTGCACAGGGCAGGTGAGTTCAGCTAACAGTGGTGGGACCTCCTCCACCTTTGCTAGCTCCTGTCCAACATATCAAAGCAGGGAACTGGGATTCTTTAGTCTGGAGAAGAGGAGGCTGAATAGAGACCTCTTTGCTCTCTACAACCCTCTGAAAGGAGATTGGAGTGAGGTGGAGATTGGTCTCTTCTCTCTAGTATCAGGTGGTAGAGCAAGATAAAATGTCCTGAAGTTGTTCCAGGGGAGGTTTAGGTTAGAGGTTATGAAAAATGTCCTTGCTGCAAGAGTGGTCAGACGTTGGAACAGGCTGCCCAGGGAGGTGGTGGAGTTGCTGGCCCTGGAGGTCTTCAAGAAATGTGTGGCCATGGCACTTTGGGACATGACCTAAAGGCCATGGTGGTGTTGAGTTGAAAGTTGGATTCAGTGATCTTGGAGGTCTTTACCAGCCAAAACAATTCTGTGATTCCATGAAAGTAGAATGTATGTTTTTAGGGAATCAGCACTGTCTAGAGACTCTAATCATGGTGCTGGACCTCACATTTTCTGTTCTGTAGAAGTCCCATACAATTGGGGGTGATTCTGTGTTGTTTCTGTCTCCAATGACAACATGACATCCTTTGGGACATCCAAAAACTATCTCTCTGACTTAAGGGCCCCACCATTTGCATCCCAGGAGAAGTCTTGTCAACACAACTGGGATTTCCAAGGGCAGTATTAAAGGCCAGAGGATTTTAAGGGATATTGGACAACATTTCAAAATCTGTCTCCAAGGTTCTCAACTCATCTGGGACATAGCTGAGGCAGATGCTAATAAAAAGCAAATTTTCCCTAGTTCCTGGAGCAGAGGACAGGCACTTGGAAGACCTAGCTGCAATACCAGTTGGTGAATCACCTGAAACATTTGAACTCTTGGGCTCAGTCCAGTCTGGTTTCAGCAACGGACTAGCTGAACAGCATGGAGCAAAAAGCCTGAGTTCTGCCAGCTTCAGTACCAGAGAGTGCCCAAGCTGCCACCTCGTGATAGGGAAGCATCCTAGGGAGCATCCCTCCTAACTAGTCTGTGCCTGGAAGTGGACAGCCCTCACTTCAAGGAAGACAGTGAGTTCCTACACCTGAGCTGCCCCTTCTGTAACAACTTGTCTGTGCTTGCTTTCCCTTTCATTCACTGGCAAACTGCTTGGTTTGCTCTCTCTGGTCCCCATGCAGCCAAAGCAACATCCTTTCTTTGCAGAGTGAGACTACTCTGCATGTGGTTCCTGAATCCAGATTCACAGTGGCTCACCTTCTGCCTGGAATGCTGATGGATAACTCTGCAGTGCCTCTGACGCAGATGCCCAGTAAATACCAGCTCCAAGTCGGTGGATGCACACGAGAGCTGCTGCTTCTGTGCCCCAAGTGTATTCACGACAGCTGCAGGGTTTCTGGTCATGCTTATTGCACCCTCTTGTGTTTGTTCATTCTCAATGCATGAGTTACTTCACGGCTTCATGTTTTGGTGATGTCCTGGTTGGTATTTAATGCCCAGTTTCACAGGATAGAGTCACAGAATGCATTGGGTTGGAAGGGACACTTGAAGGTCATCATATTCATCCCCTCTGCAGTCAGCAGGGACATCTCCAACTAGAGCAGGTTGCTTAGAATTTCATCAAATTTGACCTCAAATGTCTCCAGGAATGGGGCCTCCAACACATCTCTGGGCAACCTGTTCCAGTATTTCACCACTCTCCCTGTGAAGAACTTTCTTCCTAAGGTCTGACCTAAGTCTACCCTGCTCCATTTTCAAACCATTGTCCCTTGTTCTATCACTATAAGCCCTTCTAAACAGTCTCTCCCCAGCTGTCTTGTAGGTCCCTTTTAGATATTGAAATGCAGCTCCAAGATCTCCAAAGAGCCTTCTCTTCTCCAGGTTGAATAACACCAACTCTCTCAGCCCACCCTCCCAGCAGAGGTTCTCCAGCCCTCTGATCATCTTCATGGCCTCCTCTGGGCCTGATCTAGCAGTTCCATGTCTTTCCTGTGTTGAGGACTCCAGAGCTGGACACAGTATTCCAGATGAGGATTCACCAGAGCAGAGCAGAGTGGCAAAATCTCCTCTCTCCATGTGCTGGCCATGTTGGTTTTGATGCAGCCCAGGATGTCATTGGCTTTCTGGGCTGCAAGTGCCCATTGCTGGATCTTCCACTTCTGGACATCTCGATTTAAGAAGGACATTGAGAGACTTAAACGTGTCCAGAGAAGGGCAATGAGGCTGGGGAGGGGTCTGGAGCACAGCCCTGTGAGGAGAGGTTGAGGGAGCTGGGGGTGTTTAGCCTGGAGAAGAGGAGGCTCAGGGCAGACCTCATTGCTCTCTACAACTAGCCTGAAAGGAGGTTGTAGCCAGGTGGGGGTTGGTCTCTTCTCCCAGGCAACCAGCTCCAGAACAAGAGGACACAGTCTCAAGATGCACCAGGGGAGGTTTAGGCTGGAGGTGAGGAGAAAGAGTAATTGGCCATTGGAATGTGCTGCCCAGGGAGGTGGTGGAGTCACTGTCCCTGGAGGTGTTCAAAAAAAGCTTGGCTGTGGCACTTGGAGCCATGGTCTGGTTGTCAGGAGGTGTTAGGTAAGAGGTTGGACTTGATGATCTCTGAGGTCTTTTCCAACCTGGTTGATTCTGTGATTCTGTGTCCACCTTTTCATCCACCAGTATCCCCTCGTCTTTCTCTGCAGGGCTGTTCTCAGTCTCATCACCTCCTAGCCTGTGTTGGTACCGAGGACTGCCCTAAACCAGGAGAAGGAGCTTCAGCTTCCTCCTGGGTGACATTGGTGGAGCACCAAAGACTGGAGAGCAGGAGAAGCCATTTGTGTGGATAGAGATTCTCAATAACTTGATCAGTAAGTGGAGTAAGTCAGCATTTTAAACTATATATATATTTATTTTTTGTGATACACCCATTAAGATTATGGCCCTTGAGAGAATTTATTCAAGCCACCAAAAAAATAATCTCCTATGCCCTAGGAGGAATTTTGCATTGGACTTTGTAAGCAATAAAACCACTTAGAATCATAGAATAGAATCATGGAATCAGTCAGGGTTGGAAGGGACCACAAGGATCAGCCAGTTCCAACCCCCCTGCCATGGGCAGGGACACCTCACACTACATCAGGCTGGCCAGAGCCTCATCCAGCCTGGCTGCAAACACCTCCAGGGATGAGGCCCCAACCACCTCCCTGGACAACCCATTCCAGGCTCTCACCACTCCCATGGGGAAGAACTTCTTCCTCATGTCCAGCTTGAATCTCCCCACTTCCAGCCTGAATCTCTCCACTTCCAGTTTTATTCCATTCCCCCTAGTCCTGTCACTACCTGAGATCCTAAAAACCTCACTTTATAAGTTATGCACAGGAATTAAATTCCCAACCACTTCACCTGCCACTTGCCTGAGAGGGCTTTCCAGGCTGTGACGGATGGCATGTGAGATCTGAAGAGCTTTTCCGGTTCTCCTCACCTCTTCTCTGGTGGGCAGGTTGCCCAAATCTCTCTCTTCCTTTGCTTTGCACTTTTCCTGGGCGAGGAAGAGATCCATCAAATGCTTATCGATTCTGGTGCTGGCAGCATAATTTCTTCTTATCGATTTTTCCTTCAAGCTCCAGGTTCTTGCGCCCTGAGGCTTTCTAGGACCATCCAACAGATTGACAGCTTTGAAAGACCAAAGCCAAATGTAACCTCTTCTATTCTGTCATATTGAAAGAAAATTTAAGCTTATGTTTACAAGGCTTCACAAATGATTGGAGATTTTTTTCCTTCCTTGTTTTGCCTGCATTGAGAGCTCCACTGCTACAAAATGCCCAGGAAGACGACCAGTCTGTTTACTTGGCTGGGGATGGGGATGGCAGATGGTGAAATTACAGGATCAACAGAGGACAATGAAAGATCTCACACATGTTTTTAAGACAGATTGTTGAAATCCACAGTTTCACTGCACTATGATAATGATGATGGTATGGTGATGAAACCTCTGACCTCCCATTATAAACCAGTAGTATCAGGACCCCATTAAAATTGGCCCTATTTTGATTTTGTTTTCATAAAATCACAGAATGTTAGGGGCTGGAAGGGACCTTGAAACCTCATCCAGTCCAACCTCTGCCAGAGCAGGATCACCTATACCAGGTCACGCAGGAACACATCCAGGTGGGTTTTGAATATCTCCAGAGAGGGAGACTCCACAACCCCCCTGGGCAGCCTGTTCCAGTGTTCTGTCACCCTCACAGTGAAATTTTTTTTTCTTCATGTTTCCATGGAACTTTCTTTGCCTCAACTTCCACCATTGCCCCTTGTGCTGTCTCTGGGCATCAGAAGAAGAGCTTGGATCCCCTTGTGCTGTCACTGGACATCACAAGAAGATCGTGGCTCCATCCTCTCACCACTCACCCTTTACCTATTTATAAACATCAATGAGACTGATGGGCAAAAGAGGTGAATGTGTTCAGAAAGCACAACCAAAAACATCTTTATTTTGAACTTGTGTTACTTACACAGCTGTGGTGACATACAATTTTTTTTTTCCCACCTCCTCATCCCTATGCTCTTGCTTAAAGAGCAGTGGGGATGTCAGGAATGAGGTGGCATCTGCATGACCTGAAGGTTCAGCAGGAAAAGACTTTTATACATTTTGCTTAAAGAGAGCTAAGAAAACTGGCAGCATCAAGACCAGAAAATGAAGCTCAGGATAGAAATTACATTATGGGGCATTGTTGTTAATGCTTGTTAGTTAAAGAGGGGATTTTCAGCTGGATGGGAGCTTGGTGCAGAGCTGGGCCCTCTGTGCCCATAGATATCCATATACATAAGTTAACAAATTAAGAGGTTAAGTTCAGACAGGATGAACATCCTGTGGCACAGCTGTTGCCAGTGTTGCTGTGGTAACCAAGCCTGACAAAGTGTCAGACACATTACTTTTAGACAAAATACAGTTTCTCAAAACTGTTAGAGAAACAGATGGATTTTTGTCTTAAAATGGACTCTAAAACATTTGTACTTTGGAAGTACTTAGGCAGACCAAATAAATGCACCTTCCCCTCTCAGAAGCTTGCTCAAATGAGCCTTGGAAGCATCTTTATCACCCTTTACTCCCTTGCTATTTTCCTGTACCTTCATGAAGTGATGTGTGGGACAGGTGAGGAGAATGAGTTGGTTTCTTTATGCTGCATTTCATAGAATCATAGACATGGCTTGATTGGAAAATACCTTGAAAATCTTCAAGTCTAATCATTCAGGTTGGACTCGATGATCTTTGAGGTCTCTTCCAACCTTCTTGATTCTGTGATTCTATGATTCTATGATTCTCTAACTCTGCCTAGGCTGGGGCTAAACCATGTCCCTCAGCACCACAGCTCTGCCTCTTTGAAACACCTCTAGGTATGGGGATTCCACCACCTCCCTGGAAAGCCTGCTCCAGTGTTGGAGAATTGCTTCAGTGTAGATGTTTCTTCTAATATCCAACCTAACCCTACCCTGGTGCAAACTGAGGCTATTTCCCCTCATCCTGTCACTTAGTACTTGGAAAAAGAGTTGGACTCCCACCTTACCTAAATGTAGAGTGCTAGAAGGTCTCCCCAACCTCCTTTATGCCAGGCTGAACAACTCCAGTTCCTTCAGCTGCTCCTCACCTTCACCATCTTCATTGTCCTTCCCTGAACCCACTCCAGCATCTCAATGTCCTTCTTCTAGGGTGAGCCCCAAAACTGGACCCATTACTCAAGGTGTAGCCTCCCCAGTGCTGAGTACAGGGGGACAACCACTTCACTGGTCCTGTTGCTCAGACTACTGCTGATCCAGGCCAGGATGCTGCTGGCCTCCTTGGCCACCTGGACACACTTCTGGGTCATGTTCAACTGGCTATGGACCACCAGTCCCAGGTCTTTCTCTGCTGGGCAGCTTTCCATCCACTCTTACAATCACAGAATCTTTCTGCTAGGTTGTTTGGCCTCCATTCTGAGCCCCCTCTCTAAGGGCTTCACAATTCTCCATCTTTCCACATTTTTATTTTTTATGACACTGATTTCATAGAATTGTCAGGGTTGGAAGGGACCACAAGGATCATCCAGTCCCAACCCCCCTGCCATGGGCAAGGACACCTCACACTACAGCAGGTTACTCAGATCCCCACCCAGCCTGGCTGCAAAAACCTCCAGGGACGAGTCTTCCACCACCTCCCTGGGCAACCTGTGCCAGTCTCTCACCACCCTCATGGGGAAGAACTTCTTCACTGTAAACCAAGTTTCCTCCTTAGTACCCACCCCTTGACTGCTACTTTATCACCCCCCAGGCTGCTTCCACCACCCTAGGCTTAATTTTCAATGAAAAAGTGGTACACAAGGTCCAAAATGACTCTATTTGTTATCTGGGTATGATGCCTAAAAATGAATTAATCACTGGATGAGGTGATGCTGGTTGCTAAGGCACCAGTGGTCATGACCTGATTTATATGCAGGATAAAAAAAGGACAGTCCTAAGTAGTAATATTTTCACTTAATGCTTCCAAAGGGTGATTTCCCAGAGCTGAGGGAAATTATGAGCTAAGGAAGGTGGGAATAAAAATAGGGACAGAAAATTGAGATTTTTCTTTCAGCAAATAAATTCAAAGCCCAGGAAGCTGATCAAGTGAAGATCAAATAAGAAGAAGCTGGCTGTCAAGAAGAACACCCTCATCTCAATAAGAAAAAAAGAAAAGTAGACAATGAAAAAAAGAAATTAATAAAAAGTAAAAACAAGCAGACAAAACCAAAGCAAACCAAACAACAACAATAAAAAACCATAAATGAACAAACCCTAAAAGTATAAGAAATTAAAATAAATGGCATTTATTATCACCAGTAGATTACTTTTATTTATTTTAAATTTATTTAAATTTAATTTAATTTATTTTATTTATTATTACTATTTATTAGCACCAATAAATTATGAGATTAAGCTAATTAATAAGAGATGCTGACAGCATGAGGGGGAAAATCCATTTCCAGTAGTGTTACAGGAAAATCAGAATATATTAAAATCAAACTGCTTCTTATCAGTGGTCTAAGCTTTTTGCTGGACACAGGGGAGAACCTTTGTGAGTGATAGCACAGAATAACAAGAAATGCTCCCTGAACTCTTCCACCCTGAAAACTGGCAAGAGGTTAGGAGATATGTTCAGTGATGACAGCTCTGTTTGCAAGGGGGTTAGGAAATCAAGGAATAAATAACTAAATGAATCCTGGGTTGCATCAGAAGAAGTGCAGCCAGGAGACCAAGAGAGGTGATTCTGCCAATCTGCTCTGGTGAGACCTCACCTGTAGGAGTGTTCAGCTCTGGGATCCCCAGGAAAAGAAGGACATAGAACTGTTGGTGTGGGTTTGAAGGAGGGCCACAAAGATTATTAGAGGGCTGGGGTGCCTCTGCTGTGAGGACAGGCTGAGAGAGTTGGGGTCATTCAGCCTGGAGAAGAGAAGGCTCTGGGGAGGCCTAAGAGCAGCCTTCTAGTATCTGAAAGGTGCTTCAGGAGAGCTGGGAAGGGACTTTTCACAAGGGCTTGTGGTGTTAGGAGAAAGGGCAATGCTCTGAAAACAGAGGAAGTTAGATTTAGATTGGACATAAGGAGGAAGTTCTTCAGTATGAGGGTGGTGGAACACTGGGACAGGTTGCCCAGGGAACTGGGGGAGGTCCCATCCCTGGAGACATTCAGCATCAGGTTTGATGGATTACTGAGCAACCTGATCTAGTTGGGGATGTCCCTGCTTACTGCAGGGGCGGTTCAACTAGATGACCTTTTGGAGTCCCTTGAAACCCAACCCATTCTATGATGCTATGAAAGCCCTTTTCATGAGCAGCCAGTTCAGACAACTTTCAGAAGACACTGAGAGAGCTGACAGAGGAGATGGTTGATGTAGACCAAGTGCAAGGTCCTGCAACTGGGTCAAGGCAATCCCAAGCATCAATATAGGCTGGGCACGGACTGGCTGGAAAGCAGCCCTGAGGAGAGGGACTTGGGGGNACAAAAAATCTGGGGAGGGACTTTTTAGGATATCAGCTGGAAGTGGGGAGATTCAGACTGGATGTGAGGAAGAAGTTCTTCCCCATGAGAGTGGTGAGACACTGGCACAGGTTGCCCAGGGAGGTGGTGGAAGCCTCATCCCTGGAGGTATTCAAGGCCAGGCTGGATGTGGCTGTGAGCAACCTGCTGTAGTGTGAGGTGTCCCTGCCCATGGCAGGGGGGTTGGAACTAGCTGATTCTTGTGGTCCCTTCCAACCCTGACTGATTCTATGATTCTATGTATTGCTGTGGCTGTTACTAAATCTTTTCTTTCCACTGAAACTCCAAAAGAAGGCCTCGCTGAGTGTGAGACAGCATTGTGTAAGGCACAGGAGATGCTGGAGAGCTGACATTTACCACTCTCAATTGAAATAATGGAAACACTTACAAGAGGATTCACTGGGTAAAGGCTGTGACTGTAATTAATGCCAATCAGAAGTGCCTCTGGGAAATGGGCCTTGTCAAACTTGATTTCATTCTTTAAGGAGATTACTATTTTGATTGGAAAATGTGCTGGTAGATGTAGCAGCCTTTCCTAAAGTGCTCTCCTAGATATCACACAGCATCCCAACTAAAAATACCCAATAATATCAAATCCACCCAAACTGCCACTTAGAACTGACAAGCTTTGCCAATGAGGAGCTCACATCTTTGGGCTGTGGATATCAAATCATTGCTACACACACAGATTAGCTCTGCTGGATGGAGCTGTAAAACACAGGTCAGCATGTCATGTGCAGGTCAAACTGCATGGTTTAATTACAGTCTGACCTACAGTCCCCATGCACCCTTGCAAGCCTTAAGCTCCTCTCACACAGATGTTGGCCACAACAACCCCATGCAGTGCTACAGGATGGGGACAGAGTGGCTGGAGAGCAGCCAGGCAGAAGGGGACCTGGGGATACTGGTTGACCATACTGGTGCCTGGAGTGCTTCCCTTCAAAGAGCAGCTGGGAAAGAGAGTCCTGTACAATCCTTATTTGCAGGAAAACTCAGTTTGAGCCACTGGGCTTAATCCCAGGGGTTGGAAGGCACCTCTGGAGATCATCGAGTCCACCCCCCCTGCCAGAGTAGGACCAGAGAATCTAGTGCAAGTCACACAGGAAGGCATCCAGATGGGTCTTGAAAGTCTCCAGAGAAGGAGACTCCACAACCTCTCTGGGAAGCTTGTTCCAGTGCTCTGTGACCCTCAACAGCATGCTCCCAAAATCGTGTGTTTTGCTGGGAAAACACGGCCAGGCAGAAAGGGACCTGGGGGTGCTGGGTGACAACAGCTGAACAGGAGCCAGCAGTGTGTCCAGGTGGCCAAGAAGGCAAATGGCATCCTGGCCTGCATCAGCAATAGTGTGGCCAGCAGGAGCAGGGAAGTCATCCTGCCCTGTGCTCAGCACTGCTTAGGTCAGCTCCCTGGCCATTCCAATACCTGACCGCTCTAGCTATGAAAATTTTTTTCCTAATCTCCTGCCTAAACCTACCCAGACACACAGAGTGGTGTCAGCATCCCTGGAGGTGTTCAAGACTTGGCACTCTGGGACATGGTTTAGTGGTGGTGGTTTGAGAGTTGGACTCAATGATCTCAGAGGTCTTTTCCAATTATGCTGCTGTGCTTAATTTTGAACTGTGCTCTCAGGACACTTCCAGTGCCTTACAGGTGTCTCCCAAGGGATGCTCTAACAAGACTCAGCTTCTCACAAGTAGCACTCCAGCATCTTCCAAGGCCAAGTCGGTATTTATCACCAGGAGAAGAGCCAGTCCTACTACTGAAGCCTACCAGTCAAAACTTGTTCAAAATCAGTGAATTGGTATGTTTCAAATATAGCAGTTTGGAGCACAGCGTCTGATGTAGATTAGATTCTTCCAAAATTAGTGAGAATCTTAATTTCCACCACACTCAACATGTGTTTCCTACTGACTGAAGTGTTTTCCCCTTTCTCCCTTGCAGATCATCCCAATTTTGCCATGATTCTACCTAAACAATCCTGCCTTTGGTGCTGATGGTGTTCAGCTTACAGACATCAGTAGATTTACACCTCCTTCCTGAGCTCTCCTTTAGCCAAGCTCTACATAATGAGTTCTTCTGATCTTGTCTCACAAGTCAGTCACTGCTGCCTGCTATTAATTTTGATTCTTGGATTTACCTCCACTTTATCAATATTTTCCTTGGGCAGGTGCTGCTAAGAAAAAATGTTTTCAATGGCAAGCCAGTGACAATGGCTACCTTTCCTAGATCATAGAATCATAGAATGGTCTGGGTTGGAAGGGACCTCCTAAGGTCATACAATCCAACCCCCTCTGCAGTCAGCAGGGACATCCCCAACTAGATCAGGCTGCCCAGAGCCCTGTCCAGCCTCATCTTGAGTATCTTCAGGGATTGAGCCCCAACCTCCTCCCTGGGCAACCTTTTCCAGTGTTCCATCACACTCATAGTAAACCTGTTCCTAATATCCAGTCTAAATCTGCTCTTCTCTAATTTGAAGCCATTACTCCTTGTTCTGTCACTGCAGGCTTTTGTAAACAGTCTCTCTCCATCCTTCTTGTAGCCCCCTTCAGGTACTGGAAGGTTGATATTAGGTCTCCCCAGAGCTTTCTTTTCTCCAGGCTGAACACCCCCAGCTCCCTCAGCCTGTCCCCATAGCAGAGGTGCTTCAGCCCCTGATCATTCCTGTGGCCCTCCTCTGGGCCCTCTCCATCAGGTCCATGTCCTTCCTATATTGAGGGCTCCAGACCTACACACAGTACTCCAGGTGAGGTCTGGGGTTTGTTATTTTTCCTGCAACTCCCATTTTTAACTCAGGATTCTTTGTTTGACCAATCTCCTTCAAACACATTTCAAGCTGGCAAAGGGCTGTTTAGCCCTTCTGTTTTCCTAGAAAAATTGTAGGTAGCTCATTTGTAGGCAGGGACTGGAAATTCACACCTCCTGGATGCTCCAGCAACATTTCCATAGCTCACAGTTTCTGAATATTTCACATTAGTGTGTTCCCTAAAATACCTGTTCTTGCCCAACTCAAATATTCATCCAAACTGCCTAAGGCAAAAACTTAATACACATGCTTGGCACTTCCAAACATTACTTATGAACATCTGTGTGTGTAGATGCCCGAGGCTGTAATAAAGCCAAACCTGTCTGTATGAAATATTGCAAGGAAAAACACTGGAGGGTCATCAAATTAAGAGAGAGGGAAAAAAAAAAAAAAAAAAAAAAGAAAAGAAACAGGAAGAGAAAAAAAATAAGCTACCAACATTTCCCAGCATGTTCAAATATCAGCTGTGCTCCTTCCTCCACAGGCTCAGAACAAATTGATTTGGTAAACAATGAGGGATGGCTGAGGGCTGAATGCTGGGCAGGAGCAGGCATGGGAAGAGTGATGAGAAACCTGTGCACATTTTCACAATTCATCAGAACACAGCAATATTTACTGTCCCTCAAGGTGATGCAACACCAAGTCCTGCTGCCAGGGCTCAGTCCTTTCAGAAGCACATGAAGGCTGCTGCTGAAAGTGCCAAACCCACCAGGATTTTTCTGACTTTTTCATGAAGAAATGTGTTCTCCCTTGTCGTGGGTTGAAATTGCACCTCCCCTCCACCCCCTCCCTAATTTGGAGAAACTACTCCCAAAATAAAATTTGCCAGACCATCTCAGAGGGTTTGGGAACAAAATGAAGCTCAATTTACAAGCAAACTACAATCTAGAAATATGAAATGCAATGAATATGTACAAAATCGTAGTACCACAGACTTGTTAGGGTTGGAAGGGACCTCAAGGATCATCCAGTTCCAACCCCCCCTGCCATGGGCATGGACAGGGACACCTCACACTACAGCAGGTTGCTCACAGCCACATCCAGCCTGGCTGCAAAAACCTCCAGGGATGAGGCTTCCACCACCTCCCTGGGCAACCTGTGCCAGTGTCTCACCACTCTCATGGTGAAAAACTTCTTCCTAACATCCAATCTGAATCTACTAATTTCTAGGGTTTTTTTCCATTCCCCCTAGTCCAATATAAATATATTTACAATTTGTAAAGAGCACAGAAACTCCTCAGGCCCCCCTGGATGGATCCAAGGGGACCATTCACCTTCTTCCCCACTCCTTCCTTCTTTTCTTACTTCACAGAGCAGTGAAAACAGAGATACCCCTGGCAAGGCCACAGAAGAGAGAGAGAGAAGTTGCAAGCAGATGCAACAGAAGAAGAGGGAGAAAGAACTTTATGCCTCTACTTTATGTGCCCATTAGCAATCCAATGAATTAGATAGACCTGAGCATTATTTCTTGCCTTTACATCCAACAGTAATTTATTTTCCTTTCAGTCTTTGCAGTCATGGACCAGACTAAAGTTCCCCCTTCACACTGTGACACACTCACATTTCTGCTCAGCACACATGCTTCATTGATTTATATTGGCTCAACATACCTCAGCTGTGTCCTTAAACCCTCATTAGTGCCTGCTGAAACCCCATTTCAATCTGGATTTTATTCATAAATGCAAATTTACAAACAGCCTTAATTGTGTGTCACACATGGGTGTGATTACAAGCCCATCTCCTCACTTTTGGCATAATGTGGATTTAATGCTTTGCAGAGCCACCAGCCTAGATAATGACTTGCCATTTATATGGAGGCAAACCTTCCCCAGCTTTTCTAGATTTGGTCAATACCTACTGAGAAAGAAGACATCTTGCAATTAAAAGGGATGAACTAATAACAGCCACTGCTGTGGCCCTGCATAAAAGCAGCAGATTGCTTCTTTTATGATAGGAATTGGGAAATACTTTTTTTTTTTTTTCAGTGCATGTGCCTGCCCTGCATTGTCTAAAAGAAACTGATACCCTAAAGCTTTGCCATTGGCATGGCACTGGACTTTAGGAAACATTTTTTTCACAGAAAGAAAGGTCAGAGCTTGGAACAGGCTGCCCAGGGAGGTGGTTGAGTCACCAGCCCTGGATGTGTTTGAAGGTCATTTAGATGTGGTGCTTGGGGATATGGTTTAGGGGTGAACTTTGTAGAGCAAGGTCAATGGTTGGACTTGATGATCCCAGGGAACTTTTCCAACCTGAATGATTCTCTGGTTATGTAATCTTACATAAAAGGTAAATGAACAAGAGCCAATTGAGAGTCAGAATAGAATGTCAAGATCTGTTTGATGTTTTGTTTCTGGTCTTTCTTTCAACATCCTTTCTCCTCTCCCATTCCTCCCATGTTCTACCTGAAGGGAGGTTGTAGCCAGGACGGGGTTGGGCTCTTCTCCCAGGCAGCCAGAACCAGAACAAGAGGACACAGTCTCAAGCTGCACCAGGAGAGGTTTAGGCTCAAGGTGAGAAACTTCTTCACGGAGAGAGTTGTTAGATCTTGGAATGTGCTGCCCAGGGAGGTGGTGGAGTCACCATCCCTGGAGGTGTTCAAGAGGGGATTGGATGTGACACTTGGTGCCATGGTTTAGTGGTCATGAGGTCTTGGGTGAGAGGTTGGACTTTGCTGATCCTTGAGGTCTTTCCCAACCTTATTGATTCTGTGATTCTAGTTTTCTCTCTTGATCCTGTAAGAGTCATAGAATCATGGCAAGGTTTGAGCTGGAAGGGACCTTCAAAGGTCATCTAGTCCAATCCCCCTGCAGTCAGCAGGGACATCTGAAACTAGATCAAGTTGCCCAGAGCCCCAGACAACCTGACCTGGAATGGTTCCCAGTATGGGGCATCTCCCACCTCTGTGGGCAACCTGGGCCAGGGTCTTATCACCCTCAGTGTAAAATATTTCGTTCTTCTGTCTAGTCTAATGCTCCCTCTTTTAGTTTCAAGCCATCACCCCTGGTCATGTCACAACAGGCCCTGATAAAAAGTCTGTCCCCAGCTTTCTGATTGGCCTCTTTAAGTACTGAAAGGCCACCAGAAGGTCTCCCTGGAGTCTTCTCCAGACTGAACAACCCCAACTCTCTCAGCCTGGCCTTACAGCAGAGGGCTTCCAGCCCTTGCATCCTTGTTGTGGTCCCCTCTGAACCTGCTCCAAGAGGTCCATGTTTTTCTTGTGACAAGTGACAGTGGATTTGGGGGAAGCAAAGGTTTAGAAGCTGGGAGAAAGTGGAGCAAGCAGAACCAATTCATTACACTTTGTTACTTTAGAGAAGTGGTCAGGAATGCCTTGTTGGTTTGGTAAGTTTTGAGGGGGTTCTTTTGAGATGAACACTGCTATTTATGCCCCGAGCTGTGCCAGGGTTGATTTCTTTGTATTATTTCTTTCTTGCAGAGGTAGGGCTACATAACACCTGCTGTACCCAGGCTAAGCTTAAACAGGTTGAGCAGTGGGATTTCTGTCGATTTCCTCAGGAGGAAAGAGTCTAACAGATCTCCCTGTGCTGGAACATCTTTCTTGTTATTTACTCCTCTGAGTTCATCCCACTGCTTGTGAGAATCTGCACAGACCTTTTCATCACAAGAATGGCTGCTCCCAGGATAAATCATCATGCTCTGCTCCTGACCAAGACTAAAGAGTTTTATCTGTGCAACAGGGAATTTTGCAGTTATTGAGCCAACATTTTTTAGACTCTCTGGAGCTATTTACAGGCTCCTATTCTCTGGCACTTTGCCTTAAAGGT
The DNA here is from genome assembly GCA_013399975.1 of Indicator maculatus. Lineage (NCBI taxonomy): Eukaryota > Metazoa > Chordata > Aves > Piciformes > Indicatoridae > Indicator > Indicator maculatus. Next base: position 397,036 of record VXBD01014776.1, read on the forward strand.
TTCTTAAATCCTTCCTAGCCTGGCAGAGATTTACATCAAGTTCACATATCTCCTACCCTTGTTTTCTGTAGAAATTCTGACATCAAAACCCAACTGACATAAGAGGAAGTGGGTTGGGAAAATAGCTACAGGCATCTTCTTTGGTGGGTGGTGGAAGTTCTCTTTTATTCTGATTTGGCAATCAAGCCTGCAAGTGTACCCTTCTCAGAATTTTGCTGTGTGTAAATTGGAGACAAGTGACAATCAGTTAAGAAGGGCTGAAAAGTCTCTCTTTATTGACAAACAGCCTGCAGCAGTGAATGTTCTTCCTTCCTTAGCAGCAAGACTCTTCAGGATGATTAATTACTTTGAAACCTCTCTCGGTTCACAATAGCAAGATACAAGATATCTACTACAAATCTTCAAATGAAGTATTTATCAGAGAAAATGAGAAAGGGAACATTTCAGCTGCTCTACTGAAGCCACAAGCACATGAAAAGACTCCCTGGAGGTGTTCAAGATGAGGTTGGACAAGGCTTTGAGCAACCTGGTCTGGTGGAAGGTGTCCATGGCAAGGGGGTTGGAATTAGGTCCCTTCCAACCCAAACTATTCTATGAGTCTATGAATTTCTGGTTCTGTGATTTTATGATTCTGTGATTCTATATTTTTTATGATTCTCTGATTTTATGATTCTCTGATTTTGTGATTCTCTGACTTGTATGATTCTGTGATTTTATGATTATGATTTTATGATTCTATGATTTTAAGGAATCTATGATTCTATGATTTTATGATTCTATGATTTTATGATTCTATGGCTTTATGATACTATGAATTTATGGTTCTGTGATTTTGTGATTCTATGATTTTTATGATTCTATGATTTTATGAGTCTTTGATTTTGTGATTCTCTGATTTTTATTATTCCGTGATTTTATGATTCTATGACTCTATGATTTTATGATTCTCTGACTTTTATGATTCATGATTTTATGACTGTATGGTTTTATTATTCCATTATTTTTATGATTCTATGATTCTATGTTTTTTTTATTTGATGATTTTATGATTCTCTGATTTTGTGATTTTGTGATTGTTATTATTCTATGATTTTATGATTCTATGAGTTTCTGATACTATGAATTTATGGTTCAGTGATTTTATGATTCTGTGATTCTATGATTTTATGAGTCTCTGATTTTGTGATTCACTGATTTTTATTATTCCCTGATTTTATGATTCTGTGATTTTATGATTCTCTGACTTTTATGATTCTGTGACTTTATGACTCTATGGTTTTATGATTCTATGATCTCTGATTTTGTGATTTTCTGATTGTTATTATTCTGTGATTTTATGATTCTATGATTTTATGATTCTCTGATTTTTATGACTCCCTGATTCCAATTAAAACAAAACAAACAAGAAACCTCACACCTTTTTTTTTTTTTTTTTTTTTTTTCATCCCTTTCCTTTTTCTCCCTGGACTATTCCACAGCAGATCTGCTGAAAAAACATGTTATTACCTTGCACCACACTTCTACATCTCCAGGCTAATCCACTATTTCCTGCTACTTCTCACTGAATAGGTTTTGAATGAGAAAGGAAGTGTCCATCATTACATCTACAAAGACCAAAGACCAAAAAGGAAGTACTACCAAAATGTAAAAAAAAAAAAAAAAAACCAAAACAAACAACAAAACCCAACAGCAACAAAAATATGTATGCAGGTCAAGGACCATCTTGTAGTTAAAGGCAGACAATTTGAGGGAAGAGCAAGGTCATGCTTGCAGGGATGCTGCAACCATTTAATCATCAGAGAGACATTGTGCAGGAGCATGTTTGGAGGCTGATTGCTTTGTTCAGAGGGGAGACAGCTGAATAACTCCCATTTATCCCTTTGCCTTCAGTCTTAAATGGTTATGAAACATGGAACACTGCTCACCCTGATGAAGGAAACCTGCTCTAAGAGGCTACCAGGAAAGGCAGAGGTTTAGAAAGTCCTCTTGACAGGAAAAATACGATAAAGAAGGAAGGAAAAAAAAAGACGAAGAAGGAAAAAAAAAGACAAAGAAGGAAGAAAGAAAAGACAAAGAAGGAAGGAAAAAAAAGACAAGAAAAAAAGACAAAGAACAAGAAAAAAAAGACAAGGAAAAAAAGATGAAGAAGGAAGGAAAAAAGACAAAGAAAAAAGACAAAGAAGGAAAAAAGACAAAGAAGAAAAAAAAGACAAAGAAGAAAGGAAAAAAGACAAAGAAAAAAGACAAAGAAGGAAAAAAGACAAAGAAGAAAAAAAAGACAAAGAAGAAAGGAAAAAAGACAAAGAAAAAAGACAAAGAAGGTAGAAAAAAAGACAAAAAAAGACAAAGAGGGAAGGAAAAAAGACAAAGAAAAAAGACAAAGAAGGAAAAAAAGACAGAAAAAAGACAAAGAAGGAAGGAAAAAAGACAAAGAAGGAAGGAAGAAAAAAGACAAGAAAAAAAGACAAAGAAGAAAAAAGACAAGGAAGGAAAAAAGACAAAGAAAAAAAAGACAAAGAAGAAAAAAAAAGACAAAGAAAAAAAAAAAGACAAAAAAGGAAGTTTTTTTACACTGAGGGTGGTGAGAGCCTGGCCCATGTTTCCCAGAGAGGTGGGAGATTCCCCATCCCTGGAAGCATCCCAGGTCAGGTTGTTTGCAGCTCTGAGCAACCTGCTCTAGTTGGGGATGTCCTAGCTGCTGACTGCAGGGGGGTTGGATTAGATGACTTTCAAATGCCCCTTCCAATCCAAATCTGTCTGTGATTCTATGCTAATTTAAATATTTCCTCTTTTGGGGGATCTTAGTAAATATCTTTCTTTCTTTCTTTCTTTCTTTCTTTCTTTCTTTCTTTCTTTCTTTCTTTCTTTCTTTCATATTGCTTTAAACATTTCTTCTTCTTGAGAATCTTGTCCACATCTATAAATATCTGAGGGATGGGTGTCAAGATGAAGGTGATGGTCTCTTTTCAGTGGTGCCCAGTGATACGACATGGAGCAATGGGTATAAGCTGGAACCCAGGTGATTCCACCTCAACATGAGGAAAAACTTCTTTGCTGTGAGAGTGCTGGAGCCCTGGAGCAGGCTGCCCAGAGAGGTTGTGGAGTCTCCTGCTCTGGAGACTTTCAAAACCCACCTGGGTGCATTCCTGTGTGACCTGCCCTAGGTGATGCTGCTTTGGCAGAGGGGTTGGACTCAAGGATATCTAGAGATCCCTTCCAACCCCCAAACATTCTGTGGCTCTCTGATTCTGTGATTCTTTTGCTCCCATGTTTCTCTACTGCTACATGCCCCGAAAGACCATAAAAATTTCAAACCCAGATAGGCTTTGCCTCTCATTTTCCAGGATTCTCACTTTTAAGCAAGCTCACTTTTGTAGGACATATATTACCCACTCTCAATGATCTAGACCTTCAGACTTTCAGGGAGACATCAGAACACAAAGTTAGCTCAAATGGTTGTGTTCACAGTGGTGGTGCCTGTGGGAAAACTGGTGACACATTAGTATGTTAGATCCCAAAAGAGAAAGTGCTTTGAGAGACAATCTCTCTCTCAAAGACCTCCTCAGAGCTTCACAAGCAAGTTAGCCATAATGTGTTGATGAGGATTTTGTAGCAAGGCTTAACCCAAGCAGCCTCTGCTCAGGCATAGACACCTCTGTAATTGATCTCCCTGTGCTAAAAGGACAGAGAGGAGAAAGCGTGAGTTGGCTGGGTGTGTGAAATCACACCTTCTGCTGCTGTTCATCTGACAGTCAGAGTTTGCCAGCTTTGTGCAAAACATCACACCAGCTCTGCTCTGCTCCCTGCCATGCTGCCTGGTGCAGGGCAGGTTATGTAAGTGAAGAGTGATTTGTCATTGGGATGTGCTGCCCGGGGAGGTGGTGGAGTCACTGTTCCTGGAGATCAGAGAATCATAGAATCAGTCAAGGTTGGAAGGGACCACAAGGATCAGCCAGTTCCAACCCCCCTGCCATGGGCAGGGACAACTCACACTACATCAGGCTGATGAAGAGCCTCATCCAGCCTGGCCTTAAACACCTCCAGGGATGGGACCTCAACCACCTCCCCGGACAACCCATTCCAGGCTCTCACCACTCTCACGGGGAAGAACTTCTTCCTCACATCCAGTCTGAATCTCCCCACTTCAAGCTTTATTCCATTCCCCCCAGTCCTATCACTCCCTGATACCCTAAAAAGTCCCCCTCCCAGCTTTCTTGTAGGTCCCCTTCAGATATTGAAAAGCCACAAGTAGGTCACCTCAGAGCCTTCTCTTCTCCAGACTGAACAGCCCCAACTCTCTCAGTCTGTCCTCATAGGAGAGGTGCTCCAGCCCTCTGATCATCCTGGTGACCCTCTTCTGGACACCTTCCAGCATGTCCATATCCCTCTTGTAATAAGGGCTCCAGAACTGGATGCAGTACTCCAGGTGGGGTCTCACCAGAGCAGAGCAGAGAGGGAGAATCACCTCCCTTGCCCTGCTGGCCACACTTCTCCAGATGCAACCCAGGATCTCGTTGGCTTTAAGGCACTTAGTGCCATGGTCTAGTTGATTGGATAGGGCTGGGTGATAGGTTGGACTGGATGATCTTGGAGGTCTCTTCCAACCTGGTCGATGATTCAATGATTCTAAGATGATGCTGTGTGGCTTAACCTAAGGTGATAGAACAAAACCAAGGCTTTCAAACTTAATGTTGCTTTCTTCCATTCCTGTGTTCATAAAGAATGGTTTTGTCCCCAGATTGCACTGAAGTAATATTAAGAAAAATGAAAAAAATTAGAAAGTGAAGCCTTTGAGTTAAAAATTGCAGTTGCTGTCAAGGTAGAGCAAGCTCTGTAGGTAGCAGTAACAGCTTTCATTTAGCTTCCCACAGGAAAACAATCTTTAACATAATGATGTGGAAAGCAGAGTTTGGTAGCAGTTGAAGGTATGAGTCTTTAGCTCTCTTGAGAAAGACAACCTACAAAAAAACCTCACTCAGAAACGTCTGACAGGTCTGAGTACAGCAACAATTGTGTGTGGAAGATGTAGGCAGAGGTCATGCTGCTGCTCCATTGCAGACATGGGCTGCATCCACACAAGCATGGCCAGCACATCAAGGGAGGTGATTCTTCCACTCTGGCTGCTTTGGTTAGACTCCACCTGCAATGCTGGGTCCACCTCTGGGGTCCTCAGCACAGGAAAGACATGGACCCATTGGAGTGGGGCCAGAGGAAGCCACAAACATGATCAGAGGGCTGGAGAACTTCTGCTGTGAGAACAAGCTGAGATACCTGTTTCAACCTGCAGAAGGAAGGCTCAAGGAAAGAATTTGTGGGGGCCTTTTGATACTTAAAGTCGTCTTTAAGAAAGATAAAAATGGTTAAACACTAAAAGAGGGATATAAGGAATAAATTCATTGCTCTGGAGGTGCTGAGGCACTGGCAGATGTTATCCAGAGAGGTGGTAGATGCCCCATCCTCAGAAACCTTCAATGTCAGGCTGGACAGGGCTTTGAACAATCTAATCTACCTGAAGATGTTTCTGCCCACTGCTTCAGTGGGATTTGACTACATGATCTTTAAAGATCCCTTCCAACCCAAACCGTTCTATGCAGTATGATTTCTTCAGTTTGAACACCCCCAGTTCCCTCAGTTGCTCCTCACCAGCCCTGTTCTCCAGACCCTTCCCCAGCTTCGTTGCCCTTCTCTGGACCTGCTCCAGCACTTCAATGTTCTTCTTGTAGTGAGAGGCCCACAACTGAGCACAGTACTGGAGGTGATGTGAGCTCTTTTTTAACTCACAGCATGTGATGCTGTCCTTCAACACAGGGTTTGAATCCAGCTGATGGGAAAAGCCCAGCACTCCCATCGGCTCTGTGTTCCCCAGGTGCTCTTGAGAGCAGAGCTATTTGCTCAATATCTAGTGGAAACAACCTGCTGGGCAGTGAAATCCTGGAATAACTTTCTGACAAGCTCTGCAAAGAGTTCCAGCTTTCAGGAGAAGGGTTAGCATTTATTGTGCTGCAGTAGGAAGGATTTCCCTACTCAGAGGGATGGAGGAAACTAAGCTAAAATACTGTCTTCTGCCTTTCCCTTCCTGCAGAGCACCTTGAATCTGGTGGCTTTTGGCTCAGGAGCTGCTTTTTTAAGAATCCCTTTCTGAAACACTTTTCTCTGGCATGGGTTACATAGAGCAAACCACACAGCCTGTCCTTCAGTGCTTTGGGTACTGCTCTGCCAGGCCAGGGGCTGATCTCCTGCAGGGCATCTTGATCTGCAGCTCTGTTATTTAGCTATGATAGATGTTTACAGCAACACAAAAGTAAATATTTCCTTTTTTTTCTTTTTCTTTCTTTTTTTTTTTTTTTGGTTTCTTCTCCTTTGATCACAAAGCAAACATACGAAATGTTCCAATTCCTCTTCGATATATAAATGGTCCCCACTAACTTGTGCCTTTTGCTTCCAAGTCTTCTGTAGTGTTTAACAGATTTCTAGGCTCATACAGCAGTACTATCAAGGAAGCAAAATTTCTGCTCTTCCTTTTCAATACTGTATCCAACTATGACCTCACAGTAGAAGAGAAAGCTCCCAAAAGCTCTGGATGATTCAAGGGGGATGAGTTTCAACTAAACACTAAATGCCCAGCAAACTTAGTAAAAGCTGTTTGTTTTTTTCTCCTTTCCCATCAGTTTCATGGGGAAATGGGGAATAGATTCTATTTGCTAGAAGCAATAGCAAATTGTCAAGTTCCTTTTGCAAATGTTCCACAAAACTGGGGGGTTGGCTGACAGCCCTCAGGCTGTGCAGCCATCCAGTGTGACCTGGACAGGCTGAGAGCTGGCTGCAGGCAAACCTCGTGAAGGTCAATAAGGACAAGTCCAGGCTCCTACATCTGGGGAGAAATAACAGCAGGCACCAGGACAGGTTAGAGGCTGCCCTGCTGGAAAGCAGCTCCACACAGAAAGACCTTGGAGTGCTGGTGGACAGCAAGTTCTCCATGGAACAACAATGTGCTCTGGTGGCCAAGAGAGCCAATGGGATCCTGAGGTACATCAAGAAAGGTGTCCAGCAGGGCTAGGGAATTTCTTTTACCTCTCTACTCTGCCCTGCTGAGACCCAAACCTCAGTATTAGTGTGCCCAGTTTTGGGGTCCCCAGTTCAAGAGAGACAGAGACCTGCTGGTGAGAATCCAAGGGAAAGCCATGAGGATGCTTAGGAGACTTGAGCATCTCCCCTGTGAAGAGAGATTGAGAGCCCTGGGGCTGTTAAGTCTGGGGAAGAGAAGGCTGAGACATGTCAATGTCTATAAACATCTGAGGGGTGGGTGTCAAGTGGAGGGGGCCAGGCTCTTTTCAGTGGTTCACAGTTATAAGACAAGGAACAATGGATTCAAACTTGAACAGAGAAGATTTCAACTCAACATGAGGAGGAACTTCTCTAAAGTGAGGGTGACAGCACTGGAACAGGTTGCCTGAGGGGGTTGTGGAGTCTCCTTCTCTGGAGACTTTCCAAACCCACCTGGACGCATTCCTGTGCAGACTACCTTAAGTGATGCTGCTCTGGCAGGGGGGTCGGACTGGATGGTCTCTAGAGGTCCCTTCCAGCCTGTGATACACTGTGATACTGTGATCTTCTCACAGAGGAAGAACAAAGTCCCAGAGCATGTTAATGAGGCTTCTGTGCCCTTGAAAAACCTGTTTAAGTTGGACACTGTTGTCTTCAGATTCTCATTCTCATTTTCATCTTGCCCTGCAGCACAATTGCATTATTTCATAGAATCACAGGATGTGTTGGGTTGGAAGGGACTTTAAAGATAACTCAGTTTCAACCTGCCTGCCATGAGTATGGTCATCTTCCACTAGCCCAGGTTGCTCAAGGTTTCATCCAACCTGGTCTTGAACACCTCCAGGGATGAGACATCCACAGCTTCTCTAAGCAACTTGTGTCAGTATCTCACCACTTTCACACTGAAGAACTTCTTCCTAATATTCAATCTAAATCTTCAGTGGGGCTGGAACTAGATGCTCATTCAGGTCTCTTCCAACCCAAACCATTCTATGATTCTAAGCATGGCAAACACAGGATTACAGAAGACAATTTTCTGCTAAATTTTAGCAAAAGAGAAGAGATGAGAAGAAATTGACTGAAAGTCAACAAATGAGTTCTGTGGTTCCTTGAGAAGAAATTGACTGAAAATCAACAAATGAGTTCTGTGGTTCCTTGCTGACAAATGTTTTGTGTACACTGCAATCCTCTCTGTCCATACCAGAAGAAACAAATAAAAGGGAGCAAGAAGAGAAGGCTTCTGAGGAGTAAAAAGGATGGGATGCAGTGAGACTGTGGGGAAACTTGTTAGCTTAAAGGCAGGATGAAGCCCTTGGGGTGAACTGTAGAGGGAAAGGATGTGGAGGGAAGCCAGGTCTGAGATCAGGAACAGGAGGATATTTTAACATGGAGACCAGAGCAAGAAATTAGAGAGCAACATATCAGCTGATGCCCATCGTTGACCCTCCACCTGCCAGCCTTCACTAACTGATGCATAATAGCACCATAAATAAACTTGATGGCCACGTTGCTGTCCAAGGTGCCAGCTGAGGCTGAGTGCTGAAAAAGGAATCATAATTTTCATTGTCATCACAAGGACAAAGCCAATGTAGCATGAAAAAGGACTCGTGGAAAAAATATAAAGACATTTGGAGTCCCCTCCATAGGAAATTGTCACACCTCCTTGAAACACAAGTAGCAATTCCAGCACACATCCAAGCATGTCTCTCAATTGTGATTAAAAGCAATATTTGCTCTGATTCTTACTCTTTTGGAGCTTGGGGTCTCACCTGAAGGGCATTATTTTTATCTGCACTAAATTTAAATCTCCTCTACAAAGCCAAGACAGTAAATAGGAGCTTAGCTTGCATGAGAGTTGGGCCATGTATGAAGAAAGAAGAGATTTGTTTTTTTCCTGGAGAAGGTTCCTAATAAAACAAAGCTCCCTTTAGTCTTGGACTGCAACCAAAGCAGCTGCTGTGCACCTGGCTGTGAAAAACCATTTAGGTCAGAGGATAAGCCAAAAGAGTGTCCACAGGTTTAAAGTATATTGCCAGCATGCAACTGTATTCATTGCTGGCATCAGAGTCAAATGTTGTGCCTGGTGCTTCACAGGCTGAAAGATCATTCAGAAACACCTTCACAGAATCACAGGATGGTGGGGGTTGGAAGGGACCTCTGGAGATCATCCAGCCCCACACCCCTGCTAAAGCAGGGTCACCTAGATCAGGTTGTACAGCATGGTGTCCAGCTGGGTTTGGAATCTTTCCAGAGAAGGAGACTCCATAGCTCTCTGGGCAGCCTGCTCCAGTGCTCTACCACACTCAAAGTGAAGAAGATTTTCCTCCAGTTCAAATGAAATCTCCTGGGTTCCAGTTTGTACCTATTGCCCTTTGTCTATTGCTGGTCACCACTGAAAAGACTCTGTCCCCATCCTCTTGCTCCCAACCCTTTCATCTCTTGCTGAGCATCGATCTGATCCCCTCTCAGTCTGCTCAGAATTCTCTGGGCTGAATGCTCTCAGGACTCCCAACCTCTGCTTGCATGGACAACTAAGAGAAAATATGCTTGAAGCCTGAAAATCACCTGATGAGTAATTGCTGCTTCCAAATGAGAAAGCAGCAGCTATCACCCCTGTCCTGCTCTGCTCTCTGGGTTTTCTCTACAGGGCATTAGAAACTCACTAACTCTTCTGCCTAATGATAACAGCCAGGGAATGAATTTCTGCAGACTGGCACTTGCAACTAAATTTAACTGAAGGTCTGACATAATTAATGAAGCCCTGGAAAGATGCAGTTCTCTGAGCCCTAAAACACACACTCTTACATGATGGTATCAGAGCTGAATGAGCTAAACTCCTGATGGAGCACACAGAGACCCCAGGCCAGAGAGATTTGCCATTGTGGTCTGTTGTGATAAAGAGGATTTGCATACTTCAGACATTCCACACAGACAGATGTTTGGAAATAAATGGCAATGGTGCTGCTAATATTAGTCATCATGAGCAGGAGAAGAATGTGCAGAGGGATTGACAGAATGGTTTAGGATGGAGGTTAAAACTGATCAAGTAGCTAATTTCATCCTTGTAAAGGAATGCAAGGTGTGTAAGGTTGGCTCTGAGTGGGATTATTAGATGAAGAAGTAATAATGCACTGTGGTCTCTCACAATGCTATGGATCTGACACAAAGCCTAGCAAAGCCTGTGCAAACCTTCCTATTCTAGTCAGTGGCCTCCCTGGTGATTCATGAATGAATCTGATTACAAATCAGTTACAAACTCACAAGTATCCAGGGGCTGGGTGTCAGGAAATGGGGCCAGACTCTCCTCAGTGCTGCCCAGTGACAGGACTAGGGGTACTGGGCATAAGCTTGAACATCAGAAGTTCCATCTACATATGAGGAGGAACTTCTTTAAGGGTGACAGAGCCCTGGAGCAGGCTGCTCAGAGAGGTGGTGGAGTCTCTATCTCTGGAGACATTCCAAACCCACCTGGATGTGTTCCTGTGTGACCTTCCCCAGGTGGCCCTGCCTGGGCAGGGGGTTTGGACTGGATGGTATCCAGGGGTCCCTTCCAACCTTACCATTGTGTATGTGTGTGATTATTCCTAAAGAGCTCTGGGCAGTGCAGTGGCAGAACTGTCTCGGCTCCTTAAAAGATTTGTCTGCACAAGTACAGATCAGAGACTGACCTGCTGGAAAGCAGCTCCACAGAGAAAGAACTTGGAGTGCTGGTGGCCAATAAGTTATCCACAGGACAGCAATGTGGCCTTGTGGCCAAGAAAGCCAACGGTATTGTGTCCACTTCTGGGCTCCCCAGTTCAAGAGGGACAGGGATATATTGGAGAGTGTCCAACAGAGGCTATGGGGATGAGGAAGAGACTGGAACATCTGTCTGGTGAGGAAAGGCTGAGAGACCTGGGGCTGTTTAGCCTGGAGAAGAGAAGAATGAGAGGAGATCTAATTAACATTTACAAATATCTGAAAGGTGTGTGTCAGGAAGAAGGGGCCAGGCTCTTTTCAGTGGTGCCCTGCCTGGATAGAAACTGGAACACAGAAAACTCCACCTCAACATGATGAAATAAGGTAAAGAACTGTGAGGGTGCTGGAGGCCTGGAGCAGGCTGCCCAGAGAGGTTGTGGAGTCTCCTTCTCTGGAGACTTTGAAGACCTGTCTGAGTACATTCCTGTGTGACCTGCCTTAGGTGATCCTACTTTGGCAAGGGGTGGGGGATGGACTCAATGATCTCTAGAGGTCCCTTCCAACCCCTACCATTCTACTATTAGAAGGAAAAATGACTGGGAAAACATCACAGCTCAAAGTCTGCCAGCCAGAACCTAAAGCATGCAACACATCCGATTGTTGGTGCTATCTGAGTCTGCCCTGTCTGAACACATGCACTGGGAACACAGAACCCGAAGGCTAGAGCAACCCAGGAGTTGAATGGATCTGGCTGTGATATGCTGGCAAATGAATTCTACATCACAAATTAGAATTTAGTCTGTGCGGGAGGAGGTAAAAAATCATTAGCTGTTGACAAATAACTCTTAGGTCTACATGAAAATGAGCTTGGGGGTCTCAGCACAACTCCTCCATCATGATCTGCGAATAATGTTTAGACCTTCCTGGTCTCCAAGCACCTTGGAACTTTTATAATGTGCTGATCTGCATGACACTGGTGAGACAGTGATGGGCTCTTTCATCCTGCTTTGCACGTGGAGAAGATAAGTCATGTAAATAGGTCTCCACAGACCCAGGGATGACTCTGTAAAGACCTCCTGCATTCAGCCATGCAGCATCTAACTCCTGGATAACTTGTGTCTAGCTTTGCCTTATTTGAGAGAGAAACACCAGCACAGTAAGTGATGAGTTCTTATAATAGAAAGCAGAAAGTATGTGGGAGATACATGGGATTTAGGTGCCCTCCAGATACCTTTACAACTTTTTGCTTGCTTTTTTGTCATCTGTAGAGCTGTATGCAGAATGCTCACCAAAGGTGTAACCAAGTCCCAGGGACTGGAAACTGGTTTTGCAGTTAAAGACATTGTGGCCACAACATGTGGAGAAACTGACTCCTGATATAAGTCAGTTTCCCTTCCGCTTCCCCTTTCCCCCTCCCCTCACCTTCCCCTTTCCCCCTCCCCTCACCTTCCCCTTCCCTTCTCCCCTTCCCCTTCCCCT
>VXBD01014776.1:409361-422544 GCA_013399975.1 Indicator maculatus
TAATGTTGGCCTGTAAAATGATAACTTGTAAAATCTGATGTAGATATCTACACTGTAGAGTCTAAAGTGAGATATGATGAATACCGTTTAAGTTGTGTTTATCCCCACCATACACCTAAATGATATATGTAATCATACAGAGAACTATATAATTATATTTATTTGATACACTTAATTACATCCACAGCTGGTCATATATTACATAAAAATACATTTCTCATCAGTAAATGCTACTACTGTAAAACAGACACTTTCTATCTGAATGATTGTATTGATAAATTCTTCCCTTCCCTTCCCTTCCCTTCCCTTCCCTTCCCTTCCCTTCCCTTCCCTTCCCCTGGTGAAGCTATGGTTTAGGCTAACTCTGGGGTCTTAGTCTAGCCAAGGGCCATTTCTGGGTCTGTGGGATCAGCATCTCTCAGTATAGCTTGCAGGACACCTGGTGTGATCAAGGATGGTCATTCCTGCATCTTTCCTGTATTTCATGCAGCAGTACTGTCAAATCCTGACTTGCTTGTAAGCAAGCTGGTAGTGGAAGGATTCTTCTATATCATTTATGTTACTTTTCCTCCTTTCAGCTCTAGTCCCTTCCCCATTGTTTTTCTACATCCTGAGCTTTGTTAGCCCCTCTCCCACTTTGTGCTACACCTGCTAGGTTGGGTTATGTCCATCCTCCATTACTTCTGAAAGACTTAAGGTAAACACAGAAAAGCAGACTGATAAACAATCTCTGTAAGGAAGCCAGGTCTAATAAAAGGGAGCAGCATGGAGGAATATTTGGGAGGGGGATGCAATTGTAAAGGTCAATAATGCACCAAGGAAGTTTTGCCTGAAGCACAACTCACAGTGGTAACAGAGAGCTGCTCTTGTTGGATTCCTTGGCTGCCAAAGAACTCGAAAAGTCTGCCTTTCAGTTTGTCTGAGTCTCCTGTTGCTTCAGGCTGACTTGCTCTGGATCACTTTCTTTCTCCCTTTCCCTTCACTTCCTTTTCCTTTTCCTTTTCCTTTTCCTTTTCCTTTTCCTTTTCCTTTTCCTTTTCCTTTTCCTTTTCCTTTTCCTTTTCCTTTTCCTTTTCCTTTTTTTCTTTTCCTTCCTCCCTTCCTCCCTTCCTCCCTTCCTCCCTTCCTTCCTTCNCTTTCTTTCTTTCTTTCTTTCTTTCTTTCTTTCTTTCTTTCTTTCTTTCTTTCTTTCTTTCTTTCTTTCTTTCTTTCTTTCTTTCTTTCTTTCTTTCTTTCTTTCTTTCTTTCTTTCTTTCTTTCTTTCTTTCTTTCTTTCTTTCTTTCTTTCTTTCTTTCTTTCTTTCTTTCTTTCTTTCTTTCTTTCTTTCTTTCTTTCTTTCTTTCTTTCTTTCTTTCTTTCTTTCTTTCTTTCTTTCTTTCTTTCTTTCTTTCTTTCTTTCTTTCTTTCTTTCTTTCTTTCTTTCTTTCTTTCTTTCTTTCTTTCTTTCTTTCTTTCTTTCTTTCTTTCTTTCTTTCTTTCTTTCTTTCTTTCTTTCTTTCTTTCTTTCTTTCTTTCTTTCTTTCTTTCTTTCTTTCTTTCTTTCTTTCTTTCTTTCTTTCTTTCTTTCTTTCTTTCTTTCTTTCTTTCTTTCTTTCTTTCTTTCTTTCTTTCTTTCTTTCTTTCTTTCTTTCTTTCTTTCTTTCTTTCTTTCTTTCTTTCTTTCTTTCTTTCTTTCTTTCTTTCTTTCTTTCTTTCTTTCTTTCTTTCTTTCTTTCTTTCTTTCTTTCTTTCTTTCTTTCTTTCTTTCTTTCTTTCTTTCTTTCTTTCTTTCTTTCTTTCTTTCTTTCTTTCTTTCTTTCTTTCTTTCTTTCTTTCTTTCTTTCTTTCTTTCTTTCTTTCTTTCTTTCTTTCTTTCTTTCTTTCTTTCTTTCTTTCTTTCTTTCTTTCTTTCTTTCTTTCTTTCTTTCTTTCTTTCTTTCTTTCTTTCTTTCTTTCTTTCTTTCTTTCTTTCTTTCTTTCTTTCTTTCTTTCTTTCTTTCTTTCTTTCTTTCTTTCTTTCTTTCTTTCTTTCTTTCTTTCTTTCTTTCTTTCTTTCTTTCTTTCTTTCTTTCACTTTAATTTTTATTAATATTACTTTTTCATGTCAGGCTTTGTTCAGAAAGCATTTGCTGGACCAGTTCTTCAACAAACAAAGAGCAGATCTTTCAATTTCCAGGCTGGGATGGGTATCTGTGTTATCACAGCTCAGTTTCCTCCTCCTCTCCCTCTTCCTGTGTGATCTGAGTACAATCCGCTTGGACTCTCTGTGTTTGCTTCCCTTGTCCATTGTGGCAGTTTCAGCTGAAGTCAGAGTGAAATGGTCACAGGGAGGTCATTATCTCTCTGGAGTTTTCAGTTCTTGCAGGGATACTCACAGCAATGTTTGAAGCAAGGAAAAACATATTCAAGAGGATGCAGTGAGTTTTAAATGGTGTATTACAGTGGTGTAGTAATGGTGTAGTAAATTCTAGACTTTTACAATACTAAAGTCCCTGACTACAAAGCCCCAGTTATACTTGCCCAGAGTTTTCAGCAGTCCCCAAGGACTCTTCATTTATATCTGGCCTCAAAAAGAAACCTCATTTTTTGGAAGGCAGCTGCTCAAATTCATATTTTTGCCAGTTTAGTTATTCCACTTATGTCTTGGAAATCACTCAGCACTGCTCCAAATTTGGCAATGAATGTCCTAATATATTATCCTGACTTACAGGACAGCTTGATCTTAACTTGTTTAAACTTTCTTGGCTTTTCTTTTCATCCAGGGAGCAAAGAACCTGGTATAGATGCAAGAGAACCTATCTATGGATTTTCTGTACCATAAACCCAAGGCTTACATTTGCAAGCTGCTTGCTACTCTGCTGTTCACAGAATCATAGAACTGTTGTGCTTGGAAGACACCTTTGAGATCACCAAGTCCAACTGTTTGCCAACAATCCCACCTCTATTGCTAAGCCACTACCCCTAAACCCTGTCCCTAAGCACCACATCCACAAGTCTTTAAAATATCTCCAGGGAGGGTGACTACATTACCTCCCTGGGCAGCCTGAATGCTGCCTGAATGTCCAGCCTGAACCTGCCCTGGCACAATCTGAGGCTGTTTCCTCTTGTCCTGCCACTTGTTACATGTGAAAAAAAGACCAATCCCCACTTGGCTCCAACCTCCTTGCAGGGAGCTGTGGAGGGCCATGAGGTCTCCCCTCAACCTGCTCTTCTAAAAACTAACAGTCCCAGGTCGCTCAGCCATTCTTCAGACTTGTGTTTGAGACCCTTCACCAAGCTTAGTTGCTGTTCTTTGGACATGCTCTGGCACCTCTGTTGTCTGTCTGTCTGTCTATCTACACAAACAAACTCCTCCACTGTCAAGTGCAATTCCAAGATGTGTGTCAAGAGCAAGGTCTGCTTCTGCCCCTTGTGTGGTTCAGTGTACCAAGGGTTTTGCAAGGTATCTTTTCTGGCCCCACATGAATCCCATTGGGGACTTAATCTGTGTATCTGTAAATGGCAGCACAAGTTGCCAGGCAGTGAGGAAACTTGAGTAATGACCTCTATAATTTTCTTCACTTGTTTGTGCAGAGCTCCCCCACACCCTGTGCCCTGTGCAGGCCAGGATAGAGTGGCTGCCATTAGATTCAGGCAGCTTCTTGGCAGGCTCTGTGTTTACAGCATCCATGATAAATCATGATGGTTTTTCTTGCCCAGGTTGTAAAAAAAAGATAACAGAAAATGACTGCTCTAGGACTTTCTGGCTTTTCTTTTATAGACTCCTGAGCTATAACAACAGGTATTTTGGAGACACAGAGCACAGCCCTGTAACAGGGTTTATGCTAAGGGCTAGGTGGGCAGCACTAGGCTGTAAGTGCTGGAGCATGTGTCACCAAATACAGCCACATCTAGGGCTGAATATGGGAACCTGTGCTGCTCTCCTAACTGCTGCAGAAGATGGACAGAGTATCATTGATGTGGTTGAACCCCAGCTGGCAGCTCAGCCCCACACAGCCTCTTGGTCACTCCGCACATGGCAGGATTTGGGATAGAATCAGAAAAGAGAGAAAACTTGTGGGTGGAGATAAAAAAAGTTTAATATGTAAGGCAAAGGCAACAACAAAGAAAGGAATTCATTCACCACTTCCCATAGGCAGGCAGGTGTTCAACCATCTTCAGGAAAGCTGGGCTCCATCATGCATAATGGTCACTTGGGAAGACAAATGTGATCACTACTCCCAATGTCCTCCCCTTTCTTCTTCTTCCCTCAGCTTTGTATGCTGAGTATGACATCATATGGCCTGAAGCACCCTTTTGGTCACCTGGAGTCAGCTGTGTCCTCTCCCAGCTTCTTGTGCACCCTCAGCCTGCTCACTGGTGGGATGAGGAGCAGAAGAGGCTTTGACTCTCTGTGAGCACTGCTCAGCAGTAACTAAAACATCTCTGTGTTACCAGCATTATTCTAGCACAGATCCAGCCAGAAGCAAATTAACCCTGTCCCAGCCCAGCACAATCACTCACACAGGAGCATGAATGCTCTTTTGAGGCATATGAAAAAGGGACTTGGTAGGATGTCAAGTAGTGATAGGACTGGGGGGAATGGAGCAAAACTTGAAAGGGGTAGATTCAGATTGGGTGTTAGGAAGTTGTTCTTCCCCATGAGGATGGTGAGACGCTGGAAGAGGTTGCCCAGGGAAGTGGTGGAAGCCTCATCCCTGGAGGTTTTTAAAGCCAGGCTGGATGTGGCTCTGGGAAAGCTGACCTAGTGGAGGGTGTCCTTGCCCATGGCAGGGGGGTTGGAACTGGCTGATCCTTGAGGTCCCTTCCAACCCTGACAATTTTATGATTCTACGAAGCCAAACCCTTCCTGCCTATACATCTGCCGTATTCCCTGCTCAGGTGTGTTTCATGCTTCCATTTTTAGTTCAATAAAATCCAGCAAAACCCCTTCTGGCTTTATCTGGATTGTTTTTTCCCTCTGTTAGTTCCCAAATAATGTGGCTGTGAAGACATGACTGGAAGCACTGAGTTGTTGTTCACTGGCAGATCCCTGACAACCACCAGCTGGGTTCTCTAGTCCCTCTCAGTTGCAAAAGAAAGCACAGTGCCTTGAACCACTTGTCTGGTGGGTACTACTTCATTCAGTTTGGCTAACAATATTCCAGCTGTTACTAGGAGGCAGTGAATTAAAGCAGCACATTATGCTGCTCAGGATGACCTTGTATGATACAATCTTCCAAAACAACTGTACTACTTCGTGTCTCTAAGGTCTCGTGCTAGAAAATCATAGAATCATGGAATTGTTTTGATTGGAAGAGACCTTTAAGATCATTGACTCCAACCTTAAACTCAGCACCACCATGGCCATTAAACTATGTCCCAAAGTGCCATGTGCACACATTTCTTGAACACCTCCAGGGATGGTGACTACACCACCTCCCTGGGCAGCCTGTTCCAGTCCCTGACCACTCCTGCAGCAAAGGAATCTTTCCTGATCTCCAACCTAACTGTCCCTTGACAAAATTTCAGGCCATTTCCTCTTGTTCTATCTCCTGATAGCAGGGTGAAGAGACTGACTCCACCTCACTCCAATCTCTTTTCAGGGAGTTGTAGAGAGCAATGAAGTCTCACCTCAACCTCCTTTTCTCCAGGCTGAGCAGCCCCAGCTCCCTCAGATACTCCTCACCAGCCCTGTTCTCCTGACCCTTCACCAGCTTTGTTGCCCTTCTCTGCAAACATTCCAGGGGTGTTGGATTGTTGTCCTGGTCCTGCTGGCCAAACTGGCCAACATCCTGGCCAACATCCAGGCCAGGATGCTGTTGGTCTTCTTGGCCACCTGGGCACACACTGGCTCATGTTCAGCTGGCTGTTGACCTACAGCCCCAGGTCCTTTACTGCCAGGCAGCTTTCCAGCCACTCTGCCCCAGCCCTGGAGCCTTCACAGGGTTGTTGTGATCCAAGTGCAGGACCTGGCACTTGACTTTGTTAAACCTCATGCAACTGACCTTGGCCTGTTGATCCAGGCTGTCCAGATCCCTTTGCAGAGCCTTCCTGACCTCAAGCAGATCAAAACTTCCACTCAGTTTAGTGTCATCAGCAAACTTACTGAGAATACACTCAAATCTATGATCCAGATCATTGATAAAGAGATTAAAGGGAACTGGCCCCAAGGCTGAGCCCTGGGGAATGGTGCTTATGACATGGCACCAGCTGGAAACACAAACAATGTCAGTGCTGCAAACTTCTCCTGGAGGGTACAATTTATAGAGATATTCTGTGCATTTATATAGATATATAGATATTAGATGCATTTATGCAATGCTGAAACCCCCAAACACAATCCCTACCTATGAATGATTAAATATAAGGTCTTTAAATTCTGGGTCACATTACAGACCTGCCCTGCACACAGGACCCCAGGGCCACATGTCTCCAGAAGAAAGTCTAAACCAACCTGTCTTATATCAGTCTGGATTCACCTTTCCACACCACCACAGGATGTTAGGGGATGGAAGGGACCTCCAAAGGCCATTGAGTCCAACCCCCCCTGCCAGAGCAGGACACACAGGAACGCATCCAGGTGGGTCTTGAAAATCTCCGAAGAAGGAGACTCCACAACCTCTCTGGGCAGCCTGTTCTGTGCTCTGTGACCCTCACAGCAAAAAGTTCCTCCTCATGTTGAGGTGGAACCTCCTGTGCTGTAGTTTGTATCCATTGCTCCCTGTCCTATCCCAGGGTGCAACTGAGCAGAGCCTGTCCCCTCCCTCTTGACCCCCAGCCCTCAGATAGTTATAAACATTTCTCAAATCCCCCTACTCCCCCACCCCTTTTTAGATTAATCATTTTTTGGTGTGCTTGTTTCTAGGTGTCCTTTGCTCTGCCTCTTCCTGGCCTCCAGGCATCCTGAACTAGGACAGGACTCTTCATCTTCCTGCATTGCTGCTCTGAATAAGTGAACCCAACAGCTGTAGTATCTATTGGCATTTTAGATTCACCCAAACACAATTACATCTCTAAAAAGTAGCCAGATACTGCTTTTCTGTGTCCACGGAAGGGCTTCTTATCTCTCAAGTGTCTCTGGCCAGGCTGAAGGAAGCAAGTGTTTTGCTGTTGAGTCCAAGAGACCTTCAGCTTGGCTGTTGCTCCCTTGATAGGGGCCATAGCACATTTTCAACATGGAATGACACAAACAGCCTTTTATCACATGACTTATCACCTGCCTCTCTTCTCTCTGTATTGAGTAACAGGTTTTGCATCAGTACCCAAACCTAAAGAAAGAGAAGCAGAGCAGCAGTGAGAGCAACACAAAGAGCTCCTGTTGGTGACAGCAAGACTCACAGGATCATAGGGTGTTAGGGGCTGGAAGGGACCTTGGAAGATCATCAAGTCCAACCCCCCTGCCAGAGCAGGACCAGAGCAGGACCAGCACAGGTCTTACAAGAACACATCCAGATGGGTCTTGAAAGTCTGCAGAGAAGGAGACTCCACAACCTCTCTGGGCAGCCTCTTCTAGTGCTCTGTGACCCTCACAGTGAAGAAGTTCCTCCTCATGTTGAGGTGGAACCTCCCTGGTATGATTCTGCTTGCAGCAATGGGAATCCACTGTGCAAGAATATTACCTCCTGCTTTTCATCTTCTGCCCTTGCCTTCCCTTGATGTCCCACAGAGATTTAATTAAGCTGTAATTTAGAAGCTCTCTAAGGCAGGGATATATCTGTATTTGGTCCCATGAAATACTTTATAGCATGTAATAAAGACAGGCAGAAATTTTGCAAATCAATCTGCTGGCATGTCCCCAGCATGCTGCAGGTGAGTCAGGAGTGAGCTCAGGAAAAGCATCCCTCTGGGAAATCTGGTTTGTTTGTCTGAGATTGGTCAAGGTCTCTTTAAACACAATGCATTTGGTTTGTGTCCATCTGAAGCACCTTCTAGGACAGAAGTGTGTAGATTCTGAATAAATTACCTGTGGGCAGCAGGTGGAGGGAGGGGATTCTGCCCCTCTGCTGTGCTCTGCTGAGATCCCACCTGCAGTGCTCTGGAGTCCTCAGCAGAGCAGAGGCAGGGACCTGTTGGAGTGGGGTCAGAAAAGGCCACAGCAATGCTGGGAGGGCTGGAAGCCCTCTGATGTGAGGTCAGGCTGAGAGAGTTGGGGTTGATCATCCTGGAGAAGAGAAGAATCCAGGAAGACCTTCTGGTGGCCTTTCAGTAGGACAAGACACAATAGCTTTGGGCTGGAAGAGGGGACATTTAGACTGGAAATGAGGAAGAAATTCTTGACAGTGAGAGTGGTGAGACACTGGAACAGGTTGCTCAGGGAGGTTCTGGATGCTCCCTCCCTGGAAGTGCCAAGAAGAAGGAGCCCATCTATTTTCAGTGGTGCCCTGTGATAGGACAAAGGAAAATGGACACAAACTGGAACAGAGAAAGTTCCATCCCAACATGAAGAAAAACTTCTTTAATGTGAGGGTCCTGGAGGTATGGAGGAGGCTGCCCAGACAGATTATGGAGTCTCTTTCTCTGGTGACTTTCAAGACCCATTTGGATGCATTCCTTGGTGACCTGCCCTGGATGATCCTATTTTGGCAGGGAGGTTGGACTCTATGGTCTCTGCAGGTCTCTTCCAACCCCTATGATTCTATGATAGCTAGTCTCTTCCAACCCCAATTTTATGATTCTATGATATCTAGAGCCAGCTGGACAAGAGGGAGGTGAAACTGATGTTGGAGAGGGGAGATTGAAGCAATTAAAAGGGAGAGGAGACCATGATGGAATGAACTGAGTCTCCAAAGAAAGGGAGGGAGGGACACCTATTAAATATATCAGCAGTTTACAAGTGCCTCCAACCTCTCTGGCAGGATTAAGCATGGCTACAAGTAGCCTCAGCATGTGCATGAGCTAGGGAGTGACACATTAATTAATACTAACTACCTAACCTAGGGCCCTCCTCAGCTTTCAAGGCACATTATAAATATTGGCAAGAGAGATGATTAAGAACAACACAGATCGAACGCTCAGCTCGATTGGTAGAAATTGCCTGGTGGCAAAAAAGTGCTGTGAAGATGGATGAGGTTGTGAGGAGGCAAAGAAGATTTCAGATGTCAGTTGGGAAGGAAATGAAGAGTGCCTCCCTACCCTTGCAGTGTGGCCCCAAACACATGCTTACAGAGCAGAGAGAGGGGGTGGGGGAAAAGCAAGCAGACTTTTTTCATTACCATGGGAAGCCCACAGATGACAGAAAAATTGCATGAGTCTGGTGCTGCCTCCTAACAGACATTTTTCAAGGGTTTGCCCACAACTACCAGCAGTTTCTCAGACTCCTCTATCATCCTTTCCTGCCTGCTGCTCTCTGCTCTACCACACGCTGACCTATCTCTCCCCCCTTCCCCCAACTCTGATGAGCAGGGTGAAATCCGACAGGAGGACCCAGCAAACTTGTAGTTTTCCTTCCCTGGGGCAACGTATCGTTAGAAGCTTTTTGGGTTAGGTTAGCACTTGAAACACTTAAAAGGGAACTTTCAGACCACCTGGCAGGCTTAGAATGTGGTCTTTTAACAGCCAAGGGGGCATCTGCAAAGCCAGATGGTTTTATGTCTCTGAGCTTATTTTGAAGGTCTTGGATATAATAAAGCTGGAGGTTGTTTGAACTCAGAATCACAGAATGGAGTTGGAAATGACCTCTGAATGTCATTTTATCCAAGTCCTGTGCTGAAGTAGGGCCACTGGAGCCAGCTGTCCAGGACTATACTTCAATGACTGTTGAGGATGGTGACCCCACAACGTCCCTGGGCAACCTGTGACATAATCACAGTCAAAAAGCATTTCCTTATGTTCAGAGGGACCCTCCTGCCTCTCACTTTGCAGCCATGAACCTCTGGTTGTATCAATGGACATCAGTGGAAAGAGCCTCATTTAATTTGATGCCCCCAGCATCAGAAATCTCACTGTAATTGACTTTGCATGGATCTTCAGGAACTCCTAAAGATCCTGCTGTGATCCTGCTGCAGGGAGAAGGACAAGGCAAATTTACCTGACACTAAGATTTGCTGTAGAATCTCTAATGCTGATGTGACCAATGGGAATGTGTTTCACAGATTTGCAGCAATAGCTGAGACATCATCAACTGTAGAATCACAGGACCACAGAATGGAATGGTAGGGGTTGGAAGGGACCTCCAGAGATTATTGAGTCCAACCACCCTCCAGAGCAAGATCACCTAGGACAGGTTACACCAGAACACATCCAGACAAGTCTTGGATGCTTCCAGAGAAGGAGACTCTATAACCTCTCTGGGAAACATGTTCCAGTGCTCCATCACTGATACCCTTGGTTTTCATGATCACAAAGGCACACTGCTATCCCATGGATAACTCACTGCCCACCAGGACTCCACAGTCCTTCTCCACAGAGATGCTTTGCAGCAGGTCAACCCCTAGTCTGTACTGGTGTCTGATATTGTTTTCCTCATGTGCAGGACTGTATTGAAGAAATGTTTTTTACCATTATTATTACAGAGCATTCACACAACAGAATGTCTAACTGCTTTCAAAGTAAGACTGTGAAAAAAAGTGTAAAGGATATTTAGAATCCTCATGCTAAAAAAGAAAGCAAAAAAAGGTAATTGCACTCTCATTCTTTTTATTTGTGTCATTCCTTGTGACCTTCCACTCTCCTTTTCTCCATGAAGTCTCTCTTCCTAGCATAGATTTATAGAATGGTTTGGGTTGGAAGGGACCTTAAAGATCATCTAGTTCCAATCCCCTGCCATGGGCAGGGACACCTTCCACCAGCCCAGGTTGTTCAAGGCCTTGGACATCTTCAGGGATGGGGCATCCACAACCTCCCAGGGCAACCTATTCCAGGGTCTCACCACCCTCACTGGAAAGAAGTTCTTTCAAATATCCAGTTCATATCTACCCTCCTCAGTCTTCCCAATGGATTTGCTGAAAGTGCTGTAGCACAAAAGGTATGGATTTTAGCATCGTTTGGATAGTATTTCCCTTCTCCTCCAATTCTGGGACAGATATTTTCCCAAGACACATTAAAATAACAAAGATCTTCAGATGGCAGTCTGGCAATAGCTCAAAATCTGGGAAGGGAAGACAGAGGATCCTTTGGGGAAGCTGATGGAAATGTCAAGGATACAGAAGGAAACAGCTAACATCTCCATTGCTGAAACACGCTCACCATCTGAGGCTAATTGTGCTGCAGGTAGAAATGATTGCACATCATACAGAAAATGGACGTGGCCACTCTGGAATCTCACTCTCACTGCTTTTAAAATACCATGGCAGCTTTATCACAAACCCATCCAAGACTTTGACACCAGTGCTAAATATGCCTCTCCAAAACATGCAATCAATAGGCTGGAAGGAGAACCAATCCTTCAAACCAACCCCAGCTGTCATAGTCACTGCTGTGTGACCACATCCTTGTAGTACAGCTGCCAATGATCCATGCAGAAAGAGTCCCTGACAGAAACACAGAAGTTCTGCATGAATCCAGAGGCCAGAAAGGAGTCAATTATTTGCCTTTCAGCTCCATACTTTAGGCTTTGGAATGTGGAGAACCAAAGGTAGTGACTGGGGCTGCTCTGAGCATCAAACACACCTTTGCTTTTACAGAGTGCTTGGAGGTCTCTTGATTACATTGCTGTTTAAATGTTAAATGCAATTGTATCTAAATATTTAGGCAGCCTTATACTACTAAACCTATTTTTATTTTCTAGGAAGGTTGCAGAATCAAAGCTTTCATTATCTGTAACCACTTAAGATTCCAAGTTACTTTTGCTAAAGAGGGAATGATGGCTTTGGTGTCTGGGCTAAGATCCAAATGAGTAATTACATTCTGCAAGCCCTACATTCCTCTTCAAGTTTTTATATTAGATAAAGTTCTTTTCACTTAGCAATGATTCTTTTTAAGGACTGACGTCTTCCAAGCCAGAGGCAGCTGCATTTCACTGATGGGTGAAATAATTCCTCTGTAAACATCATTTGAATAAATCAAATGCTTTGTGGTTTTCAAAGTGCAATGCCCATTTCAGTTCGTGGTTTTCACTTGTTATATGAATGGAATGAAAACCTGTAATGAAAAAAAAAACCAAACACAACAACAACAAAAACCCACAAACAAAAAACCCACCAAAAAAAAAAAAAGTCACCCAAGCCCCACAAACAACCAACCCCCCCAAAACAAACAAACAAACAAACAAACAAAAAAAAAACCCCCAACCCCCAAATCCATGAAATCTTTGATTTCAGGGAAAGGTCTAAGCACAGGCAATGGGGAAAAAAAATGTTTTGGGCAATTCACATTTGCTTCCAAGTGTTTTGATCACAACCAGCTTTTAATGAAATGGCATTTAAACTGAGCATGATGCATGGAAGAATAAAACAGCTATTTCCCTGCTTAAAATCCCATTACCCAAACTCCCAACAAGATGAAGTGAAATTAATAAATCTATGAACTTCCTTGAGATCCACTTTTAGAAGGCTCCAAATCGGTACATAATTAATTGAGGTGAGTTTTTGCTTTTGTTCAGAAGTATAAACTCAGCAGCACAGATTGAATGTGCTTTACTTACTAATGATTCTCAGTGCATCAAAGCTGAGAGGTGGCAAAGCAGGAGAGCTGGAATGAGTAAGGAAAAGGCAACATAGTGATGTTGTCAGGCTCTGCTGACAGTTTTGTAATCTTAAACTCTAAAATCCAGTTGTGTTCACTGTGTACAGTTCAGAGAGGTGCTGCTGGCAGTCTGTGGAACATCACTCAGTACCATGTTGCTATGTCCAATGTTTTATTTCAGATCAGCAGGTACAGTCAAAAATACAATGGATGGCATCCTTTGGGTGTTTTTGCCATGAATGATCCTATTCTGAAGGGAAAGCTGCTCATAAAGCCTTGCTAGGCACAGAAATACATTTTAAGGGCAGGATCCATAGGTATATGTTTCATGAAACAGGAAAAACCTCTTTCCTGTGAGGGTGGTGGAGCACTGGAGCAGGCTGCCCAGTGAAGTTGTGCAGTCTCCTTCTCTGGAGAGATTCCAAAAACAACTGGATGCCATCCTGCACAACCTGTTCTAGGTGAACCTGTTCTAGCACGGGAGTTGGGCTAGGTCCAGAGGTCCCTTCCAACCTGCTGCATCCTGTAACTCTGTGTGGATCTACAATGTCTCACAAGGAAGAAAAAATAAGAGAGAAAGAGAGAAAGAGAGAAAGAAAG
>VXBD01014778.1:21948-44041 GCA_013399975.1 Indicator maculatus
AGACTGAGAGAGTTGGGGTTGTGCAGTCTGCAGAGAAGGCTCTGAGCAGACCTTCTTGTGGCCATCCAGTATCTGAAGGGGGCTCCAAGAAAGCTGAGGAGGGACTTTTGAGTGTGTCAGGGAGTGATAGGACTGGGAGGAATGCAGCAAAACTAGAAATGGGGAGATTCAGATTGGATGTTGGGAAGAGGTTTTACACTGTGAGAGTGGTGAGACACTGGCAGAGGTTGCCCAGGGAGGTGGTGGAAGCCTCATCCCTGGAGGTTTTTGCAGCCAGGCTGGATGTGGCTGTGAGCAACCTGCTGTAGTGTGAGGTGTCCCTGGCCATGGCAGTGGGGTTGGAAGTGGATGATCCTTGAAGTCCCTTCCAACCCTGACAATTCTGTGACTCTATGATTCTCTCAAGTTAGCTGGGGGAGGTAATTTCAAGCCACCAGACACTGCAAACAATGGCAAGATTGGACATTTGCTGGTTGCTGTGTTCTGCTTTGTCATAAAATGAGCAGAGACAGAATAATGGGAATAGGCAATGATAAATCCTTCCTCTGCAGTGTGGGATGCAGGAGTGTTCCTCCTGCTGGGATGAGACTCAGATGTGCAGCATTTCCAGGCAATCCTGCCTAGTCCTGTAGAGGAAACCCAGGCTCCAAGTGAAAAGGGAGCCTCAAAATACTCCAGGAGGAGCCCAGAGCAACTTCTCGGGGGAGCAAAGCTGCAGAGGACACCTGCACAGGTCCTGCCAATAGAACCAGAGGGAAGTTGCCTTTGCTGTGGCAGAAATGACACATGGCTTGAGTGAAAATGTCATTAGCTCACATATAGAAGGATTAGTGTTTGGAATTTCCCCAAGTGGTCTTGCTCAGTGACAAACCTTGGCCAGGATCTGGCAGACAGAACGTTTCAGCAGCGACCCTTTGCTCCTTGGACAGGATAATGAAAGAAACAAAAGCTTTTGTGTGATTTTTTTCTCCCTGAATCTCATAAAAGAATTAGCTTTCAGTAATGAAAAACATGCAAAAAGTAGCCCTGTCAGCTATTTCTTACCTTGAACCTGATCCTTCTCCCATGCAAACTGGGGGCAAAACCCCAGCGAGCTAGAGAGGAGCAGGTGATGCACAAACTTCTTCAGGGCACAGGAACTCAGTGATGCCAACAGGAATCACAGAGTTTTAGGGCTTGGAAGGGACCTCCAGAGATCATCCAGTCCAATCCCCCTGCCAGAGCAGGGTCACCCAGGGCAGGTCACACAGGAGCACATCCAGGTGGGTTCTGAAAGTCTCCTGAGAAGGAGACTCCACAACCTCTCTGGGCAGCCTGCTCCAGGGCTCCAGCACCCTCACAGTGAAGGAGTTTCTCCTCATGTTGAGGTGGAACCTCCTGTGCTCCAGCTTGTACCTCTTGTTCCTTATCCTATCACTGGGCACCACCAAAAAGAGTGCATCACCTTCATCCTGACCCCCACCCCTCAGCTATTGATAGGCATTGATAAGATCCCCTCTCAGCCTTCTCTTCTCCAGACTCAATAGCCCCAGGGCTCTCAGTCCTTTTAGGAGAGGTGTTCAAGTTCCCCAATCATCCTTGCAGCTCTCCATTGGACTCTGTCCAGCAGATCCCTGTCCCTCTTGCACTGGAGAGCCCAAAACTGGACAGAGTATTGCAGGTGTGGTCTCAGCAGGGCAGAGCAGAGCAGAGGGCATGGAGAAGCTCCCTAGACCTACTGGCCATGAAGGAAATGTTGAGGTCATTGCTTGTGCAGTCACATTCAGCCAAACAGCAGGCACAAGCTCACAGATTGTTTTAATGTCAAAGCAAATCATGACAATAATTAAGCCCCCATGTCCCCTGATAAAGCACTGTTGGAGTTCTTTGCAAGAGCAGCAGAAATAAGAAAGAATTTCACAGCCACTGAAAGAAAAAAAAAGTTGTAATGGGGAGGTTGTGGAAATTATATTCTTCACAGAGAGAGGAATGAAGCCTGGCAGGGAATAGCTAAGTGATAAAGATATTGTGAGGTAATCAGGCAGTAATTCTTCAAAGGAATATCATTTATTTATTTATTTAATAACCCATTCTTTCCTTTTCCTGGTGATTAAATGCTTGCAAGAAGAGGATTGTGTTAACCTTGCCAATAGGCTGTCAGGGTCGATTTCACCCCCGAGAAGGAAATAAACAAGAGGTTGTGACTGGGAGGAATTCAAGCTGCCAGTGCTGAAGCTCTAGCACTTCTCTGACTGCATTTTAAAAATCAAAGCTCATGTCAAAGGGAAATCCTGGCCTAGGAGCTTGGGCCTCGTGTCCCCCCGTGGCAATGGTGCCATGGAGGAATGGAATTCTTGCAGCTCTGTTAACCGACAGCAGTTTGAGAACCGATGCCTACAGACCTCTTGGAGACTGTCAGAAGCAAGAGGAATGGCCAGAGTTCCAAATTCAAACCACATGTTCCATGAAAGAATATGTCCTCCCAGCATTTCTTTTTTCCCCCTTTTATTTTGTTTTTTTGTTAAAGCTATAAATTATCTATCACACTACCAAGAAAGTACTGCAGAGGTGAGGTCGCTGACCCTGCAGCACTGACATTTAGTTCCAGATCCAAACCCCTGCAGCTTAGCACTTCATCCAAATTTCCAAATGTGGAAGGCAACTCTTTTTTGCCTTTTCCTGTGATGTTTTCCCACAGGCTGCTCTGCTTGCTGATGTTTCCATGATAATCTTCTTTGCATTCTGTCAATTTACATTTAGTAGCTCTACTGCAGTAACAGGAAACTTTTAGATCATCTCCTCTGTGAACACATCCTCTGTGTCCTCAGAAGTGTTCACTTGGCTGGACCACTGGAAAATTCCTCCCCTCTCAAAGACCTCAGCACGATAGTCTGGGGGTAACAGTGCCCCAGGGCTGGTCTTCATGTGTGAGCACAATAGCTGAAGGGAATGATGTGGTGGAACACTGCAACAGGTTGCCCAGGGAGGTGGTTGAGGCTCCATCCCTGGAGACATTCAAGGTCAGGCTCGACAGGGCTCTGGGCAACCTGATCTATGGAGCATGTCCCTGCTGACTGTCCAGTCAGTCGAGGCTCTGGCCAGCCTGATCTAGTGTGAGGTGTCCCTGCCCATGGCAGAAGGGTTGGAACTGGATGATCCTTGTGGTCCCTTCCAACCCTGACTGATTCTATGACTCTATGACTGCAGAGGGGGTTAAACTAGATGACCCTTGGAGGTCCTTTCCAACCCAAACCATTCTATGACTCTATGATTCTATGATTTTCCTTCAGCAGAGCTGCCCAAGGGTCAGGCTGTGCAGAAGGGACCCAGGTCCACCAGGAGGCTGAACCTGCACAGAGATGTTGCATTGATACTGTGTGAGCAGGAACAGAATCACAGCAACAGGAGCTGCTACAGCTTCTCAGGAAGCTGTCCAACCAAACAGGGCAGAGGTACAGATATCAACATAGCTTAGCATCAAGAGAGAAATAATCACAATAACATTCAGGCTGGAAAAGCCCCTCAGGATCACCAAGTCCAACCATGAACCCTACTCTGCACGGTTCACCCCTGAACCACATCCCCAAGCACCACATCCAAACCACTTTTAAACACCATCAGGGTTGGTGACTCCACCACCTCCCTGGGCAGCACATTCCAATCCCTGACCACTCTTGCTGGGAAAAAATTCTTCCTACTGTCCAGTCCAAACCTACCCTGGTGCATCTTGAGGCCATTCCCTCTTGTTCTATCACTAATTCCCTGTGAGAAGAGACCAGCATCAAACTCTCCACAAGGTCCTTTCAGGTAGTTGTAGACAGCAATGAGGTCTCCCCTCAGCCTCCTCTTTTTCAAACAGACAACATCTCTGGGCAGCAAAGTCAAGCAGTGTGGAAAACAATAACAATGGAAGAAAAAAAGAGGGGGAAAAAAAGAAAATGAGGAGATAAAGCTGCAGAAGCAGCTGTGGTAACTTTGCTACCATTACATTTGACTTGTGCTCATCTTGCTGCCTCTGAGAAATTATGGATCAGCTGCTCAGGTGTGGGAAATCAATTGGCTCCTCTGGGCCTAGCTGCCAGTACCACTGCCCATAGCTGTCATTACTGTGCCATGAGTGTGGTCAGCCAGCCCTGGGACATAAAAAATAATTGAAACCTAGAAACTGCTTACACAGAGGTCCTGCTCTCAATCCTTGCTCTTCCCAGTAAATTCTCCTAATTTAAAATACTTCTGCACCATGCATTGGGTGGTCTGGTTGATACACCAGAGGGGCAGGATGGCATCCAGAGGGACCTGGACAGGCTGGAGAGGTGGTGCCCAGGTGGACCTCATGAGGTTCAACAAGAGCAAGTGCAGGGTTCTGCACCTGGGCTGGAACAATCCTCACTGTCAGTACAGACTGGGGGAGGAGGAGACAGAAAGCAGCCCTGAGGAAAAGGACTTGGGGGTGCTGGTGGATGAGAAGCTGGACAGGAGCAGGCAGTGTGAGCTTGCAGCACAGAAGGCAAATCACAGCCTGGGCTGCATCCAAAGCAGCATTGCCAGCAGAGCCAGAGAGGTGATTCTGACACTTTGCTCTGCTCTGGGGAGACCTCACCTGGAGTGCTGTGTGCAGGTCTGGAGCCCTCAATACAGGAAGGACATGGACCTGATGGAGAGGGTCCAGAGGAGGGTCATGAAATGATCAGGGGGTTGGAGCAACTCTGCCATGAGTATAGGCTGAGGGAGCTGGGGGTGTTCAGCCTGGAGAAGAGAAGGCTCTGGAGAGACCTAATAGCAGCCTGCCAGGATCTGAAGAGGGGTACAAGAAGAATGGAGAGAGACTGTTTGCAAAGGTCTGCAGTGATAGGCCCGGGGCAATGGCTTCAAACTAGAGAAGAGCAGATTTAGATTGAATGTAAGGAACAAGTTCTGCACATTGAGGGTGGTGGAACACTGGAAGAGGTTGCCCTCCAGTTGAGGCAGTTGAGATATTCCAGGTGAGGCTCGATGAGGCCCTGGACAACCTGATCTAGTTGGGGATGTCCCTGCTGAGTGCAGGGAGGTTGGACTGAAGGGGCTTTGGAGGTCCCTCCCAGGCTGGCCCATTCTATGATTCTGTTCTGTTGCACTGGAACAGCACTGGGCAAATGGGTTGGGTAAGGGTTGAACAAGAAACCTAAAGGTGGCACCAGAGAGGGAACCACTGAAGATAATATTGCTTTGAGACAATATACTAAAGAGGCTTTTCTGGCCCTCACATGGTACCAGTCTCTTTCCTGTCTCTTTCCTGCTCAGTACTGCCAAGCCAGGTGATTTAACCCCCTCAGAATTCCCTTGCATATGCACATTGCAGAGGGGCAGCCCACATGACAAGGTTTCTCCTCATCTCCTTTCATTTTTAAAAACCTCCCAGAAGCAGCTATTTGTGGCTGGAGGCATGGATTTGCCATTTTCAGCCTGCTGCTGCTCCATCATACTCAGTGCTGTGAATGAAAGCTCTTCCACCCCAGGAGCAGCTGTCAGTTTGTCCCCCTCCTGTTAGGCAAAGCAGAACTGTCAGCTCCATCCAGTTAGTTATTTACTCACAATGTTTTATCCTTTTCCTGTGGCTGTAGGGGGTCTCCTGCAGGAATAACTTGGTTTTTCCTCCTGACTGTTATTGCACATGATTAGCCCAGCTTGCATTCCAGGTCAGGAATGAGCCAGGGATAGCTCTGAGAACGTTGCTCCATCAAACTAACAGCATCAGCATGCAAAAATGCTCTGAAGAGGTTTTGTCATTCCTTTATCTTTTCCCTTTTGGTTAAAATATGAAAACTGATTGATACAACCTTTGGAAGGCTTGTTAGAGAGGTGCCTCTTGTGGGCTTCAGGAGCTGGACCAGTTCAGCTCTTTGTTTCTCATTCCCAAAGTCCAAATATTCACAAAGGCACCGTTTGCACAGAGTTATGATACCCCTCTGCACATTTTTCTTGCTTTGGCTGAGAGAGAAGAAACTTAGATGCAGGGAGCTGGAGGGAAGGTCAGAGACAGAGATGGGGAAGGAGATTGAGATGGATAAAGCCTCATTCATCCTTTGCACTGAACCCCTGAGCTCCTTCATGTCTCCTTGGCTCATAGCTTGCTCCTGCTCTGAGACTTTTTTTACCTTGGCAGAATGGTGTAAACAGGGATAAGTGTCATGGGGGCAAACTGAGAGAAAGGAGGCCATCCAGAAGGATCTTGACAGGCTTGAGAAGTGTGCCAGTGCCAGCTGCAGGAGGTTCAACAAGTCCAAGT
The DNA here is from genome assembly GCA_013399975.1 of Indicator maculatus. Lineage (NCBI taxonomy): Eukaryota > Metazoa > Chordata > Aves > Piciformes > Indicatoridae > Indicator > Indicator maculatus. The sequence continues at coordinate 28,193 of VXBD01014778.1, forward strand.
GCAAGGTCCTGCAGCTGGGTCAGGCCAACCTCAGGCACAAACCCAGGCTGGGTACAGAGTGGGTTGAGAGCAGGTTTGAAGAAAGAGGCCTGGGGGTGTTGAGCAGGATCCAGCAGGAGCCAGCAGTGCCCTCCTGCAGCCCAGCAGGCAGCTGTGTGCTGGGCTGCAGCCAGAGGAGTGTGGGCAGCAGGGCAAGAGAGGGGATTCTGCCCCTTGACTCTGCTCTGCTGAGACCTCACCTCCAACCCTGCCTCCAGTTCTGGTGTCCCCAGCAGAAGAAGGACACAGAGCTGCTGGAGTGAGTCCAGAGGAGGCCACAAAGATGATCCAAGGGCTGGAGCAGCTCTGCTGTGAGGACAGGCTGAGGGAGCTGGGGGTGTTCAGCATGGAGAAGAGAAGACTCCAGGGGGACCTTAGAGCTGCCTTCCAGTACCTGAAGGGATCCTGCAGGAAGGCTGCAGAGGGACTGTTCAGAAGGGTGTCCAACAATAGGACAAGTGGAAATGGTTTGAAGCCGAGGGAGAGCAGGGTCAGACTGGATCTTAGGAAGAAGTTCTTCAGTGTGAGGGTGGTGAGACTCCGGAACAGGCTGCCCAGGGAGGGTGTGGATTCCTCCTCCTCCCTGGGGTTGTTCAAGGCCAGGCTGGATGAGGCCTTGGGCAACCAAGTCTAGTTGAGAGGTGTCCCTGCCCATGGCAGGGGACTTGGAGTAGATGATCTCTGAGGTCTCTTCCAACCTGAGCCATTCTATGATCACCAGATCATTTGAAATCTCTTACTTATTGCTGATTGTGCTGTGAAAACAGATCCTCTGTTTTCCAAATTAAAAGCTCTTCCATCGCTATTTTATCCAGGAATTCTCCCTCCATTTCATAACAGAACTAATTCAGGTGGTTTGATATGAGCTGGCATGGAAGTGTTAGGATCATCTCAGGGTTTTATAATTCAGATTACACAGATCAGCAGAAGTGCCTAAAGTCTTCCAAGACATTCTGAAGGAAGCACAAATTTGGCACTTCACCCCCCCTCCAATATTTCTATATCTTTCATGAGCAGTGGCCTCACAGTTGGTGGTGGAGAGTGCTTACAGCTTTGAGTAGAGTGAGATCAGCAGGAACTCAGCACCTCTGCAACAAGGCCCCAAGAAGATAGACATCCAAACCCTGGGGCTTGCCCAGAGATTCCTTGGTGATGAATAACAGGCAAGCAGCTCATACATCCTAACACATAGGAAGGAGTCATATAAATAACCCAGACCCATATATAGTGAAAAGGTTGGTGAATAATTTTTGTCAATTGCAGCTCTCTCACGCATGCTTTAGGTTTCAGCAGAGCTGCCAGAAGAATGCAGTCTTCAGAGGAGTTCATGGGAACATTTTGCTTGGGGTTTTCTTCTGGGTGGGTTTCGACCTGGTAGACTTCTGAAGGCTGCAAAAGGCACAGAGTGAATCCTACTTAACAGCTCTTGAAATGCACTCATTTTGCAGGCTAATCACAGGATGGCAGGGGTTGGAAGCTCACCCAGTCCAACCCCCCTGCCAGAGCAAGGTCACCTGTACCAGATCACACAGGAACAAATCCAGGTGGGTTTTGAGTATCTCCAGAGAGGGAGACTCCACAACCCCCCTGGGCAGCCTGTTCCAGGGCTCTGGCACCCTCACACTGAACAAAAATTTCCTCCTGTTTCCATGGAACTTCCTATGCCTCAACTTCCACCACTGCCCCTTGTGCTGGCATTGGGCATCACCCAGCAGAGCCTGGCTCCAGCCTCTGGGCACTCCCCCTGCACATCTTTATCAACAGCAATGAGGTCACCCTCAGGCTCCTCCTCTCCAAGCTCCAGAGCCCTCAGCTCCCTCAGGCTGTCCCCATAAGAGAGAGACTTATGCTGCTGTAAGAGTTCCATTATGTTCACAGCTAGCATTGGGTGGGAAAGGACCCTCAAGGTCATCCTCTCCACCCCTTCTAACTTTTTAGGAAGGAAAACACATCCAGCTCTGCTTTGAGTAAGCTGTATCAACACCTGTACCCCCTGGCATTTATTTCTACTGTGGAACATCTTCATTAAAGTAATTTTTAAAAGGATGGTGCTTTAAGGCAGGCTGCAGCTCTCTCCTACCAGTTCAGACACACTGCTGGAGCCTCTCTCCAGTCCCACATGAACACACAAGGAGCCAATGGCTGCTGCTGGCCAGGGCACCCACCCCTCTCTCCACATGTGTCCACAGCCAGGCTTTACACACCTGGAAGGAAGACTTGGGGAAAGCAAAGTGCATCCTGCCCACATGAAAACAAAACCCCAGTTGTTTGTGACACTGGCAGTCTTACAGTGCTGGGCTGCCACTGGGAAGTGGTGCCTGGGGAGTCTTGATCTTTGGGACATCCAGGCAGAAGCTTCAGCTTAGAATTCTTNCCCTGGAGCCTTCTCTTCTCCATGCTGAACAGCCCAAATTTATTCAGCCTGTCCCCATACAGAGTTGCTGCAACCCTCTGATCAGCTTGGTGGCCTCCTCTGGACCTGCTCCACCAGGTCCATGTCTGTTTGTATTGGTGGTCCCAGAGCTGGACACAGCACTGCAGGTGAGGTCTCCCCAGAGCAGAGCAGAGCAGAAGGGCAGGATCCCTTCTCTCCTTCTCTGGCCACACAACCTTTGATGCAGCCCAGGTTGCCATTGGCCTTCTGGGTTGCAAGTGCCCATTGCTGGCTCCTGTCCAGCTTCTCCTCCAGCATCACCCCCAAGTCCTTTTGTGCAGGGCTGCTCTCAGGCAGTCTGTGTGCATATGCACTTGAGCTGGGGGCTACCTTTTGCCTTGCTTGTGCACTACCTGACTTGCTTCCATGGAGAAACTTTATCCTTCCTGCTTAAAACATTTGCAGGACCTCATCAAATGCTCATCTCAGCAAAATGGTGCTGATTTAAAGAAAGCATCCCAGTTACAAGGCCTTACAGTGCCAATTAAACTGCACTGTTTTCTTCTACTGACTCTCAGATTGCTCCAACAGCCAGAGCAAACAGGGGGTTGAAGGTGTTTAAACAAATGTACACTTCAGTTGAAAGCAGCTTGCAATAACTAGGTTCAATAAAAAATTCTAATTCTAGGCCTCATGTTCAGTCCTGAAACACATATTTTGGTCCCCATGTGCCTTGTTTCCAAGATGGTAGCACCTGGAAAAACATGCAGCTCGACTTTTGTAATAGATGTGAGCTCTGATAGCCAGGACAGGACTGCACCGCCTGCTTGAGAGGTGGTGGCAATGCTGCTGCTGCAGTCTGAGGGGTTGTCTTGTATGCAAGGGAGTCAAAACAGGTCAGGCTGTGGAAAATACTGGTTCTGTAATCACAGAAGCACAGAATGTTAGGGGTTGGATGATCAAAAGGTCAACCAGTCCAACCCCCCCTCCAAAGGGCAGGTCACACAGGAATACATCCAGGAAGTCTCCAGAGAAGAAAACTCCACAAGCTCTCTGGGCAGTCTGCTCCAGGGCTCTGCCACCCTCACAGTGAAAAGTTTTCCCTGCTGTTCCCATGGAACCTCCTCTGCTCCAGCTTGCCCCCATTGCCCCTTGTCCTATCATTGGACATCCCTGAGCAGAGCCTGGCTCCATCCTCCCCACACTGCCCTGCACATCTTTATCAACAGGAATGAGGGCAGCCCTCAGGCTCCTCTCCTCCCTCAGCCTGTCCTCAGCAGGGAGATGTTCCACTGCCTGCAGCAGCTTTGTGGCTCTGTTCTGGACTCTTTCAAGCAGTTCCCTTAGGTCCTTCTTGAAGTGAGTGGCCCAGAACTGGACACAATATTCCAGATGTGTCCTCAGCAGGGCAGAGTAGAGGGGCAGGAGAACCTTTCTTGACCTCCTAACCACAGCCCTTCTAATTCACACCAGGATGCCCTTGGCCTTCTTGCCTACAAGGCCACATTGCTGGCTCATGGGCATCCTGTTGCCCACCAGGACCCCCAGGTCCATTTCCCCTACAGTACAGTCTCCATACAACAAAGAAACCAGCAGCCTCTTTCAACAGCCAAGAGAAAACTTTCTAACTACTATGGCAGCAAGATATTGTGGTTTTCCCAAACCTGTTTTTTTTTTACTAACTATCCCTGTGGTTGCATCCACTGATTCCTTTAGGAGAAAAATAGGGACAGTATTATTTTTTGTACCTTGCCAAGTTGTTTGACATGCTTGCAGAAAAAAAAAAAAAAAACAGAAAACAACAAACCCAAAACAGTCCTGAAGGTAAAAGTGAGGTTTTAACAATATTTGACTAATTTCCTCATGAAGATTGCTGTTTTCTTCACAGAATTTCCTGTGGTGAGAATAATCTGTGCTCCCATGACCTCTGCTTCCTCATCACACAGAACTTAAAAGCGTAATCAAATGCAAAATGCAAGAAAGAAGTTAATGCTTGCACATGTAATATTGTTCATGGGATCATAGGAGTTTAGGGGGTTGGAAGAGACCTTCATCGAGTTCACCTACCCTGCCAGAGCAGGACCAAAGAATCCAACACAGGTCACACAGGAGCACATCCAAATGGGGCTTGAAAGTCTCCAGAGAAGGAGACTCCATAACTTCTCTGGGCAGCCTGTTCCAGTGCTCTGTGACCCTTACAATAAAGAAGTTCTACCTTGTGTTGAGGTGGAACCTCCTGTGCTGCAGCCTTGCATCCATTGCTCCTTGTCCTATCCCAGGGTGCAGCTGAGCAGAGCCTGTCCCCTTCCCTCTTGACCCCCAGCCTTCAGATATTTATAAACATTTGTTAAATCCCCTCTCAGTCTTCTCTTCTCCTGACTAAACAGCCCCAGCTCCTCCTCCCTCTCCTCATCAGGCAGTGCTCCAGTCCCTTCAGCATCCTGGTAGCTCTTCCTTGGACTCTCTCCAGCAGATCCCTGTCCCTCTTGAACTGGGGAGCCCAGAACTGGATGCAATATTCCAGGTGTTGGCTTTGGGGTTTTATTCTGTTGAGAACCATTCTGCATTACTCTGTCTGCTGCTTCTGAAGGCAGTGATGGCAAATGGGCTGAAAGAAGAGAAATGGGCAGCTCCTTCGTGAAGTGCAGGGGAGGGACAGTGTCCCTGCTGGGGCACAAGAGGCCATACCAAGCTCACAAGCCGGCCCTGCAGTGCCGGATCTGCAGCTGCCCTCCCCAGGAAATTAGTGCAGGGTTTGGGTTCTGTGTTTATTCTTACACCGCGCTCGCGGCTTAACCACGTGTGAGAATGAAACTGGAGGATCGATAGCCGATGGGCATTGGCTGACTGCGAGCAGCACTCCCTGCAAAGAACAAGAAGCACCAAAAGCGCTGAGAAAAACGAGCAGCAAGAGGCGGACCCCAGGCAAGCTTTCCCACAAAGGTCTGCCAAGACGCCTCGGGGCTGATTTACAGCTCTCCTGTGGCTCCCCCCGGAGCCTTGGCTGCTCCAGAAACTGTCAGTGGTGTGAAACAGCTTTAGGAGTTTTTGCAGGTGGACTCCGCTCCGCTCAGGGCTGCGCTGAAGCTTTGCCTGGCTCCCAGACTGTCACATTAAGGCAGAGCAGGGGAAAGAGAAGGTTTCCTGCAGGAACCCATCCTGCTCTCTGCTTTGCCAGGGGCTTCCCGAGCAGGTCTGGGTAAGTTTTGTCATCTCGCTGTCTAAATTCCTTCTGTGCAGCCCAGGCATCACGCAATCACAAAATGTTAGAGATTATCCAGTCCAACCCCCCTGCCAGAGCAGGAGCACCCAGGGCACATCACACAGGAACACATCCAGGTGGGGTTTGAATATCTCCAGAGAAGGAGACTCCACAACCCCCCATGGCAGCCTGTTCCAGGGCTCTGGCACCCTCACAGGGAAAAAATTCTTCCTTCTGTCTCCTTGGAACTTCCTATGCCTCAACTTCCACCACTGTCCCTTGTGCTGGCATTGGGAATCACCCAGCAGAGCCTGGCTCCAGCCTCTGGGCACTCCCCCTGCACATCTTTATCACCAGCAATGAGGTCACCCTCAGGCTCCTCCTCTCCAAGCTCCAGAGCCCTCAGCTCCCTCAGGCTCTCCTCATAAGGAAGATGTTCCACTTCCTGCAGCATCTTTGTGGCTCTGTGCTGGACTCTCTCAAGCAATTCCCTGAAGTCCTTTCTGTGCTGAGGGGCCCAGAACTGGACACAATATTCCAGAAGTGGCCTCACCGAGGCAGAGTAGAGGGGAAGGAGAACCTCTGTGCACCTCCTGACCACAGCCCTTCTAACCCACCCCAGGCTGCCCTTGGCCTTCTTGGCCACCAGAGCACATTGCTGGCTCCTGGTCAACCTCCCATCCACCAGGACCCCCAGGGCCTTTTCCCCTTCACTGCTCTCCAACAACTCAGTCCCCAACCTATCCTGCTCCATGAGGTTGTTCTTTCCCAGGTGCAAGACCCTACACTTGCCACTGCTGAACTTCATTCCATTTCTCCCTGCCCATCTGTCCACTCCATTATCTTTGTGGCTCTGTGCTGGACTCTTTCAAGTAGTTCCCTGAGGTCCTTCTTGACCTGAGGGGCCCAGAACTGGACACAGTGCTCCAGATGCATCCTCAGGAGGGCAGAGTAGAGGGGCATGGTAAGAGCAGTATCACCTACCTGCTGCTTCATTACTGAGTGTTTACCCAAGGGGGTCACAGAGAGAGTGCTACATGATAGCTGAACATTAGGCTGAACTGGCAGAAGATGACCGCAGACATCCTCCCTGGCGCAGCACGCCACTGTTTTATCTGCTTATTATGTTGGAGCCCCCTTCTCCAAAAAGCTGAAAATACTTAGTGTCTGTTTGAAAGGAATCTTTCAAAGAACACATGCTGCTTTGGGTCGTTTCCCACTGTGCATAGCACCTGCACACAACTGACACTGGTGAGCTCTTTGCTTTAATAGAAGAGGTAAAATGAAGTGTTACTTCTCTCCGGGCTCTGTTCAAGGGAACACTATTAAAAATACTTGGTCCACAGCCAGCTGGTTTTGGTGGTGTTTTTTTTTTTCCCTTTCCTGCAGCCATATCTCCTTTGATGTACATCTGTGCCTGAATGTTTTCCTCTTGTCTTTGGGCCCTGACAGACACCTCCCACCAGAGTCAGGAGAGGGAGGTTGGTGAGACGTGTGCCGCTTGGTTTTGGGAGGGATGGGAAGGTTTTCATAACAGATGGGGACAAGCTGCAGTTGTCAGCACAACCAGCACAGTGAGCCCCCCAGTGCAGCTGGGGGTTGGTGGGTCCTAAGTTGCCTGTACAGGTCTGAGAGGTGATAAACACCTTTTATCACACAGCTCACTGCGCCATTGGAGGTGGAAAGCAGAGCGGCAGCAGCTGCTGCAGCAGCGCTTCCGGCAGTGCCCCTCTCGTGGTGGGGGAGCCCTGCGTGGCTGGCAGCAGAGGGGCTCGAGCAGGGCAGTGTGCATTGCTCAAAGCACCAGAGAGTGTGAGGCCAGGACCAGCATGGAATCACAGAAAGTCATAGAATGGCTCACGTTGGAAGGGACCTCAGAGATCATCTTCTCCAACTTTCTCCACTGTAAGCAGGGACACCTCTCAGCAAGACTCAGCTGCTCAAGGTCTCATCCAGCCTGGCCTTGAACACCCCCAGGGAGGAGGCAGCCACAGCCTCCCTGGGCAGCCTATTCCAGAGTCTCACCACCCTTGTACTGAACAGCTCCTTCCTAAAAATCCAGTCTAAATCTACTCTCCCTCAGCTTCAAACCATTCCCCCTTGTCCTGTCTCTTAGACACCCTCAGGAACAGTCCCTCTGCAGCCTTCCTGCAGGATCCCTTCAGCTATTGGAAGGCAGTTCCAAGGTCTCCCTTCTCTAGGCTGACCAACCCCAGCTCCCTCAGCCTATCTTTATAGCAGAGTCATAGGGAAGTCATCAAACAGCTCCTTGCTTTTCTGTTTCATAGGCTCAGTGGAGAAGGGTTAACATGTCTCATTGGGGCTGGCATCTGGGACTTGGAGCTGCCAGCTAAGGCAGTGTTGCACAGACCATCCTGCTTCAGGGACAGGATTAGTTGAGGAGTTTTTCTTCAAGAACAAAGATCAAGAGAGTCTGTCCTTTATTACTGACCTGGGACATAGCTCACAGGTCTGAGCCAAAAGCATGTAGCAACCTTTATAGTTATAGAGCCCTGGGGGGTAATAAACCAGAGGGGACAAAACCAGGCTGCTTTCTGTCTTAGCCACTCATGGCACCAGGTGGGCCAGCAGCTTGGAGAAGTGTGGGAAGGTGAAGTAAGTGCTGCACACAGTTAGAAAGGATTCATTATCACTGCCTGCAGAAGAGTGGAGAGGACCTGCTGCCCTACAGCTGATGGAAGTCAAGAAATGTTCTTCCCCATGAGGGTGGTGTGACACTGGCACAGGTTGCCCAGGGAGGTGGTGGAAGACTCATCCCTGGAGGTTTTTGCAGCCAGGCTGGATGTGGCTGTGAGCAACCTGCTGTAGTGTGAAGTGTCCCTGCCCATAGCAGGAGGGTTGGAACTGGATGATCCTTGACCTGACAATTCTATGATTCTATGAATATGGATTCATCTGGCTCAGGCTTCTTCTGGTCACCTGCTGAAAGCATCGTCAAAGTGTAACAACTGAGTTCCAGCCAGTGCAGCAGCTGAAATGGACTCCCCAAGCATCCCAGTATAGGGCAGACATTTCCCACTTTCAACTCGTGCTCGGTCTCCCTTCCCTCACTCCTTCCCCTCCCCTCTGTTGCCTGTTGGGTCCCCCTGGCACACAGGCAGTGGAAATCCCTCTGCTGCTTACACTCCTTCAAACAGCAGTTCTAAGCCTTATTTAGAGCAGCAAACGCAGCCTGGAGAAGTGGAGGCTTGGGGAAGACCTTATTGCTGTCTACAACTACCTGAAGGGAGGTTGTAGCCAGGTGGGGGTTGGTCTCTTCTCCCAGGCAACCAGCAACAAGAGGACAGAGTCTGAAGTTGTGCCAGGGGAGGTTTGGGCCGGGTGTGAGGAAGAAATTCTTCCCAGAAAGAGAGATTGGCCATTGGGATGGGCTGCCTGGGGGGGTGGAGTCACGGTCCTTGGAAATGTTTAAAAGAAGACTGGATGAGGCACTCAGTGCCATGGGTTAGTTGATTAGATGGTGTGGGGTGATAGGTTGGACTTGATGATCTTGAAGGGCTTTTCCAACCTGGTTAATTCTGTAATTCTCTAACCTGCCCACAGATGATCCACATCAGGGTTGCATTCCACCAGCACACTCTGAGCAGTGCTCAGTGGTCTGCACCAGACAAAATAAAGTGTTTGAAAACACCACTGGCAATGCAGCATCCTGCTCCAGACCTAGTTTTCCTTATTTGTCTATTAATGAGGAGGGATAAGAGGGAGGAATGAAACCACCAGGATACAGCAGGGCTGGGCTGCAGCCATCTGGCCGGGCTGGAGGTGTGTGATGTGCGTGGGATTTGCAAAGGCCAGGGGACAAGAGAAGGCAATGATAGCAGTGTGAATGACGTGAATATGGCCAAGTGCTTTACTTCATTGGACAAAAGAAGCTCCTGATGTGCCAGGCTGTGGATTAGCCCCTCCCTGTTGTTAGCTTCCATCTATAGCCAGTCTGAAATATCAGGAGCCCTAAACAGACAACAGTAGCATTGCAGCGGGGAGGGAGGGTCCTTGGTAAGACCCTGTGCTGCAGAGTTCACCCCACCTTTGTTGAGCACTCTTTAAAGAAGTTATTAAAACCTGGAAAAGGTAGGAAATCAGGGAAATTGCTGAAGGCCTGGGGGAGGATTCACAGAATCACAGAATCAACCAGGTTGGAAAAGCCTTCAAGATCACCAAGTCCAACCTATCACCCAACACCTTCTAATCAACTAAATCATGGCACTGAGTGCCTCATCCAGGCTTGTTTTAAACACTTCCAGGAATGGTGACTCCACCACCTCCCTGGGCAGCACATTCCCATGGCAAATCTCTCTTCATGTGAAGAATTTCTTCCTAGCATCCAGCCTAAACCTCCCCTGGCACAGCTTGAGACTGTGTCCTCTTGTTCTGGTGCTGGTTGCCTGGGAGAAGAGACCAAACCCCTCCTGGCTACAACCTCCCTTCAGGTAGTTGTAGACAGCAATGAGGTCTGCCCTGAGCCTCCTCTTCTCCAGGCTAAACACCCCCAGCTCCCTCAGCCTCTCCTCACAGGGCTGTGCTCCAGACCCCTCCCCAGCCTTGCTGCCCTTCTCTGGACACCTTCCAGCATCTCAACATCTTTCTTGCATTGAGGAGCCCAGAACTGAACACAGCACTCAAGGTGTGGTCTAAGCAGTGCTGAGCACAGGGCAGGATGACTTCCCTGCTCCTGCTGGCCACACTATTCCTGATGCAGGCCAGGATGCCACTGGCCTTCTTGGCCCTCTGGGCACACTGCTGGCTCCTGTTCCTCCCAGTGAGAGATCTGCAGGTGGGCTGTCCAGTCTGTTAGCATAGGAAAGGAACTACATTGCCCATCAGTGGCCCTGGGACTTCTTCAGACACTGAAAGGCAATAGAACCAAGGTCTGGGAGCTGCAGACAGACAGTTTAAATGTGAAATGAAGACACATATTCAGCAGGAGTGATGACTGGCTGCTCTGGCAAGTGGACAGTTCAAATGGGCATTTCTTCTCCTTGCCCTTGGAGCAAATCAAAGGCACCTCTGAAAGGGGTTTTTGATCATGCAAAGGTTGGTGGATCAGTGTAACAGGGAAGAAAAAAAGAAGAAAAAAAAGAAGAAAAAAATTAAAAGAAGAAAAAAATTAAAAGAAGAGAAAAATTAAAAGAGGAAAAAAATTAAAAGAAGGAAAAAATTAATTGTGAAGAAAAAAATTAAAAAGACAGTTTTAAACCATCACAATCAGATGTGACAGCAAACTGTAAAGGCTTGTGACATGCAGATACCAACCTGGGCAACCTGGTTTAGTTGAGGATGCTCCTGCTTAGTGCAGAGAGGGTTGGATTAGATGACCTTCAGAGGTCCCTTCCAATCCAAACCATTTTAGGATTCTCTGATTCTTAATACATATAAGAAGAGAAATAAGTATTGCAACCTTCTCAAAGCCCAGGTGCATGAGACAAGGTCTCACCTGACATTGTCTATTTCTCCACAGCAAAAGTGAAAGAGCTTTGGACCTTTTTTTTTTTTGTTGGAGAGTGTTACAGTGAGTGATAGAAGTTCAGTGACACTACCTAAGAGGTGCAGAACCATTACACAGACTGTTCCTGGTCATCAGCTGGCACAAGATAATGTGCTCATTCCTCATGGTCTTGACAGCAAGGGCTTGGTTGTGTTTCTCAGACATGTGTGGAAGGGTTCAGCACAGTTGTCTGGGCTGGCAGAGCAAGGAGGCTGTCAGAAGAAACCTTCCCTCTGCAAGTCCAAGAGTGGACTTGGCCAGAGTGAAGAGCTTTGTGAGGGACTTTTGAGGGTGTCAGGGAGTGATAGGACTGGAAGGAATGGAGCAAAACTAGAAATGGGGAGATTCAGATTGGGTGTTAGGAAGAAATTCTTCCCCATGAGGGTGGTGAGACACTGGCATAGGTTGCCCAGGGAGGTGGTGGAAGCCTCATCCCTGGAGGTTTTTTCAGCCAGGCTGGATGTGGCTGTGAGCAACCTTCTGTAGTGTGAGATGTCTTTGGCTACGGCAGGGGGATGGAACTGGCTGAGCCTTGAGCTCCCTTCCAATTCTGTGATTCTATGAGTCTAAGACATGTGCACCCATTCAGGCCATGTCTCTGCCAAGCACATCAGCTGTGATTCCTTCAGACACTTGATAGCTGTCAACACTGCCACCATGGAGTGAAAACCTGCCTCTACAAAACTGCTTCTCTGAACTCCAAAGAAGCCAAAAGCAAAGGTCTCACCCCAACCAGACCTGCAAGGAGTGTCTGTAAGCACAGCACAAAGCTCAACAGCAAACACCTAGCACAGCACCCAGTTTGCCTTCTGTGATTCCAGCAGTGACTTTTGCTCAGCTGTGAGCAGGTGAATATTAATGGCTGGATTTTAAATGGCTAAGCTCAGACAGGTCACAAATGTGTTTTGGTGAGCTGATCCACAACAGTAATGCACAGCAACACTAATATTTCAAGAGGGATTTAGAAAGATGGGAGATTTACTGGTTGAGAATGAGGGAGAAGATTTGGCATTTCAAGGAGAGGAATTCCACCTTGAACATCTTAAATATCTTCCCCCTTAAATATCTTCCCAGGGCCTTGTGAAAGATTTGAAGCCCTGGAGCTGGGCAGAGTTTGAAGGAGTGGACTTTGGTTAGCTCTCACTCTTGAGATGTGAAGGAAGCAAGAGGTGTGGGATGATACTCACTTGGGTGGCTCACTTTATTTTCAAAGACAGAGTTGCCACAGTAAGTGTGGAAAGGCAGAGATGTTCTATAGCTGCTTTTTCAAAGACATTCAGTGAAGTAATCACAGAATGGCTCAGGTTGGAAGGGACCTGAGAGATCATCTACTACCTCCTCCCCATCGTGGGTCTGGATGCCTCTCAACTGGACTCAGTGACATTGAGGCTCCCTCAGCAAGTTCACCAACCACACCAAGCTGTGTGGTGCAGCAGACAGGCTGGAGGGAAGGGATCCATCCAGAGGGACCTGGACAGGCTGCAGAGCTGAGCCCAAGCCAACCTCATGAGGTTCAACAAGATCAAGTGGAAGGTCCTGCAGCTGGGTTGGGGCAATCCCAGGCACTGATATAGGCTGGGCAGGGACTGGCTGGAGAGCAGCCCTGAAGAAAAGGCCTTGGGGGTGCTGGGGGAGGAGAAGCTCAAGAGGAGCCAGCGGTGAGCACTTGCAGCCCAGAGAGCCAAGCAGAGCCTGGGCTGCAGCAAGAGAAGTGTGGCCAGCAGGGCCAGGGAGGGGATTCTCCCCCTNTGTTAGGAAGAAGTTTTTCACTATGAGGGTGGTGAGACACTGGCACAGGTTGCCCAGGGAGGTGGTGGAAGCCTCATCCCTGGAGGATTTTGCAGCCAGGCTGATTGTGCAACTAATTAGTCATTGACTTCTTGCTGTGGTGAAATAATTCCCCCAGCAGGAAGCTGAGGTCTAATCAAGAAGTTACGCTGAGCAGTGCCCCAGGTGAGATGGTCCTTGCCTGTGGCACAGGTGTTGGCCCAGCTGAGGTGGTCCAGATGTGGCTTCTGAGCCTTTAGTTCACTCCTTGCAGTGAAACTTTTGAGTAAAGAGAACACAGCAATATTGCAGAGATAATAAGAAATCTGAGTAGATGTTTCCCCCCCCCCCCCAATCTGAAGCAAATAATTGAACTTTAGGCTAAGTGGAATTTGAAGAAAATTGTCACTATGAGAATAAAAAGAAAAAAAATCCAAACAACTGGCCCAGGACTGTGGAATTTAACAACAGTCTCTGTTCCTTGCCTTTGAATTGACTGGGAGCCACTTTTCCAAAGTACTGGGCAGAAAGTTTCCTCCCTGGGATTAATTTTATATCTGTTCTTCTAAGTCTACAGCTTTTAAATGTTCAGGTCTCTAAGGATACTTCACCTGGCTGGCAGGTGAGGGGTTGGGGTTTGGTTTGGTTTTATTAGAGTTTCTCTGTCAAATCAAGAAGAAAACCTCAGGGAGGGGCTGTTGAGTGGTAAAAGGCAGGGGGAGGGGAAAAAAAGTAAAAAGGGAAAAATATAATCCCTCTCCCTTCAAATTTTAACAGCATTTGGAAAATATTAGGAAAACATAAAATCTGGAGATATTTCCTACTGCTCCAATCCATGAGAAAAAGGTGGGTTTGGAACTGGTAAAAACTAATGGAGCTGTTCAAATGAAGCCAATTTTATGACATATGATGATCTGGCCCAGAGGCAGTATCTTCTAAATAATTTTTTTTTCCTGACTTTTGTCTGTGTTGATGAAGTCAGTGCTGTGTGCCAAGGTATCAGTGTGTTTTGAAATGAATCCTTCACTTGAGGGGAGGACACATTCCTTGTTACATTAGCCCTGGAGATGCCTGTAAAGCATTACACTGAGCATTTCAGCTTGAAGGATGGGCTTGGACCCCAGCTTTCTGTTGGCCCTTTGCTTTGCCAGGCTGTGCCAGTCTATTATGCTGATCTGACAGCAGCAAAATTATGAGCAATGATTTTACAGGCAAGGAAAGACTGCCTGTAAAGTTTATTTAGAGAACTCTTCCAGGGAGATACCTCTGGCTGGGAATCTCCCTGCTGTTGGTGCTGGGCTCCTTCCCAGCTTGCTGGGAGCCAGCTCTCTCTGAGGTGGGAGAAGGAAGCAACAAACCATCTGGCAAGGAAGCTTTTCTAGCAGAGGAGTTTTGAGTTGAGCTCCCTTGCAGGTTAGTGTAGGGACAGTTGCTGGACAGTCCTGGTCCTCTCACATCTGCTGCATGCTCAAGAAATGAGAAGGGGTGTAGGTTTTTTTATTTGCACTGTGTGGTTTGCATGCCATGCTGGGGGGCTGTGAAGAAAACAAACTTCATTTCCCATTTTCCCCCAGCTGTTTGGTTAAGGCATTCTAAGTTTTCCCCAGTTCCACTTGCATTGTGCAGCTGCAGCAGGAATCATGGAATCACAGAATGCCTTGGATTGGAAGGGATGTTAAAGATCATCCAGTTCCAAGTCCCCTGCCATGGCCAAGGACACCTCACACTACAGCAGGTTGCTCACAGCCACATCCAGCCTGGCTGCAAAAACCTCCAGGCATGAGGCTTTCACCACCTCCCTGGGCAACCTGTGCCAGTGTCTCACCACCCTCATGGGTGCTCAAGGTCCTATCCAGCCTTACTTTGAACAATTTGAGGGTTGCAGCCTCCACAAGTTCTGTGGGCAATCAGAAATGCAGTCCTTCCTCCCCTGCCCCCAGTGCTCATGTCATCCACCCCACTGCTTGCTGTTCTTCCATTCACCTGGGAACTACTTGAAACAGTCCAGTGAAGAGCCACAAAGCTGCTGCAGGCAGTGGAACATCTCCCTGCTGAGGACAGGGGAAGCTTCTCCCAAGCTGCACCAGGGGAAGTTTGGGCTCGAGGTGAGGAAAAAGTTCTTCACAGAAAGAGTAATTGGCCATGGAATGAGCTGCCCAGGAAGGTGGTGGAGTCACCATCCCTGGAGGTGTTCAAAACCAGATTGGATGTGGCACTTGGAGCCATGGTTGAGTTGTCAGGAGGTGTTAGGTATTAACATCCAATCTGAATCTCCCCATTTCTAGTTTTGCTCCATTCCCCCCACTCCTATCACTCCCTGACACCCTCAAAAGTCCCTCCCCAGCTTTCTTGGAGCAGAGGGGGAGAATCCCCTCCCTGGCCCTGCTGGCCACACTTCTCTTGCTGCAGCCCAGGCTCTGCTTGGCTCTCTGTGTTTCCCTTGAGTGCTATCTATTAATTAATATTAATGGATAGCTGCTATGGCTGAGCTTGCTTTTCCAATGAATATCATGGATGGAAGGAAAGTGGTTTTATCCCTGATCCCTGCACTAATGAACACAGCTCAGCCAGTCCATCCCTTTATCTTTGTGCCTGCCCTCAGGGGTGCACCTTGAGGGGCTTCATTCTTCTCAGGCAGGATCTAGCTATGGGCAGCAGCTTCCAACTGCTTTTGTTATCACCATGCAGAGAGGCACTTAGGTGCTACTTGCATTTAACCCAAGCAAAAACTAATCTACATGCCTGGGACTGATCCCTGAAATTAAACCACCTGTTTAACAGCTGCCATTAGCTGCTTTCAGCACAGTGATGTGAGGTAGTTTAGGCAAGGTTTGGAGAGGGAGCAACCATGCCACAGGGAAAGGAGTGTCCTCAAGTGTCCCTAGGCCCTAGATTGATTCATCTGTGGGTTGTGCATTTTGAAAAGAGCACTCTGCTGCTGGCAGCTCACAGCATTGCATT
>VXBD01014778.1:44576-68658 GCA_013399975.1 Indicator maculatus
GGGGTGGGGGGGTAATTGTGCCCAAGGAAAAGTTGTATTTGTTTTTGCAAGGATATTGATTTGGACCCCTCAGTGACATGTACTTAGAACAGAAGTCCTGGCCTCTGGAGAGGCTGAACCAGGCTGAGAGCCAACAGAGCCCTGGTGTGGTAGTTTTAGGATATACCTTTAAAAATTTCCACAGATCTTGAACAGAAAAGTAGTGACATTTCCTAGGCTGCAGCAAGAGAAGTGTGACCAGCAGGGCCAGGGAGGGGATTCTCCCCCTCTGCTCCACTCTGGGGAGACCACACCTGGAGCTCTGTGTCCAGTTCTGGAGCCCCTGTTACAGGAAAGATCTGGAGGTGCTGGAAGGTGTCCAGAGAAGGGCCAGGAGGATGAGCAGAGGGCTGGAGCTGCTCTGCTCTGGAGACAGACTGAGAGAGTTGGGGTTGCTCCGTCTGGAGAAGAGAAGGCTCTGAGGAGACCTTCTTGTGGCCTTCCAGTATCTGCAGGGGGCTCCAAGAAAGCTGGGGAGGGACTTTTGAGGGTGTCAGGTAGGGACAGGACTAGAAGGATTGGAACAAAACCAGAAGTGGGTAGATTCAGATTGGATGTTAGGAAGAAGTTCTTCCCCATGAGGGTGGTGAGACACTGGCACAGGTTGCCCAGGGAGGTGGTGGAAGCCTCATCCCTGGAGGTTTTTGCATCCAGGCTGGATGTGGCTGTGAGCAACCTGCTGTAGTGTGAGGTGTCCCTGGCCATGGCAGGGGGGTTGGAACTGGCTGATCCTTGAGGTCCCTTCCAGCCCTGACTGATTCTATGATTCTGTGAAAATGTAACTAAATCACTATTGAGTGTAAAAAGGAAAATAATGACTATTCTAAACCAGTCCATTGGAGAGAGATCTTCCATAAGATTTGGTCCCCAAAACAATTTCTCTCTCGCTTCTTTGCTCTGGGAGAGTCTGACTGCCTTTACTGACCTTGGCTGCATCACTTTTATTTTGGCTAAATCTAATACCTCAGCTTCTCTCTCTTGTCCCTTTCCTACAGGGGGGTAGGTGAAAGTAGGGAGGTAGAAGCTGTTGCAGCTCCCCTGGTCTTTTGGCCAGGGGGTGGTCCTTGTGCTGTTTGTTCATTGTAAATCCCTGTAAACATTGTATGATTTGTACATCTTCATTGCATTCCATTGTAGACTGTCCATTTGCTTGTAACTGCAGCTCTCATTTGCTTCCAAACTGAGCTGGTCTGGCAAAGTTAATGCTGGGGGAGTTGGGAATTTTGAACCCACCACACCTGGTCTGCAGCAGGCTGGGCTTGCAGTGCTGGCAGCTGCCTGGTTGTGCTGCCAGGATGTGATGTTGGATAAGAGCAGGGCTGGGTGTCTGGTGTGAGAGTGGTGCCAGGCTGTGCTTCACAGGGCAAATACCTGACAAGGCTGTGACAGTGCTTTCCAGCCCAGGGAGCAGGGCAGCACCAGACTTTCCCCTCTTGCTCTCCTCCACGTGCAGGTGTGGCTCCAGGGAGGCAGGAGCAGCCAGCTCTGGGACCAGCTTTGATCTGTAAGAAGTAAAGTCAAGTGTGTGAGACCTGTTCTGGACAAGTGCAGCCAGAAGGATTTCTGCAGGTGGAAAGCTTGCCCTGGTGCTTTCCCATTTCTTTCCCCTCAGGCCTTTGCAGTGGAGAAAAGGCAATGAAAATCAATGTGGATGGGAAAAAACCCAACAGTCCCATGGCCTCATGTAGGAAAATCACAGAACTGTCAGGGTTGGAAGGGACCTCAAGGATCATACAGTTCCAACCCCCCTGCCATGGGCAGGGACACTACACACTAGATCAGGTTGCCAGGTTGGTGTCAGTCTCTGGGCTCTACTGCTCTACTGCACCACACTGCAGTGCAGACAACCTGCAGGTCCCATACCCATGGAGTCCTCTTGTGTTGAAGCACAGCAGTGA
Organism: Indicator maculatus; assembly: GCA_013399975.1. Lineage (NCBI taxonomy): Eukaryota > Metazoa > Chordata > Aves > Piciformes > Indicatoridae > Indicator > Indicator maculatus. The sequence goes on from VXBD01014778.1 coordinate 46,514, forward strand.
TCACAGGATCCCAGGATGTTAGGGGTTGGAAAGGACCTCTGAAGATCATGGAGTGCAACCCCCCTGCCAGAGCAGGACCACAGAATCCAGCACAGCTCACACAGGAACACATCCAGATGGGGCTTGAAAGTCTCCAGAGAAGGAGACTCCACAACCTCTCTGGGCAGCCTGTTCCAGTGCTCTGGGACCCTCACAGTGAAGAAGTTCCTCCTCATGTTGAGATGGAACCTCCTGTGCTGGAGTTTCTATCCATTGCCCCTTGTCCTATCCCAGGGTGCAAGTGAGCAGAGCCTGTCCCCTCCCTCCTGACCCCCAGCCCTCAGATATTGATAAACATTTCTTAAAGGCCCCTTTGCTGTCAGGAGAGCAGTGCAAGCAGCTTCCTTCAGCATCAATCTGCTCTGCCAGTGCCAGAAGGAGTAGGAGGAGCCATGGCGGTGGACCAAGGTGGGAGAGGGTAGTGAGGCATGAGAGGAACCTCAGCCAGTGGGGCAGAGCAGAGGCTCATGCAGCAGTTGCTGCTTCTTGCCAAGTCATTCAACTCAGCAGTGCCCCAGCAGCAGCCTGTCTGCACATTTCTAGTGCCCAGCTAATGTCATTCAACTTATCTTTGCTGACACTCCGAGCTCTCTCACAAGCACTCACCTCTGCTTGCCTTTGCCCTGGGTTAGCAATGTGTCTGTCAGCAGCTCCTGCCCTTCAGCTGATGCCTGGTGACTTGCTCAGCTGTGACTGTTGGGTGACTCTGAGAGTCTCAGTGCAATGATCATAGAATGATAGAATTGTCAGGGTTGAAAGGGACCTCAAGGATCAGCCAGTCCCAACCCCCCTGCCATGGCCAGGGACACCTCACACTACAGCAGGTTGCTCACAGCCACATCCAGCCTGGCTGCAAAAACCTCCAGGGATGAGGCTTCCACCACCTCCCTGGGCAACCTGTGCCAGTGTCTCACCACCTTCATGGGGAAGAATTTTTTCCTAACATCCAGTCTGAATCTACCTACTTCTGTTTTTTTTCCATTCTCCCCACTCCTATCACTCCCTGACACCCTCAAAAGTCCCTCCCCAGCTTTCTTGGAGCCCCCTTCAGATACTGGAAGGCCACAAGAAGGTCTCCTCAGAGCCTTCTCTTCTCCAGACTGAACAATCCCAACTCTCTCAGTCTGTCCTCATAGGACAATGATGTTCATTCTGCTCCTGGACCTGTGCAGCAGAGACACAGATGGGAGTAGCAAGCCAGTTCTTAAGTACAAGAAGTGCCATTAATTTCTATCTACAGCTGTGGATGTCCACTTTTTTTCTGTGTTCTATTTTTAGAGGGTATCCCTGGTTCTGTATGTTTGCATATAAACACCCAGGCTCACTTTGTGTGTACATACAGAAACACAGAATTGTTCTGCTTGGAAAAGACCTCTAAGATCACATGGGGATCCTATGGGGAGAGGCTGAGACAGTTGGGGCTGTTCAGCCTGGAGAAAAGAAGGCTCCAGGGAGACATTAGAGCAGCCTTCCAGTACCTGAAGTCCAAGAAAGCCAGGAAGGGACTTTTGACAAGGGTTTGCAGTGATAGGATGAGAGGGAATGGACTGAAACTTGAGAAGGGCAGATTGAGACTGGAGATTAGGAAGAAATTCTTCCCCATGAGGGTGGTGAGACATTGGAACAGGTTTCCCAGGGAGGTGATGGAGTGATAGGACTGGGGGGAATGGAGCAAAACTAGAAATGGCTAGATTTAGATTGGATGTTAGGAAGAAATTCTTCCCCATGAGGGTGGTGAGACACTGGCATAGGTTGCCCAGGGAGGTGGTGGAAGCCTCATCCCTGGAGGTTTTTGCAGCCAGGCTGGTTGTGGCTGTGAGCAACCTGCTGCAGTGTGAGGTGTCCCTGCCCATGGCAAGGGACTTGCACCTGGCTGATCCTTGAGGTCCCTCCCAACCCTGACAATTCTATGAGTCTAAGTTCTTCAGTGTGAGGGTGATGAGACTCTGGAATAGGTTGTCCAGTGTGGTTGTGGATGCCTCCTCTCTGAGGGTGTTCAGGGCCAGATTGGATGAGGCCTTGGACAACCAACTCCAGCTGAGAGGTGTCCCTACTCATGGCAGGGGGGTAGGAGTAGATGAATTGTGAGGTCCCTTCCAATTTAAGCCATTCTATGATTCTAATGTCTCAGCATTACATTTATAACACACCCTGCTGATATAGTAGGTATAAATACACCAACAGTTTCACATTCTTTCAGCACAGTGCTAAGCAGATGATCTCTGAGGTTCCTTCAAACCTAAGCCATCTATGACTCTCAAGTCTTCCTTTCCTATAGGAATGAGAGCAGCCTTCAACTAGACCGACCGGGGTTAACGAAGCTGACAGCTCCTCAGAGGAAATCTCAGGCCAAAGAAGCCAAAAGAGGGTGGAGGGATGAAGGGGAAGATATATGAATGATTAAAGTATCTGAAAGGAAATAGTAAGTCAGAAATGTCAGAGCTGGAAGCAATTAGCAACTGACTGGCAACTCCCAAAGCCAATAAGAGAAGGATGCGATTTCTACCAGCTCAACAAGAAAAGCTGCTGATAGGTTCAGGAGGAGCTATAGGGTTAAAAAGAGGTGAATGGGAAACTAAATCTGCTAACAATTATTGTCAGTGCCAACAGTGCCTTGGAAGAGTCACGTTTGCTCTACCACCTCCAGCCAGCCAATTACAACAACATGCAGTGCCCAGGCTCTGCTGGCAGGAGCAGCCTCCGATCCCCCCCAGCGCGAGGGAGCTGCTGGCGTTTGCTTGGGGTTTAATTTATCACTCAGCTGGTTCGAATCACAGCGAGCTGAAACTTGGCTTACAAGTTGTCAGTTCCAATGCTAATCTTCTCTGCTTACTGCATGTGTGCCTGTGTGATATGTGTGTTTTTCTCAACTGTAAAACTGCCATGGAAATTTCCCACTCCGGTTAGGAACTCTCCTCTCTCTGGCCCTTGACTGTAAGGACTGGTCATGTTAGGGCTCTTGACATGTGTTTACTCCCCAAACAGGAGCCTGCCAGATGATGCAGACTAGCTGAGTCTAGGTCTTCAGCCCCTTACAGAAGTTTAACAAGCTGACCTTCAGCAGTGGACCAGATTGTATGTGTGTAGTAGGGTCATAGAATCATAGAATCAGTCAGGGTTGGAAGGGACCACAAGGATCATCCAGTTCCAACCCCCTTGCTATGGGCAGGGACACCTCACACTAGAAGGAGGTCATGGAATGAGTTGTCAGGGTTAGAAGGGACCTCAAGGGTCATCCAGTTCCAACCCTCTTGCCATGGGCAGGGACACCTCACACTAGAAGGAGGTCATGGAATGAGTTGTCAGGGTTGGAAGGGACCTCAAGGGTCATTCAGTTCCAACCCCCATGCCATGGGCAGGGACACCTCACACTCCAGCAGGTTGCTCACAGCCACATCCAGCCTGGATGCAAAAACCTCCAGGGATGAGGCTTCCACCACTTCATTGGGCAACCTGTGCCAGTGTCTCACCACTTTTATTGGTCATCCTATGCAAAGTGATGATGTCCATGTGCTTTCCTTAGTTTCCCTGACCAAATGATAAACAGCACAGACAGGTGATAAATTGCATTTATTTTTCACCCTTTGACCTCCTCACTCATTCTCTGCCCACTAATCCATTTCTGCTGAGACCACTTCTGGTATTACAACTCTCTGAGCAGTGTTCAACCAGCCAGATCTCTAAAAAAAAAAAAAAAAAAAAAAAAGAAAAAAGAAAAAGAAAAAGAAAGCCCTGTCCCAGCTGGTTTCCTTCTTCCCTTTGTAAACATGAAGCTTCCCTTTTTCTCCTCCTCCCCAAATTACATTAGCCCAGAACGGAGAACAGCGACAGGTACAGGATATTGTGGATGGGAGGCTGCCTCATCAGCCAGACCTGGACATGCACTTTTGAGGTCCTCACTTTAGGGGTGCAGTTATTCTGGTGTAAATGGTAAATGTCTTGTGAAGTGCCTTCTCCAGAACGTGGCAGAAACAAGATATATGGTAGCTTGCTCTGTTATAAATATTATGTTACACAAATCACTCATGTCTTCAGTGCTCCAGAAGAATTTTGCTGCTTTTGGCCCCAATCCTGTAATGTGCTCTGTATGGGCAAGAAGTCCTTCCTCGTGGACTGACTGAAAGATTGAAGCTGTATTTGGACTGCACAGTTGAAAGCATTCAGCTGCTTCTCAGCCCTGCTGAGTTGCTTTTCCTTCAACTGAGCAACTCCCATTGTAACTCAAGGGCTGGGGATTTGCCTCCTGTTTGCTCTGAGACATCGATGTGCCACTGGGGTCTCAGAGCTCAGGGCACAGCTGTGAGCCCCTGGGTTCTTCCTGCCAGTGTCATGCCCTGAACCCTGAACGTCCTGCCCGACTCCAGGCTGTTTATCTCTTGATCCTGATATGGCAAGGGAGGCATTGCAATAACATGAGCTGTATGCTCTGCTAGGAACTTACTCTGAGTGATACAGGTCGAGGCTTCTGGCTCAGATGAGGACACTGAGTGATAACAGCACTCAGGGGAGCAGTGGCATTGAAGGTGGTGGCCATGGTGGTCGAAGGAGGGGATTCTCCCCCTCTACTCTGCTCTGGGGAGACTCTACCTAGAGTACTGTGTCCAGTTCTGGAGCCCCTGTACAGGAAGGATCTGGAGGTGCTGGAAGATGTCCAGAGAAGGGCCAGGAAGATGATCAGAGGGCTGGAGCTGCTCTGCTCTGGAGACAGACTGAGAGAGTTGGGGTTGTTCAGTCTGGAGAAGAGAAGGCTCTGAGGAGATCTTCTTGTGGCGTTGCAGTATCTGAAGAGGGCTCCAAGAAAGCTGGGGAGGGACTTTTGAGGATGTCAGGGAGTGATAGGACTGGGGGGAATGGAACAAAACTAGAAATGGGGAGATTTAGATTGGATATTAGGAAGAAATTCTTCCCCATGAGAGTGGTGAGACACTGGAAGAGGATGCCCAGGGAAGTAACAGAAGTCTCATCCCTGGAGGTTTTTGCAGCCAGGCTGGATGTGGCTGTGAGCAACCTGCTGTAATGTGAGGTGTCCCTGGGTATGGCAGGGGATTGGAACTGGATGATCCTTGTGCTCCTTTCCAACCCTGACAATTCTGTGATTCTATGATTAGGTCCTGACCTCAGCTGGAGCGGCTTCTGAGAGAAGATGATTTGTGCATGGTCTATATGCTGATGGAGCAACTTTGTTTCCATCACTGGCATTTAAGTGCTCAAGAGACTTTCCACCACCTGTACCTACAATGCATGCAGCAGAGCCAGGCTCTTTTTCACAGGGAGCTGGCTCTGTGTGGCACCTGTTGTGAGCTGGGACTTTGGACTTCCTGTGCACTGAGACAGAATCCACATCACACATCATGCATGCACCCAGCCCAGGCATACAAACACTGCCCATTTCATGCCAGGCTGAATGGGATTTCTTAAATAAGCTGATAAAGATGAATTTCCATTCTCATATAACCAAGTTTTTCCAGGGAGAAGGAGAATCAATCTCCTGTCCCTCTACTCTGCCCTTCTGAGGCCTCATCTGGAATATTGTGTCCAGATCTGGGCCCCTCGGGTCAAGAAGGCACTCAGGAAACTGCTTGAAATAGTCCAGTGCTGAGCCACAAAGCTGCTGCAGGCAGTGGAACATCTCCCTGCTGAGGACAGGCTGAGGGAGCTGGGGCTTGGAGCTTGGAGCAGAGGAGCTTGAGGGCTGCCCTCATTGCTGGTGATAAAGATGTGCAGGGCAGTGTGGGGAGGATGGAGCCAGGCTCTGCTCAGGGATGTCCAAGGACAGCACAAGTGGCACTGGGGGCAAGCTGGAGCAGAGGAGGTGCCACAGGAACAGAAGGGAAAACTGTGTGATTCTGTGTGAGGCAGGATCTGCCAAAGGGAATGGTTCAGCAGCAGGTTGGGGCACCAGGAACCTGTAGAGTACAGGCAGAAGTGTGAGATATTCAACCTTTCACTTCTTTAAACTATGCAAAAGTTCCAGCCCCATCTGCTATTCAAGATCTGAAAACAGGTTTTGTGAACCTGAGGGGTGGTTGTCAAAATGAAGGTGCCAGGCTCTTTCCACAGAATCACAGAAACATTCAGGTTGGGAAAGCCCTTCAGGGTCACCAAGTCCAACCATTAACCCTACTCTGCAAGGGTCACCCCTAAACCCTAGCCCCAAGCACCACATCCAAACCACCTTTAAACACATCCAGGCTTGGGGACTCCCCCCCCTCCCTGGGCAGCTCATTCCAGTGCCTGACCACTCTTTCCATGAAAATTTTTTTTCTAATGTCCAATCTAAACCTACCCAGTCAGAGCTTGAGGCCATTCCCTCTTGTTCTATCACTAATTCCCTGTTAGAAGAGACCAGCAGCAGCCTCTCCACAATATCCTTTCAGGCATCTGTAGACAGCAATGAGGTCTCCCCTCAGCCTCCTCTTTTCCAACCAAACCATCCCCAGCTCCTTCAGCTCCTTTTCAGTGGTGCCCAGTGACAGGACAAGGAACAATAAATACAATCTGAAACACAGGAGGTTCCACCTCAACAGGAGGAGAAACTCCTTCATGGTGAGGGTGATGGAGCTCTGGAACAGGCTGCCCAGAGATGTTATGAAGTCTCCTTCTTTGGAGACTTTCAAACCCCACCTGTATGTGTCCCTGTGTGACCTACCCTGGGTGATCCTGCTCTGGCAGTGGGGTTGGACTCAATAATCTCCAGAGGTCCCTTCCAACCCTTAGCATTCTGTGATTTTGTGCTGCCTGGCTCCCCAGGGGACTGACTTGTGTCACTGAAGCTTGTCAGAGTGTTGGGGGATGAAGGGGGACTGCAGAACCTGCTGGCTTCACCCCCATGAGCCTGCATCCAGCACTGGGGCAGGCAGAGAGCTGCAGAGTGGTTTCTCTCTCCCATGCACCAGAGGGGAAGTATCAGATTGCCAGGCACAGTCCAGTCAGGTCTCCACTCCTGGGATAGTGCAAGCACACACAGTCCTTATTTGGGCTGGATTGCAGGGTTACAAGCCAGTCCTTGGACTTTTCTGTTGGTTTGGGCTTTTTTTGTGTTGTGGGGATTTTTTTTTCCTTTTAACAAATTCATTTTCTTGAGACACATTTTAATTTTTTTTTGTTTGTTTGCTTTGGTTTGGTTTTCACTTGTTGGTTTTGGTTTGTTGTTTTTTTTTTTTTCCCTTGTAAGGAAAAACCCCACAAATGTTTTTAGAGCTGGTGAAATTCTTTGTTATGAACAGCTTGTCCAGTGGATTTTGGCCTTTTTCTAACCATGAGTCATTCACAGGCTTCCTTCAGTGGATGTATCCCTGATTCATAGATACTAAAGGAACAGTTTATGCAAGAGAACTTCAGCCTCTGGGTGATTCCAGAAGTGCTTGGCTTGTTATTAGTGTCTGCTTTTCCTGGTCCAAGAGGGTTTATGTAGGGTATGATGCACCACATCCTCTCTGTAAATAGTAATAAAAGACTTTAAGCAGGTGAATGGCAGCTAAAACTGTCTGAAGGGATAGGAAATTAAAATTATCTATGTCTTGTGGTCAAAAGCATGCTAACATTTGGCTTCAGATGTTTTTGCAGCTCTGGCGGTGGTCACTGAAACTATTTCAAGCATGGAAGAGTTTCATTCAAAATCTCATGTCAGTAAAAGATGCTCTAGACCCACCTGGATGTGTTCCTGTGTGATCTGCTCTAGTTTCATGGTTTCATGGATTCAAGGGCTCACAGATTTATAGATTCATGGATTCATAGATTCATGGATTTATAGATTCATGGATGCATGGATTCAAAGATTCATGGATGCATGGATTCAAGGGCTCACAGATTCATGGATTCACAGAGTCATGGTTTCATGGATTCATAGATTCAAGGGCTCATAGATTCATAGATTCATAGATTCATGGTTTTCATCTTTCAAGGGCTCATAGATTCATAGAGTCATGGATTCATAGATTCATAGATTAGAGGATTCATAGATTCATGGATTTATGGATTCATGGATTCATGGAATGGTTTAGGTTGAAAGGGACCTTGAAGATCATCTAGTTCCGCTCCCCATGCCATGGGCAGGGACACCTCCTCCACCAGCCCAGGTTGCTCAAGGCCTCATCCAACCTGGCCTTGAACACCTCCAGAGAGGGGACATCCACAATCTCCCTGGGCAACCTGTTCCAGTGTCTCAGCACCCTCACTGCCAAGAATTTCTTCCTAATTTCCAGTCTCAATCTGCCCTCCTCAAGCTTCAATCCATTCCCTCTCATCCTACCAGTACAAGCCCTTGTAACAAGCCCCTTGCAAGCTTTCTTGTAGGATGTTCTTCATCAGCTATTCCTAATGCATGTTTTCTTATTCCACTGTAAAACATCTTCTTGTTTTGGCTAGAGACCATGCAGGAAAGCAGACCTCTAGTGTTTCAATTTCCATGTTGCTGGTGTTCCATCCTGCATCAGATACAAACGTCATGTGCCATGCTGGCTGGTGTTTCATCCTGCCAGAGACACATTGCCTGCCTTCTTGTGGCAGTTTTAGGCTGATGCCTGGGAAATTTTCTGCAGATCTTGAATAGAAAGTGGTAGAATGTAAATAAATTACCATTGGATGTAAAGGGAAAATAAGGATAAGATCTAATTGATCCCNACTGACTCCCTGGTTTTGTCCAGGGAGGTCCTTGTGTTGTTTATAAATTGTAAATGCCTGTAAATGTTGTATATTTTGTACATATTCATTGCATTTCATATTTCTAGATTTTAGTTTGCTTGTACATGGAGCTTCATTTGCCTCCATCCCAAACAGAACTGGTCTGGCAATTTTACTTTGTGGGGTAGCTCTCCAAATCAGCTGGGAAGTAATTTCAACCCAGCACACTTCTCCAAACCAAGCAGGCAGATCCTTAACCTTCACCACTGAATGTCTCACTTTACCAGGTACCAGTAAGAGTCAGATCTTCCCTACTCCCTCTCCTATAGCATTTGTGCATATCACAAGTGGACAGATGCCAGAGCCAAGAGAGGTGTACAAGTCAAATTACCTGACACAGCCATAGCTTCTGACATGCTTATCTTCTGACATACCTCCAGGTCTGAAATCCTGCTGAACCCACTGCTACACCAAATAAATCTTTGGGGCTGTGAGCAGTGTCATTAGGAGGGCACACAGATCTTGCTTCATCTGTCCAGAAGTTTGTGCCTGACTGCTTCAAGGAAGGATTTGGCTGTTTTCCAGGTGACCCTGTGTGCATGCATATAAATGTATGTGTCTCTTTAAAGAGTACCTTTAGGCTGTGAAGCTGAGCAGAGAATCTGTGAAAAAGGCAAATTTATTAAGAGTGGGTTGACTGCTCTCTTTAGCTGTGTGAAATCTTTATTGATGATCATTCAAATCTGGCTGCTGGTTGGATTCCAGCTATTCTGTGTAGCTATGTATGGTTATAGTGCTGCTGCTGCAGGATTTGCTCTTGGAGATATCTTGGGGAAGAGGGGGGGAGTAGGGGGGTTGTGTGTGATTGCACACACATGCCAAACTTACAGCAGTAAGGAGGGACACCATCAGCTCCAAAGTCTGAAGCAGATTCAGTGATGGGAGCTGCAAACCTGCCACTTCACAGGTTCAAGGCCAAATGTAACAGACCAGGAGACAGTTTTCAGGTCTTGTGTTGTATGCCTTTGATGGTTTTGTCCTTTTCAGTCATCTCAGTGCACTTTGAGGCACTGAAATGTACTACATCTCTTCAGGCTGAAGGGTTTTGTGAAGCAAACTAACAGCAGTAGGCCCACAGCACACTCCTAGGAGAGCAATGCACAGAAGTCTTCTCAAAACCACAGCCACTGCGCAGCAGTCTGGAAGGAAGCAGTGCACTAGGGGAGGCTAAAACCTAGAGGACTTCATCACACCTGCAAGGTCTGGTGGGTTGAGTGGGAAGTACCAGAATCACCCTGCCCAGGGTGCTGCTAGCATCTGGTTGCACAAGCTTACAGAACTACAAAATGCTGAGGACAAGCCAAAGCAAAGCAGAGCAAAACACAGCACACCAAACCAACCCAACCCAACCCAACCAAACCACCAAACCAAACCAACCAAACCAAACCAACCCAAACCACTAAACCAAACCAAACCACCAAACCAAAACAACCAAACCAAACCAACCAAACCAAACCAACCCAAACCACTAAACCAAACCAAACCACCAAACCAAAACAACCAAACCAAACCAACCAAACCAAACCAACCCAAACCACTAAACCAAACCAAACCACCAAACCAAAACAACCAAACCAAACCAACCAAACCAAACCAACCCAAACCACTAAACCAAACCAAACCACCAAACCAAAACAACCAAACCAAACCAACCAAACCAAACCAACCCAAACCACTAAACCAAACCAAACCACCAAACCAAAACAACCAAACCAAACCAACCAAACCAAACCAACCCAAACCACTAAACCAAACCAAACCACCAAACCAAAACAACCAAACCAAACCAACCAAACCAAACCAACCCAAACCACTAAACCAAACCAAACCACCAAACCAAAACAACCAAACCAAACCAACCAAACCAAACCAACCCAAACCACTAAACCAAACCAAACCACCAAACCAAAACAACCAAACCAAACCAACCAAACCAAACCAACCCAAACCACTAAACCAAACCAAACCACCAAACCAAAACAACCAAACCAAACCAACCAAACCAAACCAACCCAAACCACTAAACCAAACCAAACCACCAAACCAAAACAACCAAACCAAACCAACCAAACCAAACCAACCCAAACCACTAAACCAAACCAAACCACCAAACCAAAACAACCAAACCAAACCAACCAAACCAAACCAACCCAAACCACTAAACCAAACCAAACCACCAAACCAAAACAACCAAACCAAACCAACCAAACCAAACCAACCCAAACCACTAAACCAAACCAAACCACCAAACCAAAACAACCAAACCAAACCAACCAAACCAAACCAACCCAAACCACTAAACCAAACCAAACCACCAAACCAAAACAACCAAACCAAACCAACCAAACCAAACCAACCCAAACCACTAAACCAAACCAAACCACCAAACCAAAACAACCAAACCAAACCAACCAAACCAAACCAACCCAAACCACTAAACCAAACCAAACCACCAAACCAACCCAACCCAACCAAACCAACCAAACCAATCCAACCCAATCCAACCAAACCAGACCAAACCTACCAACCCAACCAAACCAAACCAACCCAACCAGACCAAACCAAATCAACCAAACCAAACCAGTATTTTCTAATTTCAGTAATTTCTTGGAGAAACACTTGAAAGTCATTACAGCCCAGAGCAGAAGTTAAAAACATTTGGGGGTCACACACACAAAATTACACAGAATGTTAAGGCTTGGAAGGGACCTTGAAAGGTCTTCAAGCCCAAGCGCCCTGCCAGAGCAGGATCACCCAGGGCAGGTCACACAGGAACACATCCAAGTGGGTTTGAAATGTCTCCAGAGAAGGATACTCCACAACCTCTCTGGGCAGCCTGCCCCAGGGCTCTGTCATCTTCTGTTCCTATGGCACCTCCTCTGCTCCAGCTTGCCCCCAGTGCCCCTTGTGCTGTCATTGGACATCCCTGAGCAGTGCCTGGCTCCATCCTCCCCACACTGCCCTGCACATCTTTATCACCAGCAGTGAGGGCACCCTTGAGGCTCCTCTGCTCCATGCTCAAGAGCCCCAGCTCTTTCAGCATTCTAAAATGCTTTCATGTGGTAAGACCAACCTACATCTCAAACACCTCTGGCTGACAGAGAAGAGCAACAAAGCTGGGGAGGGGTCTGGAGCACAGCCCTGTGAGGAGAGGCTGAGGCAGCTGGGGGTGTTTAGCCTGGAGAAGAGGAGGCTCAGGGCAGACCTCATTGCTGTCTACAACTACCTGAAGGGAGGTTGTAGCCAGGAGGGGTTTNCCAGGGAGGTGGACATCCCTGGAAGTGTTTAAAACAAGCCTGGATGAGGCACTCAGTGCCATGGTTTAGTTGATCAGATGGTGTTAGATGATAGGTTGGACTTGATGATCTTGAAGGCTTTTCCAACCTGGTTAATTCTGTGATTCTGTGATCTGTGACAGCTCTTCTACAGAAAAGGATCTTTGGCTACAGGGGATCTCAGGTTCCTTGCTAGTGGATTGTGCACTGAGTGTTTGCAGTGATGTTGTGCTGATCCAGCACTGTGCCCAATGCGGGAATGGTGATCTCCATCACTGCACTGCCCTTACCAGACCTGCTACCAGAAGAAGTCCTCTTTCTGCTCCTCTCAGCTTTGGCAAAGCCTCTGCTGAGCTGCTGCTTCCCAGGGCAGTGCCATGCTTGGTGGTAGATATGAATCAACCAAAAGCTTTTCATCCAGAGGAACATCAGGTCTGGAAAACAGAACAGGGAAGGAAGACTAAGGAAGTTGGAGTTACTTACCCTGAAGGAGGAAATCTTGAGACTCAAACATGACAGTAAATATCAAAGAGGAAAAAAATGCTTCTGTTGACCGCAAAGGGAGTAATTTCTTCTCTCTGTCTGTTGTGGTTGGGACAAGAAGTAATGGACTTAAATTGCAGCAGGAAAAGCTCTAGTTAGAGAGAACAAAATGTTTCTGTCAGCAAGGCAGTGAAGCCCTGTACCTTGGAATGGCTACAGAATGTCCCTTGCTGGGGGAGATTTAGGATCTGTCACGCCAACATCCGTCAGGATGGCAAAGGTACGTGTTTTTTCCTGTGCTGGAGCTTTCAACTGCAGTACATTCCCTCTGGAAATCCTTTCCAGGCTTCTGATTCCACCCAGACAGGCAGAGGTCTCTGTGTACTACTATAATTTTGTGGCCTTTCCATCTGCCTCCTGTGGGAGCTGTGACTGTGGGCAGAGAGCACTTTGCTGTGTATTGTATAGGGCACTCGTGCTGCTCAGCCCAGCCTCAGTGCCTTTAGCCCTTCTCCCAGCCCCATTGCTCTGCACAAACACCTCAAGTATGGTATTGGAGAGCCCCCCAGGTTTGAATGTTCAGCAGATGATGCCTAAGAGTTGCTTTGTCTTCCTCCCTCAGAATAGAACAGTCCTCTCCCAACCAGCAGCATGGCCCTGGTATGCAAGATGGTGTGTGCCTGCCATCCCATAACCCAGCTCCTCTGCAAGGAGGGTGAGGGCTGAGCCTTGGCTTCCTCCAGTTGCAGAAGGAGTTAAACAGAATCACAGAATACATCTGATTGCAAGAGACCTCCAAGCTCATCCAGTCCAACCTTTGAGCCAGCACTGCAGGGTCACCACTAAACCATGTCCCTAAGCACCAGGTCCACAGGCTGCTTAAACACCTCCAGGGATGGTGACTCCAGCACTGCCCTGGGCAGACCATTCCAGTGTTTGAGAACCCTTCCAGTGAAGAAACATTTCCTGACATCCAGCCTAAAACCTCAGGCTTCCACTTGTAGGATAAGTCTCTAAATGCTGTCCTAGACCAGCAGACCATTTTTACCCTCGGTGACCAGACAGTGCCATGACTTTGCCAGTGGTTATTCAATGCACATTCCCATATACAGCCTCTGAAAGTGCCTTTCTTGCTTACACCTCTCCTCTGTTATGTAAACCTGCATCCCTTGCCACCTACAGGAAAATTCACCTTCAAAAGGTTTCCCAGGATCCCTTTCTATCCATAAATCGAGCACACCGTGGCAAGGGTTAGGGATCTGCCTTTGGTGCCTGTGGTTTTTGTCTTCTCCCCAGGCAGCCTGGGTTCTGCACTGCCTAGCCTGGAAGATTTGTGGGTGAGCAGCTTAGATGTCTAAATAATGTATGGGTTACCCTCTGAGGCCTTTCATGCAGAGCCTGTGTTGCAGGCAACAGTAGCAGCCTAACGTAGGCATTCAGGAATCCTGGGTTTGCTCATGTCTGCTGCTTTGCTTCTTGCCTTTATGTGATGGTGTGGGATTTTCCTTGGCAGAGAGCACTGTGTTAGGGATGATGTATTAGCAATGATGCAACTTACTCAGTCATCTGAAAAAGGGAAAAAAAAAAAAAACCAACACTCAACAAAATCCCCTGAAATTCTTGCCCTTATCTAGTTCAGCACATGGTACACATCACAAGAGTGAGGAGCTCCTGGAAGAGGAGCTGGAGTGTTTGGAGCTGGCTGATGGCATGGTTCTGAGGGCATCCAAGGGGAGGTGTTCTTCCTCCCCACAACTACACAGAGACACCTGAAAGCAGCTCCTTAATTCTGGCTTCAGAGCAGGATGCCACTTAAGTACCTGCCTCGCTGTAACAGAGTTCCTTGATTGTGTCCCAGTTCTGTACAGAAGAGTCACTTAATGCTGAAATAGTCCATGCTTTAATAGGCATTTAATGCTTAAAACATGGTCATTAGTGTCACAAAAGGTTAGCTGGGAAGAGGGTCCACTACCTCCATGCATCCACATATTTCACTGGGGGCATATGTTCTGGGCCAAACATTATACTCAGTCAAGGGGTTGGAACACTTCTGCTATGAGGAGAGGCTGAGGGAGCTGGGGGTGCTCAGCATGGAGAAGAGAAGACTCCAGGGGGACCTGAGAGCTGCTTTTCAATACCTGAGGGGATCCTCCAGGAAGGCTGCAGAGGATGTCATAAGGGTGTCTAGAGACAGGACAAGGGGGAATGGTTTGAAGCTGTGGGAGAGCAGGGTTAGACTGGAGCTTAGGAAGAAGCTCTTCAGTAGGAGGCTGGTGAGACCCTGGAAGAGGTGTTCCAGGGAGGTTGTGGCTGCCTCCTCCCTGGAGTGTTCAAAACCAGGTTGGATGAGACCTTGAGCAGCCAAGTCTAGTTGAGAGGTGTCCCTGCCCACGGCAGCAGTCTTGGAGTAGATATCTCTGAGATCTCTTCCAACCTAAACCTTTCTGTGATTAAAAGACTCTTTCAAAATGAGACAATGATTACTGCAAATAAGGGTTGTGATAAGGTGCAAAGGTGATATAGAATCATCTTTTTCAAGTCCAAGAAAAGCAGGAATGACAAAAATGTGTCTATTTTTAGAATAATCAATGGTCTTCATTCTTATTAAAATAAATCAGGCCAATTAGAAATGCTTCATTTGTATTGTCCATTGCTTGAAAGTGAGATACCAAAGAGAAGCATAGAATCACAGAACTGTCAGGGTTGGAAGGGACCTCAAGGATCAGCCAGGTCCAACCCCCCTGCCATGGGCAGGGACACCTCACACTACAGCAGGTTGCTCACAGCCACATCCAGCCTGGCTGCAAAAACCTCCAGGGATGAGGCTTCCACCACCTCCCTGGGCAACCTGTGCCAGTGTCTCACCACCCTCATGGTGAGGAATTTCTTCCTAACATCCAATCTGAATCTCCCCATTTCTAGTTTTGCTCCATTTCCCCCATTCCTATCACTCCCTGACACCCTCAAAAGTCCCTCCCCAGCTTTCTTGGAGCCCTCTTCAGATACTGCAAGGCCACAAGAAGATCTCCTCAGAGCCTTCTCTTCTCCAGACTGCACAACCCCAACTCTCTCAGGCTGTCTCCAGAGCAGAGCAGCTCCAGCCCTCTGCTCATCCTCCTGGCCCTTCTCTGGACACCTTCCAGCACCTCCAGATCTTTCCTGTACCAGGGGCTCCAGAACTGGACACAGAGCTCCAGGTGTGGTCTCCCCAGAGTGGAGCAGAGGGGGAGAATCCCCTCCCTGGCCCTGCTGGCCACACTTCTCTTGCTGCAGCCCAGGCTCTGCTTGGCTCTCTGGGCTGCAAGTGCTCACTGCTGGCTCCTGTTGAGCTTCTCATCCCCCAGCACCCCCAAGGCCTTTTCTTCAGGGCTGCTCTCCAGCCAGTCCCTGTCCAGCCTATATCAGTGCTTGGGATTGCCCTGACCCAGCTGCAGGACCTTGCCCTTGGTCTTGTTGAACCTCATGAGGTTGGCTTGGGCTCAGCTCTGCAGCCTGTCCAGGTCCCTCTGGATGACATCCCTTTCCTCCAGCCTGTCTGCTGCACCACACAAAGAATCAGAGAATCATTAAGGCTGGAAAAGTCCTTAAAGATCATCAAGTCCAACCACAACCCATCTACCATGACCACTAAACTATATCCTGAAGCACCACATCTCCAGCTTCTTGAACACCTCCAGGGATGGGGACTCCACCACCTCCCTGGGCAGTCTGTTCTATCCCCTCATCACTGTCTCACTAAAGTAGTTTTCCCTAATGTCCAATCTAAACCTCCCCTAGCACAACTTCAACCCATTGCCTCTCTTCAAGTCGCTGGGTACTTGGGAGAAGAGATCAACACCAGCCTGACTCCAACCTCCTGTCAGGGAGCTTTAGAGAGGCAATGAAATCTCCCCCTTACAGGAGGGTGTTGCAAGAGAGAAATGCACCTCCAAAGGGCTGCAGATTATTGCAGTAAGAGAGGCTGATGAGTTTTATATTGCATCTAGAACACAGCTCTGTCACAGGGACACTGCACAAGCCTCTGGCTGATTCTCCACTGATTTATAGGCTTGGGTTAATACCTTCCAAAAAGATGGCTGGAACCAATGGATCTATTTCAGAGGATCCACTCCTCAGTTTTGCCATCTGAACCAAAGGCCATGGCATCCCAGGAGATACCACTGCCTTCCTGGTCATGTCTGTTTTTGTTTTCAGTCTTTCCCAGGACTGATTTTGGTTGCTCTGAGACAACAGAGGTCGGCCTGAGAGTCTGGGATACTAGAGGATTCACTCTTAGGAGGAAGTTGTGTGTCTGGCTTGGGAGGTGCTCAGAGAAGGTGTGGAGAGAATCATAGAATCATAGAATCAAGAAGGTTGGAAGAGACCTCAAAGATCACCGAGTCCAACCTGTCACCCTACACCTCATGCCTATCTAAACCATGGCACCAAGTGCCACGTCCAATCCCCTCTTGAACACCTCCAGGGATGGTGACTCCACCACCTCCCTGGGCAGCCCATTCCAATGGCCAACCACTCTCTCTGTGAAGAACTTTCTCCTCACCTCCAGCCTAAACCTCCCCTGGCGCAGCTTGAGACTGTGTCCTCTTGTTCTGGTGCTGGTTGCCTGGGAGAAGAGACCAAACCCCTCCTGGCTACAACCTCCCTTCAGGTAGTTGTAGACAGCAATGAGGTCTCCCCTGAGCCTCCTCTTCTCCAGGCTAAACAGTCCCAGCTCCCTCAGCCTCTCCTCATAGGGCTTGTGCTCAAGGCCTCTCCCCAGCCTTGTTGCCCTTCTCTGGACATGCTCCAGCAATTCAAAATCTTTCCTAAACTGAGGGGCCCAGAACTGGACACAGTACTCAAGGTGTGGCCTAACCAGTGCTGTGTACAGGGGTACAATGACCTCCCTGCTCCTGCTGGCCACACTATGCCTGATGCAGGCCAGGATGCCATTGGCTCTCTTGGCCACCTGGGCACACTGCTGGCTCATGTTCAGGCAGCTGTCACCCAGTACCCCCAGGTCCCTTTCCACCTGGCTGCTCTCCAGCCACTCTGACCCCAGCCTGTAGCTCTGCATGGGGTTGTTGTGGCCAAAGTGCAGCACCTGGCACTTGGACTTGTTGAATGCCATCCTGTTGGACTCTGCCCATCTGTCCAGCCTGTCAAGGTCCTTCTGCAGAGCCCTTCTACCTTCTAACAGATCAACTCCTGCTCCCAGACACCAGCTTGGTGTCATCTGCAACTCCAAACACCTGGATCAAAATCCCAGACTTGCATGCCCCCTCCTTTTGCTGCTTTTTATGTATGAGCTGTAGCACCATGCACAGATAGGAAACAGTAGCTCCCCCAGCCTTCTGCAGGCTAGATCTGTATCACATAAATGCTGTTAGCTGGGACATCAGGGGTCACAGGCTGACACACCCCTCTGCATGTACCAGCACATCTGGAATGTATGAAGCCCTGTGCTGTGTGACAGCTCTTTAGAAGGTACCTCTCAAATTAGGAAACAGGAAAAACAAACAAACAAAAAAAGAAAGAAATTAGCAACAATTTATTGCATGGAAGGTTTGAAGAGGACAACATTAACTGGCTTAACCCAAAGCATTTTGCAAGATTTAATTGCAACCATTGTTCTGCCTTCTGAAGTCTTTTCCTTTCTTTTTTTTNNNNATTTTTGATTTTTTTTTTTTTTTTTTTTTTTTTTTTTTTTTTTTTTTGTAAAGCAGAGGGCCCAGTCCAATCCTTTCTAATGTATTTATTGTCATTGATAATCAATACAAGATGATCTTTGAGAGAAAGGGGGGGGGGAAAATCACTTCCCATCTGGTGGAAGGAGAGGGAAATATATTGTTTGACTAAGAGAGATTTGGTAGTGGCTGCAGTAAAACAGGAGAAAACACTTCCTGATGGGAATCAGGGCAGGGTTCTGGGCAGAAGGGATTTCAAGTGCACACACCTCCAGCAAACATGGTCTTGATTTATAGAATGTAGACCACATTTATTAGTATTGCCAAGCACAATAAATTGTGAGGGATTTCATGCCTATTTGTTAAATGGAACCTATTTTTAAACAGCCCTTGATGATATTTATGCAAGGTTGAGTGAGAGGCAGATCTGGTTCTCCTTTGGACCATGGCAGTCACAGGGAGGCTCAGAGGCATGCAGACGAATCACCAGCAAGGAAACCAACTGCTGGGCTGCTTTTCTGCTGGGGGATGTGAATCTGTTCGTGTTTAGAAGAGGCAAATTAAAGCAACAGCACATTGGAGTTTGACCACAAGCACAGCTGCACTGGGAGTCTAGTGCTGGTTGCTTGTTTACAGCTCAGGAAGGATTTGGTGATATGCAAGAGGGCTTACTGTAAATTGAACCAGAGTGGGCAGCATCAGGACAGGAGAGAAAAATGAGCAGGGTTTTTTTAATTGATTTTTTGTTTGTTTGTTTGTTTTGTTTTCATCTGGAGAGCTGTGGGAAACACTGGAGTTGTGGAAAGACTTCTGCTTTTCAATATTTGCAATCCAGAAATTAAGGAGAGGTTGTTAGGAATGTTTAGGAAAGTTGCTCCTTCCTTTGTCTGTCTTTTTCTTTTTAAAGTTTGTTTTTGGGGGGTTTTTTTGAATGGTCATAACAAGAAAGTAGCCTTTAAAAAACCTCAGCAAGAGTAACTCCAGATTAAAAAAAAAAAACAAACAAACAAGTTATTCCAGACCTGCTTTTAGAATACATAAAAGAGCAGAAGTAACATCAAAGATGTGTCTTGACTGTTTCCCACTCACATATTTTGAATGGCATAGATATATGAATAGATGTCAACTGCTTTAGGAAGAGTTGTGTGCCACATTTTGCACAGTCAAGGGTAGTGCAGACCTACTGCCCACCTCAGAGAGTAGTGGCTGCACCCTCAAGCAGATGCAGTTTGACTGTATTGGGGTGAATCATGTGCTAGGAGATGAGGAAATGCCAGAGTTTCACAGGGGCAATGTGAATGGAAGCTGAAGGAGCTCAGGCTTTGGTGATGGGAAGCATTTTGCAATGGCCACAACCAGGAGCCCACACTTTATGTTTGCATAGAATCATAGAATGGTGCAGGCTGGAAGGGACCTCCAAAGCTGACCTCCCTGCAGTCAGCAGGGACATCCCCACCCAGATCAGGTTGCCCAGGGCCTTGTGAAGTTTTGCCTTGAATATCTCCAGGGAAGGGACCTGGGCAACCTGTTCCAGTGCTTCACCACCCTTATAGTAAAGAACTTGTTCCCAACATCCAATCTAAATCTGCTCTTCTCCAGTTTAAAGCCATTTCTCCTCATCCTGTCCCTGCAGGCCTTTGCAAACAGTCCCTCTGCAGCTTTCTTATAGCCCTCTTCAGGTCCTGGCAGGCTGCTATTAGGTCTCCTTGGAGCCTCCTCCTCTCCAGGCTGAACACCCCCAGCTCCCTTAACCTGTCCTCATAGTAGAGGTGCTCCAACCCCTTGATCATTCTGCTGGCCCTACATCAGGTGCTGCTGCAGACTGTGCCTTGGTGTCTTCCAAAGAGGGCTGAGAGTGGTGGATTTCTGCTAGCACAGTGGTTGGAAGTGACCTCTCAGTTCAGCCACAAAGCCCTGAAGCTGCAGTCACGTCCTGGCACGCTGGAACCATGTTTGCTGCTCCTATTTGAACACAGCTGCAGCTAGTATCCATAATTCAAATTAAGTGCTATTTAGGAGGGTATTTGGAAACTCAATTAGTGTTCCAGCAGTGAGATTTATTGTTTCCAGATTGGTGGAGACTTTTCTTTCATAGTCCTAATGATTTAGGGTAATTGAGAGAAAACATCAAGTGGAGAATTCAGTACTCAAAAATGTATGAGCAGAGCAAGGAACAAAAGTCAGACTGACTTGCATCAGCCAAACTGTGCAAGTTCACCCAGTTACTGGCTTTGCAAGGTCCTTGCTGCAGGGTGAAAGGCACTGCCCATGCTTTCCTCAGAGTGCTCAAGGGTGCAGAACACAGAGGTCTGGCCCATGGTGCAGACCCAGGCTGCCCTGGTGTCATGCCCACCTTCTATACACACTTCTTGTCCAACAGTGGGCAAACCATGAGGGGCAGACGTCATCTCACTTCTTGTTTTTTTTGTGCTTCTAGAAGGTAGCCATGTGTTCTAAACTGGGCACTAGAAAGAGGCAAGTGCTTCCATGGAGAGATTTGTGCCACCCTGGGGTAGCTCTCTGGGACAGGCACCATCACTCACTCTTGGGACAGCCTTCAAATGAGTCCAGTCTAAGTTGCACCAGATTGTATTCTCTGAGACAGCTAAAAGCCAAGCCTGAAAGTCTTGATTTTCCCATATGGAGCAAGAAGATAACTGCCTCCTACAGGGCTTAATCCACTCTTTGCTGGAAAGAGAGTGTCCTGCTCTTAAGCTTTACAGCATCTCTCCCAAAGGGCTATCATAGGTTGGAGCTCTGGGAGGGATAGACAAGTGTGAATGCAGACAGCGAGACTGAAATTCCTTGCTGGAAGAAAATTGTTTGGGTGAAAGGCACAGAAAATTAGATTTTTTTTGCCATTTGCCTCATTTGCCATTGAAGAGAGACTGTTTACAAAGGCCTGTAGTGATAGGATGAGGAGCAATGGCTTCAAACTAGAGAAGAGGAGATTTAGATTGGATGTTAGGAACAAGTTCTTTACTATGAGAGGGGGTGGAACACTGCTACAGGTTGCTCAGGCAAGTGGTTGGGGCTCCATTCCCTGCAGATATTCAAAGTGAGGCTTGACAAGGCTCTGGGCAACCTGATCTAGTGGAGGATGTCCCTGCTGACTGCAGGAGGTTTGGACTGAATGACCTTCAGGTGTCCCTTCTAACCCAGACCATTCTGTGATTCTCTGATTCCCTGACTCCATGTTCTCTGGGGAGGGAATGCAAGGACTTTGCTGTGGAGCTGGAAACGCATCCTGTGGTCACTGTAGGGCATTGAGGTGGTGGACTGAGCCCCACAGCTGACAGAAAAGTGGGAGAGGTGCTCTAGGTGTAGGTCTCCAGGCAATTCAAACAGAGATCCTGGGGAGTGCTCTCCCTGCGCGTTGGCTAGGGGTAATGTGGCTTGAGAAGGCAGCAAACAAGGAGGGAAAGCTACCAGAGACTCCAACCCAAACAACAAACAGAGATCCCTCCTGCAGCCAGAAAGAAGACAGGAATCACAGCAGATTTCCTTCTTTCCATGACCCTGTGTTGGGTTATTGGGGCAAGATGAAAAAATGATGAAACCATTAGAGGCTGCTTTGGATGAAAATATCCCTGCAAACCGACTTCCTCTGGCTACACTGGAGATTAATTACACTTGCAAAATGTCTGTTCTTGTGGTTCCTTCCTTGCCCTCTTTGAAAATCATTTTAAAAGGGGAATGTGTTGTAATCCCTAAAGTAGGAAACACCAGCAAGAGATGTTTGTGAAGCTTTACTGGGTTGGGTTTTTTTTTCCACAGCGACCTTCAGCTGCGGTGGTCAAAGCTGTTGTGTAAATATTTGTTTGTCAGATTAACATCTTCTGCTCATTTGCAGTCCTGTCTGATAGGGAAGGAGAAGGAGTCACAGTCCCACAGTCCCACAGTACATCAGGGGTTGGAAAGGACCTCCAGAGATCATCCAGTCCAACCCCCCTGCCAGAGCAGCATCCCCCAGGGCAGTCTGCACAGGAATGCATCCAGG
>VXBD01014778.1:95841-111590 GCA_013399975.1 Indicator maculatus
ATAGAATCAGAGAATCAGAGAATCATAGCATCAGAGAATCAGTGAATCAGAGAATCAGAGAATCATACAGAGAATCAGAAAATCATAGAATCATAGAACCAGAGAATCAGAGAATTAGAGAATCAGAGAATCATAGAATCATACAATCACAGAGTCATAGAATCATAGAATCACAGAATCACACAATCACAGACTCTTAGACTCATAGAATCACAGAATCATAGAATTATAGACTCTTAGAATGCACTGGGTTGGAAGTGACCTCTAGAGGTCATTTAGTCCAACCCCTTTGCAGTGAGCAGGGACATCCCTGACTGGATCTGATCACTCAGAGCCCCATCAAGCCTGACCTTGAGTGTTTCCAGGGATGGGGCCTGCACTGCCTCTCTGAGCAACCTGTTCCAGTGTTCCACCATCCTCATAGTAAAGAACATCTTCCTAATGTCCAGTCAATCTACCCCCCAGACCATTGCCCCTTGTCCTATCACTACAAGCCCTTGGACACAGTCCCTGCCCAGCTATCATACAGACCTTCTTCAGGTACTGCAAGGCTGCTCTAAGGTCTCCCCAGAACCTTCTCTTCTCCAGGATAGGCTAATTTCAATTTCTTCTTAGTCTGCTGCCGACCAACATATTAAGAAGCATTTTCATTGCCTTCTCTCACCACATATGTGAGATTGGAGAGTAGTTGCAAGTAGCTCTGAAGAAAGAGACTTGGGGGTGTTGGTTGCTGAGCAGCTCCCCAGGAGCCAGCAGTGCCCTCCTGCAGCCCAGCAGGCAGCTGTGTGCTGGCTGCAGCCAGAGGAGTGTGGGCAGCAGGGCAGGAGAGGGGATTCTGCCNAGGGCAAGAGAGGGGATTCTGCCCCTTGACTCTGCTCTGCTGAGACCTCACCTCCAATCCTGCCTCCAGTTCTGGTGTCTCCAGCAGAAGAAGGACACAGAGCTGCTGGAGTGAGTCCAGAGGAGGCCACAAAGATGATCCAAGGGCTGGAGCAGCTCTGCTGTGAGGATGAGGTGAGGGAGCTGGGGGTGTTCAGCATGGAGAAGGCTCCAGGGAGACCTTAGAACTGCAGGGGACCTACAGGGAGGCTAGGGAGGGACTGTTTAGAAGGGCTTGGAGTGATAGGATGAGGGGCAATGGTTTGAAACTGAGAGAGAGTAGGTTTAGACTGGAGCTGAGGAAGAAGTTCTTCAGTGTGAGGGTGGTGAGACTCTGAATAAGCTGCCCAGGGAGGCTGTGGATGCCACCTCCCTGGAGGTGTTCAAGGCCAGGTAGGATGAGGCCTTGAGCAGCTGAGTCTAGCTGAGAGGTGTCCCTGCCCGTGGTGGGGAGGTTGGAGTAGATGAGCTCTGAGGTCCTTTCAAACCTGAGTCATTCTAGGATTCTATGCTAATCAGACTCTGGCTGGAAAAGTGAGAGCATTTTCATTCCATACTTGTTCTCTCCAATGAGGTTGTTGAAAAGGTATCAGACAGTAACTGTGAGCAATTCTCACAGGTTGGAGTAGATGACCTCAAGGTCTCTTCCAACCTAAGCCATTCCATGATGCTATGATTCTCTTTCTCAGGAAACCCTCCCTGGAAAGGCAATGCTGTTGAGCTCCTTCTCTCAAGAAGGTCTGATTCTGGAGTTCCCATGCACACAAACATTCCTGCTGATGAAGGTTAACAGCAGGCTCTTAAGTTCCTCAGGTCAATAGCTCACCTAAGTCTTCTCTGATAGAAAAGTGTTGTCTGGTCTTCACCCTGTGGTAGAATAACAACAATGAAAGAAAAGTTTTGCAGCTAAATCCAAAAGGCAACACTCAGCTGAGCCTTTCACTCCAGCCTGGGAGGACTCTGGCTGGTGCTGTGCAGTGTGTGTGTGTGAGAGAGACTTGATCCTGACTGCAGGACAGAAATGGTGGTGTGGGGGAATGCCTCCTGTAAATTCATGTCAAGGGGAGCTGCTCTAGAAAAGAGAGGTTTCTCCATCTGGCAACGCTGAGCCTCATGCCTGTAAAGCAAGAATTGATATTCTGCACGGTACAAAACATAAACACCTTGTAAAATGCATTCAGCCCAGATTCCAAACACATTGAACCCTGCATGATTTAATGATGGATAAGCTCAGGGAAAATATCCCAGTAGGGTGGGGGTGGAACTCCAGGCTCCAAACTGACAGCTGCTATCATTCCAAAACAAGTAACTGTTTATAAACGAATAGTTTATTAATTTTTTTCCCATAAATCATTGAATTACATGAAAATCAGATGACTGCCTGCTGCCAAATTTGTTTTCAGTTTCACAAGACAGAATGGAATGTGCTGCAGACGGTGAGTGAAATTAAAAGCTGCTGGTCTTTTCCCATAAAGGGCTGATGTTTTCCCTTAGACATTCCCAGGATCTCATAAACCTGCAAAATAGTGGTCCTGGGGAATGGCTATCGAACTAGATATCCAAAATATTTGAGATATATAGGATTTCAGGGAACCTCTGCCTAATCTGAGCCAGTTGGAGTGGAAGCTGCTATTTCACGTGTGGCTTTTGCTGATTTCTAGTTCAAACTGACTGAGCCCTGTGAGAACCCCCAGTTCTTGCAGGAGCACCCTCAAGGTATCCTCAACCATTGTATGTCTCCTTTTTGTACTCTCTGGTTTGCATTTGAATCATTCCAAAATGCCCTTCTCTCTAGATGGTTTGGTCTTGTTTGAGTTGAGAAGTCCCTGCCTTCCCCCCACGATTCGAACAGGGGTAAAAATAACCTGAAGAGGCTTCTGCAGCTCAACCACATCTTGAAGTCCTCATTGGACTCCAACACAGCTAGGCTGAGCTTTCTGGGAGCAAGATGATCAACACTGCATCTGATCCCAAGATGTTAGGGCTTGGAAGGGACCTCTGGAGGTCAACTAGTCCAACCCCACATGCCAGAGCAGGACCATAGAATCCAGTACAGGTCACACAGGAACACATCCAGATGGGGCTTGAAAGTCTCCAGAGAAGGAGACTCCACAACCTCTCTGGGCAGCCTGTTCCAGTGCTCTGTGACCCTCACAGTGAAGAAGTTCCTCCTCATGTTGAGGTGGAACCTCCTGTGCTGGAGTTTCCATCCATTGCCCCTTGTCCTATCCCAGGGTGCAACTGAGCAGAGCCTGTCCCCTCCCTCTTGACCCCCAGCCCTCAGATATTGATAAACATTGATTAAATCCCCTCTCAGTCTTCTCTTCTCCAGACTGAAAAGCCCCACATGTGCAAACTATCAAACCTTGGTGCCCTCTTACTTGTAGAAGGGACTTTTATGGTGTGCTTGCATGGTTATGCAGTGGGGCAACCAGTGAAGGACAGGATCCAGGCTACCTGCTGTGCTGGATCTTTACCAGCATTTTCACTCTACAAAGCCTCAGTCAGCTGCACCTAGGCTCCTAACATTGGTGGCACAAGCTCTCTGAATGCATCAAAATGCCCTGTGTAGTCCCCCATGGTCCCAGAGAACCACTGGGACAGCTGAGCCAAGTCATGGAATTGCATCCTTGGCATCGAATCTGAATTTGAAAAGACAGCACAGCTGTATCACATTTTTTCACAGCCTCATGTAGCTTCCTAACTGATGCAGCATCTGTATCTTTATTGCATCCTGCTGTCAGGTAAGCCAAGTAACAATAAAGCCATGGTGAGCCCATCCCTGCTTCCCCAGCAGAGAAGCATAGCTGCTTCTCATCCCAGGGTGGGCAATTGGAAGGGGAAGGCTGTGACAAGAAGAAATGGTGCAATCATGATTCTACTGTTAAAACCTTCCAGTTGCTCTCAGAGAGTGACCCCAACATGTCCCAAGCTGGAAATTGTATCTCTTGTACACCTGGGTAACTTTGCAATCCAACAAGGCCAAGTGGAGAGTCTGGCATCTGGGAAAGAAAAACCCCATGGAGCAGGATAGATTGGGGACTGACCTGTTGGAGACCAGCTCTGGGGAAACGACCTGGTGAAGAGAAGGATGTCCATGAGCCAGCAATGTGCTCTTGTGGCCAAGAAGGCCAAGGGCATCCCGGGGTGGATTAGAAGGGCTGTGGTTAGTAGGTCCAGAGAGGTTCTTCTCCCCCTCTACTCTATCCTGGTGAGACCACATCTGGAATATTGTGTCAAATTCTGGGCCCTTCACTTCAAGAAGAACCTCAAGGAACTGCTTGAAAGAGTCCAGCACAGAGCCACAAAGCTGCTGCAGGCAGTGGAACACCTCCCTGTGAGGACAGGCTGAGGGAGCTNCCTAACATTGTGTGATTCTGCGACTCTGCCTCTTACTCTTAGAGCAACTTTTGAGCCCATTGCCATTGCCATTTCTGTAGCACAGTCTGGATGGAAGCTCTTTGCTTTCACTGCAGAGTGTGTAAAGAAAAGGATGCTGTCTGCTTTAAAGCTGGAAGCAGATGTCTCTGGTTACACAAATATATCTGTGTGGGTGTGAGAGAGATTTGATGTATGGATACATCCATCATTGTCCCCTTGTCCTCTGCTCTGGGGAGGCCACACCTGGAGTGTTGTGTCCAGTTTTGGGCACTTCAAGAGAGACGTGGAGATGCTGCAATCAGTGCAGAGCAGGGCAAGGAAGCTGTGAAGGGCCTGGAGAACAAATATGATGAGGAGAGACTGAAGGAGCTGGGGATGGGTAGTGTGGAAAAGAGGAGGCTGAGGGGAGACCTCATTGCTGTCTACAGCTCCCTGAAAGGACCTTGTGGAGAGGCTGCTGCTGGTCTCTTCCCACAAGTAATTAGTGATAGAACAAGAGGGAATGGCCTCAAGCTATGACTAGGTAGGTTTAGATTGGACTATAGGAAAACCTTTTTCCCATCAAGAGTGTTCAGGCACTGGAATGAGCTGCCCAGGGAGGTGGTGGAGTCCCCAAGCCTGGATGTGTTTAAAGATGGTTTGGATGTGTTGCCTGGGGCTATGGTTTAGGGATGACCCTTGCAGAGTAGGGTTAATGGTTGGACTTGGTGATCCTGAGGGGCTTTTCCAACCTGAATGTGTCTGTGATTCTGTGATCCATATTAACACAGAGCCTCACAGTTTGGACATCATGCTCTTAAAGCTTGGCTTGTTTGTGTGTGGCCTTTGCCAGGAAAATAACTGCCAAATCTAACCAAACATTAAGGCAATTTGAAGAAGAAAAGCTTCTTTGCTGTTCCCCTCATCTGACCTTTACCTTAGTATCCTTCTCTACACCAAAACTCTTGATCTGCTTCCCTCTGTTGTGTTTGGAAATGGCTTTGATCAATGTTTGCTACTGCACATGGTGTGATGAAGAATGGGAAACCAGGTCAGGTAGCAATGGGAAATTCATGGAACATCCACAAGCTTATTAAAGGAGGTCAGAAATCCCCGTGGCTGGCTGCCACAGAAGCCAAAAGCAAATGCACTGGAGGCTTTCAAATGTACACAGAAGTGGATGCAGATTTCTTCTGGCTTTAAAGACCAAAAGTTGAGGCCTTCTGGCCACTTATCTCTCCCTCCTTTTCCCCTTTTTCTTTATTTTGCCCCCATTTTTTTCTACATTAAAGTGCACAGAAAATCACTTTGTTTTCCCCCTTTTTGTTCTTTTCTTCCCCACTAAATTGCACTGAAGATCACTTCCTTTCTGTCTTTTTTATTCATTTTCCCCCTTTTTTTCTACATTAAAGTGCACCAAAGATCACTTCCCTCTCCCCATTTTCCTTCCCTTTATCCTCATCTTTTCTACATTGAAGTGCACTGAAGATCACTTCCTTTCCCCCTATTTCTTCTTTTTCCCCATTTTTCTTTTCTACATTGAAGTGCACTGAAGATCACTTCCTTTCCCCCCTTTATCCTCATATTATTCTGCATTAAATTACACTAAAGATAATTTCTTTTTCCCCCCTTTTTCCTCCCTTTATCCTCATATTATTCTGCATTAAATTACACTAAAGATAATTTCTTCCCCCCCCTTTTTCTTCCTTTTATCCTCATTTTTTCTACATTAGATTGCACTGAAGATCACTTCCTTTCCCCCCTTTTTTTCTTCCCCCCCTCCCCCCATTTTTTCCTGCATTAAATTGCACTGAAGATCACTTTCTAGAGCTTGGTTAAGCTGTAAGTGATTTCTGATTTTATGTCACCCCTCCCCATAATACTACATCTCTTCCCAATTCAAGCATTCCCCACTTTAATATTAGTTTTTACTTCTGTGTGACGACCCTGCCTGTTGATTGCTTCTGGATGTGGCATTCAGTTTCTTTTGATTTTTTTTTTTTCTCTCAAAGCCATCTCACAGTACCACAGCACCACAGTACATTAGAGGTTGGAAGGGACCTCCAGAGATCATCCAGTCCAACCCCTCTGCCTGAGCAGGATCACCCAGGGGAGTCCACACAGGAATGCATCCAGATGGGTTTTGAATGTCCAGAGAGGGAGACTCCACAATCTCTCTGGGCAGTCTGTTCCAGGGCTCATCTTGTGATGAGCCTCAGATTTACCCAAATTCACTGATTTTTCACTAATAAAGACAAAGAGATTCCTGCCAGACTGTGCAGCACAGGGCTGGAGAAAGAGGGCTCAGTTTCACCCTTGGAAAGGGAAGCGAAGCCCAGAAGCAGAGGGAGCCTTTTAGTCTTTCTGATCTGTAGATAAGAGTCTCACAAGGCTTAGCCAAGGTTATTCACCTTGCATTATAAAGAAACAAAGAAGATCTTCTGCTCCAGAGGTAATCAGTCCCCAGGATATCATTAAAGCAAGTGATAACTAGAAGAAAGTCCTGCAGTGGGCCAGGGGCTAGGAGAGGCACACATTCGGCATTCAGATGCTTCCACCTTCCCACAGCCATGCACAGCTCACTCAGGCCAGGTTGTGGAATGTTAATTTGTGCCTCATCAATACTAATGGACTAGGAATTATGACATGTTTTCTGTTATCATTCATTTAAAACAGATAGTTTAGATTTCAGCCACAAGCTGGAGTTTATATGTATTATATTTATTACAAACAACAGTGAACACTTAAGAGCCATTATTTTAAATCTGAATGACACTGTGTTTAGTATCCATTTCCTCCAGCTCTGAAATGCACAGCCTGTGGAGTCTGTCATCTCTCCCTGGAGCTCTCCTGGATGCAAAGTGACAACTCCTCACGAGTTAGCAGAGGGAGAGGAGGAAAGGCAGAGCCCTGCTCCAATGAGCTGCTTCGCGCTGCAACAAGGAGCATCCGACAGGAGGAAAGCAGTGGAGCTCGAGAGGGGAATGGGATTGTTAGCTAGCATCAGTGGTGATGACATGGGATGGGTTTTAAACAGAAAACACAGGAGGGAACACACTGAATTGGAGAGTGAGCCCCTGGGGTACCAGCAGGGAGTGGTGCTTCTGAAAATGTCCATTTCATAGCCTGGAGACACAGCTTGCAGGTAGATGTAGCAGTGGAGGGAAGGAGATGTGGTTCCTCCCCTGCTCCCACCAGCATTCACAGTGTGGTGGATTGAACATTCCCCCAACATTAAATTTGCCAGACTAGCCTAGTTGGAAGCAAATGAAGCTGTATTTACAAGCAAGGCCACAGTCTGCAATGAATATGTACAAAAATATACAACATTTACAATATTTACAGGTATTTACAACTGATAAGCAACACAAGAAACCCCCTGGACAAAACCAGGGGATCAATAGCTTCCCTTTCTCTGCTCTCTACACCATCTTCCTCCCCCCCCCCCCCCCCCCCCCCNCATGCACAAGGGACAAGAGAGAGAGTTGAGAGTTGTTTGTTAAGATCCTCCTCAGCCACAACAAAGCACACAGCCAAAGCCAGCAAAACCAGCCAGAAGCACAAGTTAGTGCCTGCCAGAGTGAGGAAGCTGAAAAAAGAGCAAGTTAGACTATTACAGACCAACTTTGTTAACAGTCTATCCAAAGGGATTGTTTAGAACTTATCAGTCTTTTCCTTTTCACATCCAGTGGTGATTTATTTTTATTCTACCACTTTCTGTTCAAGATCCGTGGAAAATTTTCAAGGCACAGCCTGAGTCCACCACACAGAGCTAACCCCCAGGAGAGCCTGTACAAGGAGGAAGTGCTGCAGCTTCCCCAACCTCTCCTGCACCATGGCTGAGAGCATGCAAAGGTGGAAGAGACCAAAGCATCACTCTTACAGTGCAGGCAGGGAACTGTGTTTGCAGCCCTGGCACAGCTGCACCACTGGGGCACCACTGACCTCCAGGAGCAAAGGCATGGAATGGGACATGGAAGGGCAACGAGGCTGGTGAGAGGCCTTGAGCACAGCCCTGTGAGGAGAGGCAGAGGGAGCTGGGGGTGTTCAGCCTGGGGAGGCTCAGGGGTGACCTCATTGCTGTCTACAACTACCTGAAGGGAGGTTGTAGCCAGGAGGGGTTTGGTCTCTTCTCCCAGGCAAGCAGCACCAGAACAAGAGGACACAGTCTCAAGCTGTGCCAGGGGAAATATAGGCTTGAGGTGAGGATAAAGTTCTTCACAAAGAGAGTGGTTGGCCATTGGAATGGGCTGCCCAGAGAGGTGGTGGAGTCACCATCCCTGGAGGTGTTCAAGAGGGGATTGGATGTGGCACTTGGTGCCATGGTTTAGATAGGCATGAGGTTTAGGGTGACAGGTTGGACTCCATGATCTTTGAGGTCTCTTCCAACCCTCTTGATTCTATGATTCTATGATTCTGTGGTATCCCCACCTTGTCCTTCCAAAAGGGTAAAAGCTTTCAGCTTATTTGCTCCTCTTCCCTCCTTGCCAAAACCCAGCCAGGCTGCCCTCCACAGCTGGTGCTCTGTCCTTAAGGGCCACAGGTGCTGACAGAAAAGGAACAGATTCAGAGTCATAGATTCACAGAGTCACAGATTGCACTGGGTGGGAAGGAATCCTCAAAGGGCATCTTGGCCAGCCCTCCTGCAGTCAGCAGGAACATCTCCAACTACAGCAGGCTGCTCAGGGACACATCCAGTCTGATCTGGAGTGTCTCGAGGGATGGAGCCTCAACCACCTCCCTGGGCAGCCTGTTCCAGTGTTTCACCACTCTCACTGTGCAGAACTTCCTCCTAATGTCCAACCTAAACCTGCCCTGCTCCAGTTTCAACCCATTGCCCCTCATCCTATCACCACAAGCCCTTCTAAACAGCCCCTCTCCACGAGTTACCTGCCTCCACCTCACAAATGCCTGAGCAGTGAAATCAAAACCATTCCTGCTTGAAGGACTTCTTTGGAGGAAGGCAGCAGTGGGTTGTCCCCACCAGCTTGGCAGAGCTGTTGTGCAAGACAAGTCACAGCCCTTGCACCCTTGGTGTTCACAACGTGAAGAAATGTAAATGAACTGCAATACAATAGGTCTCAGTACACCACTTTGAGTGGAAATCAAGCAAGCAATTTAGAGGGTTTTCAGGTGCTTCATATTTTCTTTCTTGGCTTTCTACACAAATAAAAAAAGGCTTAAACTATTATTCAGTTTCCCCACTCAGAGTATAATTTTGACATTTGGAAATCTGATTTTTGTGATCAGAAACACATGTAGGAGAGCATTTAGAAGTTCAGCAGAGACTCCAAGCATGATTTTATTGGGAGCTTGGGTCTGCCCTTCAGAGTAATTGGGAGGTGGAATGTGGAAGTAGTTTTTACAGGAAAATAGGGATAAGGCCTCCTGTAGCCAGCCTCAGGCAGCAGCAGGAGTAAAACATCAAGAAGAATTCACATTCAACTTGATAATAAGGTTTCCGAGCATGTTAATTAAATGAAGCCTCACGTCCCCAGCCCTCTGGTTTTAAACATTTTTAAGGCCTTAACATTGCACAAGAGAAACACAACTTCCCCTCCCTCCAGATGCCTATACTAATTTGATTTTCCTAGCTGTGAGCTTGAAACTTTCTATGAAGGTGGAAACCCAGCCTTTCAGTGGCACTGTCCATAATATTTTCCCCCCCTTCCTTGTCCCTCAATACTCAGAGTACAACCTGGCAACAGTGGGTTGGGTTTGTTCGGGTTTTTTTGTTTCTTTGGGGGTTTTGTTTGTTTGGTTTGTTTGTTTTGTTTTGTTTTTCCAAAAGCAATTCTTCAGCTTTGCTCTTTGTCTTCTGCTGAGGCACTCCACTCAGCCCAGCTTTCACAGTCTCACAGGATATCAGAGGTGTGAAGGGACCTCCAGAGATCATCAGGTCCAACCCCCTGCCAGAGCAGCATCATTTAGGATAATCCTCACAGGAATGCATCCAGGTGGGGTTGGAAAGTCTCCAGAGAAGGAGACTCCACAACCTCTCTGGGCAGCCTGCTCCAGGGTTCTGTCACTCTCACTGGAAAGAAGTTTCTCCTCATGTCGAGCTGAAATCTTCTGTGTTCAAGTTTGTCTCCATTGTTCCTTGGCTTATCACTGTGCACCACCCAAAAGAGCCTGGCCCCCTCCACTTGACACCCACCCCTCAGCTATTGACAGACAGATCCCCTCTTTGGGGATAACAATAAGAAGGATAACAAGAAAATGGCATCCATTTGGCTCCTGAGGCTCTGAGCCTTCCTGCCTTAACAGAGAGGAGATTTAAGAAGCCAGGTACATCTGGAGGAAACCTCATAAATCACATCCCCTCTCTTTCTGCTCTGTAAAGGACTCATTTAACTGGGAGTAAGTTGCTAAAAACACCTTTGGGGATGAAGGAGTGCAGTCCTCCTCCTGATGGAGGAGTCTCACCCAGCAGCTCAGGTGTGGACTGAGGGACAGCGACTGGACAGGAGCAACTGGGTGTCTGGGGTGTGAATCTGCTGGCAAAATGCCCCCTGGACAAATGGGACACTGGGACTGTGGTGCTGTATCTCCTGAGGGAAAGCTCTGCAGCTGGCAGGGAAGACAGCAAGATCCCCCTCGTACTCAGCCCATTTAACTCAGGCATTTCTCCAGGATGTGGACAGGGAAGAAGAACCTAAAGATCAACATCTGCAAGTTCAGGGCTCATTTCAAAGCCAGCAGCTGAGAAGTCCCTCTGCCAGTTTATGGCCAGGAAAACATTTTACACATGGAACAGTTTTGGAGACAAAGGAAAACCTTTTGCTGGCAAAGTCCACATCTTCTTTGTTAAGTTAAAAAAAGGATGGTTTAAAGATTCTAAGCATACAGACTTTTCTCTCTGGGCTGGTCCTGAGCTCCTTGCTTCTCCTGCAGGAATGAGACCATGCTAGTGATGGACAGACCAGGATTCTCATCCTGAATTTGGTAGGGATAGAGTTGATTTTCTTCAAAACATCTTGCATGGGGCTGTGTTTTGGATTTGTGATGGTGTGGTAGGTTGAAAATTACACACACACACACAGAGCCCAGAACATTAAATTTGCCAGAGCTGCTCAGCTGGAAGCAAACGAAAGCTATAGTTACAGGCAAAACTACAATCTACAGTGGAATGAAATGAGTATGTACAAAATATACAGGATTTTACAATATTCACAGGTATTCACAATTAACAACCAGCACAAGGACCCCCCTGGCCAAAAACCAGGGGAGCTGCAACAGCTTCTCCCTTCCCTGCCTCATCCCCTACCCCCTGTACAAAAGGGACAAGAGACAGAAGCAGAGAAGTTGATACCAATCAAAACAAAAGTGATGCAGCCAAGGACAGTAAAGCCAGTTAGTATCTCCCAGCCTGAGGGAAGCAAGAAGAGAGAGAACTTGTAGTGGGAACCAAATTTTATGGTAGATATCTCTCCAATGGGATTGTTTAGAATTATTGTTATTTTCCTTTTTTACACCATTTCCGTTTTACCACTTTCTGTTCAAGGTCTGTGAAAAAAAAAAAAAAATTAAAGGCAAAGCCGAAAACTACCACAGATGGAAACAGTGGTGGATAAACCAGGTATGGTTCAGGTAGTGCTGAGCAGTGCTTACACAGCACTAAAGCCATTCTTGTTTCTCACACTGCCCTGCTAGGTGCTGGACTGGAAGGGCCAGAAGAAGTTGGGAGGGGACACAGCTGGGACAGCTGATCCCAGATGACCAGAGGGATGTCTCATACCAACATTAAAACTAGAGGGGAGGAGGTTGACAGGGGATGCTGTTGTCTGGGGACTGGTTGGGCGTCACAGGCTCACAGGATGTTAGGGGTTGGAAGGGACCTCTGAAGGTCGTCGAGTCCAACCCTGCTACCAGAGCAGGACCATAGAATCCAGCACAGGTCACAGAGGAACACACCCAGAGGGGTCTTGAAAGTCTCCAGAGAAGGAGACTCCACACCCTGCCTGAGCAGCCTGTTCCAGTGCTCTGGGACCCTCCATCAATCAGCTGGTGGTGAGAAATTGCTTTGTTTTGCCTCTCATTTGTCTTAGGTTTGGTGACCTTTTTCCTCTCTCTTTGTCACTTTTTTCCCTCCACTTTTTTTTTTGTTTATTGTTATTCTTAAACTGTCTTTATCTCAATGCACAATCTTTTTCACTTTTATCCTTCTCCATCCCATTCCACTGTTGGGGGGTGGGGAGAGGGGGGAGAGTGAGCAGCCAGCTGTGTGGTGCTTAGCTGCCTACTGGGGTTAAGCAACAGCAATCCCCAAATTCAAACCCTGTTAATAAAAGAAGTGAGAAGCTGTGACTGTGAGCCATGATGATTAGTTATCTGCAATTTTCAGCTCTTAACCATTCTCCCTAGAGCAGTTTTTGGCCTATCCTACCCTGTTTTAGTTAGAAAGCATGTTTGTGGATGGCTATGAGCCCTTCCACATGGGCTGACCTCGAAAGCAGAACCAGGCCACCAAGCCATGCTGATTGTTTCTGTGGGTTTAGTTATGGATTCAGTCCCAGATTTATTTCCGTCTCAAACTGGCAGGATCAAACAAAAAACAAAACAAAACCAAACCAACCAACCAAACAAACCCCCCCCAAAAAAACAACCAACCAAACAACCAAACAAAAATAAAACACCAACTTGTTACCTCCAGCCCATGAATGCTTCTGGAGGTCACTTTTCCCTTAACCCTCCAAGGAGCTGAGAAAAGCAGCACTCAGTACCTGGATCAAAGGTTCCTCCCTCCTAATTCAACCAACCAGGTCAGAATTTCCCTCTGAGTGTTACACATGAACCAAGCCCTGCACTGAACCATCTCTCTCTGTCCCTACCTCTCAATGGCTTCTTGTGCAGGCTCAGGGCCTGAAGTGCCACTGAGTTGGTGTGGGACAAAAGCTTTAGCCCCAAATGCCTCTCCCAGATTCATGATCTTAATCATAAGAAGCCCCCTGCTTGCTTCATTTCTGAGCCAGCTCATACTGAAAGAGCTGCACCAGAGTTTTCGTGGGGCAAATCCTAGGAGGTTTTCAGGCATGTTGCAAATGAGCAGCAGCCTGGTGGAAATGGATCTGGGGGTGCTGGTGGACACCCAGCTGGACATGAGCCAGCAGTGTGCCCAGGTGGTCAAGAAGGCCAACAGCATCCTGGCCTGACTCCAAACCAGTGTCCAGCAGGAGTGGGGCACTGATGGTGCCCCTGGACTCCGCCCTGGTGAGGCCACAGCTTGAGCATTGGGTTCAGTTCTGGGCACCACAGCATAGGAAAGACACTGAGGTGCTGGAGGGTGTCCAGAGAAGAGCAACAAGGCTGGGGAGGGGTTTGGAGGACATCATATGAGGAGCAGCAGAGGGAGCTGGGGTTGTTTAGCCTGGAGAAGAGGAGGCTGAGAGGAGACCTCATTGTTCTCTACAGCTACGTGAAAGGAGGTTGGAGAGAGGCTGGTGTTGGGCTCTCCTCCTCAGTAACCAGCAACAGCATGAGAGGAAATTATTCTTGGGAGTTTAGGTTGGACATGAGGAAAAACTTCTTTAGTGAGAGAGTGGTGAGAGGTTGGAACAGGCTGCCCAGGGTGGAGTCCCCATCCCTGGAGGTGTCCAAGAAACTGGAGGTGTGGTGCTTCAGGATATAGTTCAGAGGTCATGGTAGCTGGGTTACCAGTGGACTCAATGATCTTAAAGGTCTTTTGCAGCCTTAGTGATTCTATGATTCTATGATAATTTACTTCTGCATGTTAATATGGATAAGGCAGAGGTGGCCCTGCTCTTCTCCAGCCAGAATCAGGGCTAAAATCCATAACACAGGATGCAGGTTTGCTTGGCACTTCATTTGGAAAGATTGTGAAAGTCTCTTCAAAGACTGCTCAGCAACAAGAGATCACACTTGCAGCATTCAAAAGGTTACTGACTTGAAGATGTGAGGTCTGGAAAAGCAGATTTCTGAGAGACCTATTGGTAAAATAAATTATAAGGGGAAAATACAGTAAATGACAGTGCTGTCGTGAGAGGGGGTAGAGAGTTCCTCACACACTACATAGGTAGAATGCTATTAACATTTTTAAACCTATAAATATGCTTGGTTTCAGTGATAGGAAGGAGGAATTGCTTTCTATTGTGGTGGTAAATGTGTTTAGGAAAGCCAGAGCCCTCTGACAGTTGGGTCTGGTGAACTGACAGCAAGAAGGGCTCCTGCAGGTTTATCAACAGGGAAAAGCTGAGCTCAGTGCTGAAGGGGGTAGGGGGACCTGGTGACACTGAACATGCACAAAGCTGGAATGCTCAATGCTTTCAAGAATTCCAGCTTCCTGAGACCAGTGGAAAAGTCTGGGGCAGGGAGGACTTGCCCTCGATGAAGAACAATCAAGTTAGAGGAATACTTCAAGGTATTCCTTATCCTTACCCTTAAAGTATTCCTCTAACTTGAATGTTCTTCATATGCAGAGGTCCTTGGGATCTAATGGAATGCATCTTGACTGATGAGAGAGCTGGCTGATGTCTTTGTGAAGCCATTCACTTTGAAAGTCTATGGCATGCAGGGGAGGTTCCTGCAGAGTGGGAGAAACTCAGTGTCACTCCTGTGTTGAAGAAGGAAGATGCAAGGAGCCACAGGCACTGGGAAGGTGATGGAGCAACCTATCCTGAAACTGACACGGACCAGAAGGTGATTTGGAGTCATCAACATAGATTTACAAAGTGGAAATCCTTCCCAAGTGACCCAACAGCCTTTTAGGAGGAGATGACTGGCTCCCTGGAGGAAAGGAGAGCAGCAGATGTTTGTCAGCACTGTGTCCTGTAAGGTTCTTACAGACAAATGGATGAAGTAGGAGGCAGATAAATGGTGGTGACTGAAAACTGGATGAAGTGTTGAGCTCAAAGGGTTGTACTCAGAAGCAGGAAGTCCAGCTGGAGGCCAGTCATGAGTGGTGCACCCCAGGATGGAGATTGGGTTCTGCACAGCTAAGTATTTTCATTAGTGACCTTTAATGACAGGGCAGAGTGCATCCACAGATAATGTTCAGATGGGAGGAGAGGCTGATAAACCTCTGGGTTGTGTTGACATCCAGAGGGATCTAGACAGGCTGGAGACTTGGGCCAATAAGTATCTCATTGAGGTCAAGAGAAAGAAATGGAAAGTCCTGCACCCTGGGAGGAGTAACTCCCATGTGCCAGGTTGGAGGTCCAACCACTGGCAAGCAGCTTTGCAGACTGAAAGGTGGCACCAAACTGATAAGGAGCAGTGATGTGACACAAAAACCCAGCAGCCTCCTGGGTTGCATTAGGAAGCACTTTGCTAGCAGGTTGAGGAAATTGATCTTTGCCTTCTGCTCCTGAGACACATCTTTATCCTTACAGATGTTCAAAACCAAGGTGGACACAACCCTCAGCAACCTGCTGTTGCTGACCCTACTCTGAGCACAAAGGTGAGCTGGGTAGTGTGTCCAGCAGGTCAAGGGAGGAGAACCTCCCTCTCTACTCTGCCCTGATCAGGCCCCACCTGGAATATTGTATCCAGTT
>VXBD01014778.1:111787-127330 GCA_013399975.1 Indicator maculatus
GAGTGGACTCAATGATCTCCAGAGGTCCCTTCCAAGCCCTAACATTCTGGGATCCTGTAGTCAACCTCAGCTATTCTGTGATTTCATGAAATGTTGTGATCAGACTGCAGCAATTTCTGAAAGAAAGAGAGGTTGCCTGCAAACCTTTGTGCTCCAGACACCCAGAGCCAGCTGTGCACAGGCTCAAGCTGCTTCCTTGGGTCTGAGGAATCTCAGATTGTTTCTGGACTGCTATGGCTGGAAATGCCCAGATGAGAGGCAGGTACACATGCTGCCTTGGTTTCTGCAGAAAGGGGCATAGGACACAGTGCAAAGGGGAACCATGGCTTAATCAAGTGGGTGATCACCTGGAATAATGAAAGGACCAGATCACTGGGGACATCACAGACACCTACAGAGCCACAGAGTTATAGAATCATAGAATGGTTTGGCTTGGAAGGGACCTCTAAAGGTCACCCAGTCCAACCCCCTCTGCAGTCCGCAGGGACATCCTCAGCTAGATCAGGTTGCCCAGAGCCCTGTCGAGCCTCACCTTGAATGTCTCCAGGGATGAGGCCTCAATCATCTCCCTGGGCAACCTGTTGCAGTGTTCCACCACCCTCATGGTGCACAACTTGTTCCTAACATCCAATCTAAATCTGCTCTTCTCTAGATTGAAGCCATTGCCCCTCGTTCTGTCATTCCAGTCCTGCCACAGCCCTGTGGCTCCAAAGATCCCTTCTGGACTGCTACAACCATCTGTGTGCCATTCAGCACAGCCTTATCAGACTGTGAAAACTGAAGATCAGAGTGAAAACTGAAGATCAGAGTGAAAACTGAAGATCAGAGTGAAAACTGTGCAGTTTCCATTCCTGGAGGCTTGCAACTGCCTCAGGCTGCATAAAGCCCTGAGCAACCTGGTCTGACCTCAGAGCTGACCCTGCTTTGAGCAAAAAGCTCATCTACAGACCTCCTAAGATCCTTTCCAGTCTCTGTTACCCTCTAGTTCTGTGAACAGATCCCTCTCACTTTTCCTTGGGACGCTGGAGGAATTGCAGAGCTACCCAGATTAGTGCAGCAGTGTCCCCAGCTGATCCCCTGAGAGCTCAGCAGGATGTCCAAACAGCAGCACTCACCCCTCAGGCTTTCCTCTGGGCTCTGGGGAATTTGGCAGTGGCAGGGATGGTTACCCTGTGGGCAGTGAGACCAAAGGGTCCAAGCACTAAACATTTCTTGCTTTTTTAGGGGCACTGCTCCTATCAAACTGCTAATTGCTTGCTGGATTTGTGTTTCTCACCAAGGGGTGAGTGTGTATGGAAGCCCTCACCCCAGGCCTGAACATGATGATGCCCAGCAGGATCCATCTCAAGGAACGTTT
This sequence comes from Indicator maculatus, assembly GCA_013399975.1. Classification (NCBI taxonomy): domain Eukaryota; kingdom Metazoa; phylum Chordata; class Aves; order Piciformes; family Indicatoridae; genus Indicator; species Indicator maculatus. Next base: position 113,145 of record VXBD01014778.1, read on the forward strand.
CACCAAAGTTGTTGCCTCCTACTGGCTTCTCTGGACCTGCAAAGTCCTGCAGACCTGCTAGTGCTCACAGAGGTGCTGATTTTTTGGTCTGGGAAAGTGGTTTCCATCGTCTCAGCTTCTTTGGTTATTTCTTCCAAATGAGAGTTTCTCTTCCAGTTCTGGTCAGAAGTCAGAAAGGAAACGTTTTAGCTGTTCCCACCAAACCTCTTGGGCTGCATTCCCTGGTGGAGCACAGCTTTCTAAAGAGTTCATCCATTGCAAATTAGTTAAATCAAGGCTATTTTGTGCCTCCTTCTCACCTCACAACCCCCTCTGTACTTTGACAGGAGCAGATAGTGCTGTGTGCTCAGAACAGGGAAAACCTTACCTCAGTATTTATCCCTGTCCATCCTCCTTGGGCTTCTAACACAGAAGCCAGAGCTTATGTTGGTTTTTGGTTTTTTGTTTTTTTTTTTCCTCATCTAAAATTCCTCCTTAAACCCTCAAGAGTTTTGTGGGACACAAAATCAAGTCCCAGAGATTCTTGGGAAGGTAGCTTCACCTCCACACGCCCGCGTGTGGGCATTGAAAATGGGTTTGAGACCCCGCACCAAATGTTCCTCACTAATGACTGCTCTTACACAGCAGAGCTTTCTTTTGAAGTACCAAGCATGGATACATGATCCCATTTAATGACAGCATTTTAAATTACAGGCTGGTTAATTCTATGGGAATTCTTCTCATCTGTTTCATATTTCTCCCTCCACATTACTGTAAAACAAGCTGTCCCCCTTTCTGGCAGCGAAACCACTGTCCTAATCTACCCTCCCCCCGCTCCCTTAGGATCTGATAACAATGGTTAACTTTACCTCAAGAGAAAAACCTACAGGCAAACATGTCACACACAGCACAGTTTGACTGAGAACAGATACATGCCACTGGTCATAAAGGGTAAACACTTAAGACATTTAACCCAGCTGAGCCGTACTAAATGGAAGGCAGTGGTCATCTGGCTTTTGAATCACCTAATTGACATGTCAGAAAATATGCATTTTATTGACAGAAGGTGATTGCAGAGAAAAGTCATTTTTCATTTAAATAGCCAGATAACTTCCCTTCCTCCTTCTCTTTGTATTTGCAGGGCAGGAGAACATTTTGTTAAGAAAGGAAAGAAATCCACAAGTGCCCAGACCATTTGTTGCGTTGTTTTTGCTCCCACAGCTGCCTGCTGACAGCGACTTGCCTGCACTCCTCTGCAGAGGATTCCAGCATGGGATAGTTGGCTCTCAACTCTTCTGACTTTGGACACCTTCTGAACTATGTTAGAAGAGAACAATCACTGCAGAAGTCCTTCAGATCTCATGCAATGTGGTGGTAATTCCTGTGCAGAGAAACCACTCAGCCTTACCTCAGTGTAAACCAGGAGGACTTCCACTGGAGCTGCCCTTCCATGCTCTCTTCTGTACCAGTTGCCACTGGGTGATGCTGAGAGGAAGGGTTCAAAGTGGTAATTGTGGTTCTTATGAAACCCCAGTCCCAAAAGCAGGGTTAAGAATATTCCAGTCTGGGACTGTGAGTTTTGGGTTGAGCTGTGTGCACCACAGTTTTCTTCCTCAGCTCTTCTCAGCCATAGCAATGGCCTCTGACTGGGGTAGAAGGCAGAGGATAAAGACACCCAAAAGCCCTGCCAGGGGCTTCTGCAAGGACCAGCTGCCAGTGCTGGGAACATGTGCCAACACTGTGGCATCACAGACTCTCTCCATGCCAAAAAGCCTTTTGATCTTTAGCCAGATTACTCTAAGGACAGGGGAGAATAAGCACACAGCATGGGTTGCACCACATCATCCTGGGCACTCAGCCCCATATCTGCTCACAGTGGCCCTTAGGTGGGAGAATCTGGTCCATGGTTCCACTGCTGGATGGCAGGTAGCACAGCTGCTGTCTGCCATGGCATTGCCTTTCCCATCACCAGGATCTGTGGCACTGTATCTGGCCAGGTCACCAGGCTTGCCATGCCCCACCACCACCACAGGTTTCCCTGCAGGTGTCCATGCCAAATGGGATAACCCCACCTGTGGTGGTGGTAAGCATCCCCCAGGGGAGAGCTAGAACAAGGGTGAGCCAGATAATTGTTTCTGGTTTTGATGAAGCTGTGGTGGGGAGGGCACAGGGAGTGGCAGCTACCATGGAAGAGGGCTGAATGTGAGGACAGAGCAGGAGGATGACCTCAAAGAGGCACACCTCACCTTCACTAGGGTGGAAGGGCATTGGTGGAAGAGAATGCTGGGGCAGGAGAGCCCTTGGCAGTGCAGGGAGCAGAGGCTGCCCAGCTGCAGTCCTCTGTGCAGCTCCTCACACTACAGCAGGTTGCTCACAGCTACATCAGCCTGGATGCAAAAACCTCCAGGGATGAGGCTTCCACCACCCCCCTGGGCAACCTGTGCCAGTGTCTCACCACCCTCATGGAGAAGAATTTCTTCCTAACACCCAATCTGAATCTCCCCATTTCTAGTTTTGCTCCATTCCCCCAGTGCTATCACTCCCTGACATCCTCAAAAGTCCTTCCCCAGCTTTCTTGGAGCCCCCTGCAGATACTGGATGGCCACAAGAAGGTCTCCTCAGAGCCTTCTCTTTTCCAGACTGAACAGCCCCAACTCTCTCAGGCTGTCTCCAGAGCAGAGCAGCTCCAGCCCTCTGATCATCCTCCTGGCCCTTCTCTGGACACCTTCCAGCACCTCCAGATCTTTCCTGTACCAGGCGGCTCCAGAACTGGACACAGAGCTCCAGGTGTGGTCTCCCCAGAGTGGAGCAGAGGGGGAGAATCCCCTCCCTGGCCCTGCTGGCCACACTTCTCTTGCTGCAGCCCAGGCTCTGCTTGGCTCTCTGGGCTGCAAGTGCTCACTGCTGGCTCCTCTTGAGCTTCTCATCCCTCAGCACCCCCAAGGCCTTTTCTTCAGGGCTGCTCTCCAGCCAGTCCCTGCCCAGCCTATGTCAGTGCCTGGGATTGCCCCAACCCAGCTGCAGGACCTTGCCCTTGGTCTTGTTGAACTTCATGAGGTTGATTTGGGCTCAGCTCTGCAGCCTGTGCAGGTCCCTCTGGATGGATCCCTTCTCTCCAGCAGGTCAGCCACACCACACAGCTTGGTGTCATTGGTGCACTTGCTGAGGGACCTCACTGCCACTGTCCATGTCACCTGCAATGATGTTAAACAAGACTGGTCCCAGTGCTGATCCTTAAGGGACTCCACTTGTCAATTTTCATACATTCATAGATTCATAGAACACCAGGTTGGAAGTGACCTGAAGGATCATCTAGTCCAACCTTTCAGGGTAAGAGTATAGTTGAAATGAGCTGGCCCAGCACCCTGTCAGGCTGAGCTCTGAAACTGTCTAATGCAGGGGAATCCAACACCTCCCTTGGGAGTTTATTCCAATGATTCATCGTTTGAATGGTGACAAAAATCCACTCTGCCATCCAGCCCTTATGTGCCCAGCTGCATCCTGGTTTGCTTTGACACAGAAGGAGAAGAGCTGAAGTCTGCCCATGCTGATAAAGCCCTAAGTCATCCTTTGACTCTGTTCCTACAGCTGAAATGTGAGATTTCACATGGCTGGTGTTGCACCACGTGCTTTGTTCAAGAGGTGAAGAGGAGCTGCTAGAGCTACCACCATCCCTCCTGCTTCTTGCAAGGCCCCTTTTCCAATGTGCTGCCTCAGAAAGGCACTTCAGCATCTGCTCAGGGGGAACCAGGTGAGACAGTAGCCATGCTGGCTTCAGCACAGCAACTTCTTTTTAGGTTTAGGGTCATGGGCATGAGTATTATTTTCAGAAGAAACATCCAATAATAGAAATGACTCTCATTTTTCTGTTCCCATCTAGCAAAAGCAGAAATGGGATGAGTATCTGAGCCAATTTCTGTTTTAAGAAGCACTTAAGGAGGTTTGGCAGTTCATGGATTCATAGAATGGTTTGGGTTGGAAGAGACCTTAAAGATCATCAAGTTCTAAACTCTCTACCGTGGGCAGGGACACCTTCCACGAGACAAATTAGACAAATTCTGAGGTTCAAGTCATCAACAAAAGGGCTATGGACAGAAAAATAACTAATCATTGCCAAGGTAAAATGTTCCCATATTCATTAGAGGAAAATCCTTTTAAAGCATCATCTTACTGCTCATTGCTAATGGTTATTGTCAGGAAGACAACACAGTTCTACCAGGTGGTTGACTCAGCAAATATCTAGATAATCATAGAATCATAGCGTGGTTCAGGCTGGAAGGGACCTTCAAAGCTCATCCAGTCCAACCTCCCTGCACTCAGCAGGGACATCCCCAACTAGATCAGGTTGCCCAGGGTTTCGTTGAGCCTTACCTTAAATACCTCCAGGGAAGGAGCCTCAACCACCTGCCTGGGCAACCTGGTCCAGTGTTCCACCACCCTCATAGTAAAGAACTTCTTCCTCACATCCAATCTAAATCTGCTCTTCTCCACCTTAAAACCATTGTCCCTCATCCTGTCCCTGCAGGCCTTTGCAAACAGTCTCTTTCCATCCTTCTTGTAGCCCCCTTCAGNAGCACTAGCAAAATTATTTTCCTCAGGGCTGCTTTCTATGTCCTTATCCCCTTCATAGTGAGGATTGCTCCAGCCCAGGTGCAGAACCCTGCACTTGCTCTTGTTGAACCTCTTGAGGTTCACCTCTCCAGCCTGTCCAGGTCCTTCTGGATGCCATCCTGGCTCTCTGGTGCATGGACAGCACCACTCAGCTTGGTGTCACAATCACCCTGCCCTGGAGAGCTTTGACTCTGAAGGTTTCCTCTGGAAGCAATACATTTTCTCAACTGGACAGGGGATTTAGGACCATTCATCTTCTTCCCACCCAATTAAAACTCTTCTCCCCAATATGCGAGAGCCACCTGTAAGGAGAGACTTAAACAGGTACATTGCACTGTCCCCATAGCTCTCTGTGTCCTGCAACAGGATCCCTCCTCAGGGCACTTCCAATGCAAATAGACCTCTGACTGAGCCCTGGGGGGTGAGCTGGGGGTGCAGCATAACAAGAGCTCTCAGAACAAAGATAAGTTGATGATGTGTTCCAGATTTGAAAGCCCCCAATGACATCACTCCCCCACTTCCCAAGACCATTTGCTGCACCATCTGTGTGTAATGCTAGTGTGGTCTTGAGACTCACTGGAGCAGGCTCTCCAGTAACATCTGTGGCCTCGTTAAGAACCAGGCCTGTTTGCCTCCCTGTAAAACCTCCTCTTGCCTTGTGTCACTCACTGATTTGTGACTTGTGTCTGTGCTTGCTCCACTCCCAGCTTTGGGGGTTTTGTTTTGGCTTTGTTTGGTTTTGTTTCTTTTTTTATCAGCAATTTGAAAAGTGTTCCTCAGTAGATTCCTGCCCTCTCTGATCTCTTCTGAGCTGAGCAGAAAGAGTAGTTGGCCATGGAGTGAGCTGCCCAGGGAGGTGGTGGAGTCACCATCCCTGGAGGTGTTCAAAACAAAGCTTGGATGTGGCGCTTGGAGCCATTGTTTAGTTGTCAGGAGGTGTTAGGTGTTAGGTGATAGGTTGGGCTTGATGATCTCTGAAGTCTCTTCCAACCTGGATTGTGTGAAAACTAGAAAGCAACCCTTACTGAGCCCCATTCAAAAGTGCAGGCTTTCCAGTGTTGTTCTAGAATGGCCTTGCTTGCATTTCAGTCCCATGTGGAGCAGGGGGAAAACAAGGCTGGGCAGCATTTTCCTGGAACTAATTATGCCAAATTCTCAGAGGCATCTGGGGATCTAATTCCCATTGATTTCCTGGGATGTCTAAAGCTCTTTGTGAATGTAGGGCTCAAGCTAAAGATGAACATCTCTTCTTGTGTTACTGGTCCTGGGAGAGATGTCCAATAGGAACCACAGGTTTTGCTCTCTTATGAACTGGCAAGCATCAAGGCATCTTGTTCTGTTTCGCTCATTAGTATCAAATTAATCACATTTTTCTCTACAAGCCAGCTCCATTCAAAGACACCTTGTGCCCAAACACCCATGCAGATCCTGAATATTGAGAAGGGTAGATTTAGACTGGATGTTAGAAAGAAATTCTTTACAGTGAGGGTGTTGAGACACTGGAACAGGTTGCCCAGGGAGGTTGTGGCTGCCCCTCCCTGGAGGTGTTCAAGGCCAGGTGGGGCAAAGCATTGAGCAACCTGAATTAGTGGGAGGTGTCCCTGCCTGTGGCAAGGGGGTTGGAACTCGATGATTTTTAAGGTCCCTTCCAACCCAGCTCATTGATTCTGTGATTCAATGATTCTGTGATTCAATGATTCTGTGATTCAGTGATTCTGTGTTTCTATGATTCAATGATTCTGTGATTCTATGATTCTGTGACTGTGATTCTATGATTCTGTGACTGTGATTCTATGATTCTGTAATTCTATGATTCTGTGATTCTATGATTCTGTAATTCTATTATTCTGTGATTCTATGATTCTGTGACTCTGTGATTCTATGATTCTGTAATTCTAAGATTCTGTGATTCTATGATTCTGTGACTCTGTGATTCCATGATTCTGTAATTCTATGATTCTGTGATTCTATGATTCTGTAATTCTATTATTCTGTGATTCTATGATTCTGTGATTCTGTGATTCTGTGATTCTGTGATTCTATGATTCCGTGACTCTGTGATTCTATGATTCTGTAATTCTATGATTCTGTGATTCTATGATTCTGTGATTCTGTGATTCTATGATTCTGTGACTGTGATTCTACGATTCTGTAATTCTATGATTCTGTACTTCTATGATTCTGTGATTCTATGATTCTGTGACTCTGCGATTCTATGATTCTGTAATTCTATGATTCTGTAATTCTATGACTCTGTGATTCTATGATTCTGTAATTCTATGATTCTGTGATTCTATGATTCTGTGATTCTATGACTCTATGATTCTATGATTCTGTGATCATTGCCTCCTGTGCTGGCTTTGTCCCTCAGGGATTCCAGCAACCCCAAGGAGATGTCCATGGCAAGAGGGCATTTAATCAGGTGACAACAACCCTGGAAGGCATCACCAAGGTCTTCAGGAAAGAGCTTGCTTTGGGTATTCAGCTGAAGGACTGTGCTGTAGTGATGCACACTGAGGTCGGTGCACAGCATCTGATTTACTGCAGCAAGATGAGATCTTCCCTCAGGGGTTCCAAGCTAATAGTGGTGATGAGGTTGGCTTCCATCTTACATGGTAAAAAAAGAGGATCAAGAGAAGAAGAGCCATTACCTTCCTCAGCATGACAAGCAAACTCAGCCTCCAGCAGCAGTGGGGTGAGAGGGGCACAAAACATCAGGGACCTGTCCTGGTGGAGGTGCCATCTTGGTGGAGATGCCAGCCTGAAGAGTACAATCAAAGAAGGCAAGAAGGGCTGGGTTAGAAACAAGAGCTGAAAACTGCAGGGTTTAACTACTGGTCTCTGCAGAAAGGGGGAGGAAGATGGCTGTGGTTCCAGTCTGATGGACTCACAACAGCCTGCTGCTTTCTCAAATAACACAGAGTGTGCTCCATCAAGCAGGAGCCACCCAGCACCTGCTGGCCCTGCACCCTGCATTGGGAGGCTTGGCCAGAGATAAACAGGCAGGTGAAAGGGTTGAGATGATGAAAGACAATAGACCATTACCAGGGGACTTAATGGTGTTGTAAGGGAGATAAATGTCTTTGAAGTGGCACCCTTGAAATGTGTGACCTCTGGGCTGACCTTTCCTTGCAGATTATGGTATGCAGATTGTTTAATGGTGGCCAGTGCAAACAAAGCAAGCATCCCAGTCCCTGTGCTGGGAGAGCACTTGGACATCACACCCACCCAGACAGCCTGTTCTTTATTTCAGGCTACCAAAAGTAAAACTCTGCCACAGTCGCTGCCCCTTGAGGCACATCTCCCACGCTCCAAACGAAGCAAGTTTAGGATTTATACCTGAATTCCACTGACAAAATCAAATCCTGAAGACTGAGAGCCAAACCCAAATCATCCCTCCAGTGAGCACAGGCTTTCTCTTTCACAGAATGGCTTAGGCTGAAAGGGACCTCAGAAATGGTCTGCTCCAACCTCCCTGCCATGGGAGAGAGGGACACCTCTCTGCCAGCAAAGCAATGGCAGTGGTATGTCACTGGAGTGGGGCTGTCTGGAGGAGACATGCACTGCCTGCTGCTCTGGTAGCCCCAGCAGAAGAACACAGAGATGCTGGAGTGGGTCCAGAGGAGGCCACAAAGATGATCCAAGGGCTGGAGCAGCTCTGCTATGAGGACAGGCTGAGAGAGCTGGGGGTGTTCAGCATGGAGAAGAGAAAACTTAGACCTTAGAGCTGTCTTCCAGTAGGTGAAGTGATCCTCCAGGAAGGCTGCAGAAGGTGTCTAGAGGACACCTGAGGGTGTCTAGAGACAGGCCAAGGGGGAATGGTTGAAGCTGAGGGAGAGCAGGGTTAGACTGGAGCTTACGAAAAGTTCTTCAGTGTGAGGGTGGTGAGAGTCTGGAATAGGCTGCCCAGGGAGGTTGTGGCTGCCTCCTCCCTGGCAGTGTTTAAGGCCAGGTTGGATGAGACCTTGAGCAGCTGAGTCTAGTTGAGAGATGTCCCTGCCCATGGCAGGGAGGTTGGGACAGATGACTTCTGAGGTCCCTTCCAACCTGAGCCATTCTAGGATTCACCAGCAAGTGACATGACCAAGATGGACCCGAAGGGATCACCAGGGGGAGGAAATGCTGGAATCACAGTTTGCAAGGCTGTGGTAGAGGCTAGGAGAAGACAAGCAGAGCTTACTCACTTCTCTTTTCCCAGCTGGGATTACAGCAGCATGCACAAGCACTTCTTTCTACTATCACAGCACTGATTTATGCTCCTCTAGCCACCAGCAGCCTTTCTGTTCCGTGTTTGCATGGTGCTTGGTCTAACAGTGCTCCAGCCCATGGCTGGAGCCAAACACATAATAAATAAGGGGAAGAAGAAAGCTGCAAACGTTGCTTGAAAGGTTGCATGCTCACAGGCTTCGCTCCTTTGTACCACTTTGAGAAAAAGCAGAAAACTGGAGTTATTCTGAGTGCAGGCACTGGGAGCTCTCTCAGGTCTGCAGAGGTGAAGACAGGCAGTGCTGAGCAAGGCAAGGAGAAAAAATACTGACCAGTAAGGCCCCTCACCCCTTTTAGCACCCATGTAAAACAAGAACAAGGTCTGAAGGTCCAAGGCAACCTCGAGCCCCCTGCCTGGAATGTTTCACATGCAAGCAATTTGTGGGGCTTAGAGACACAGGGCTGCCCTGTGCTGCCTCATGCACAGCTTGGCAGGGCAATGATGGGGAGAGTGAGAGGGCAGGGGAGGAGAAGGGAACACATGGTGGGCTGGGTGTGTGATGAAGCATGGCCAGCAGGTTGAGAGAGGTGATTCTGCCACTCTGCACTGCTCTGCTGAAACCTCACCTCTTTGGGGGCCCCAAACATAAGACTGACATGGACCTGTGGGAGCAGGTCCAGAGGAGGCCACAAAGATGACCTGAGGGCAGGAGCAACTCTGCTATGGAGACAGGCTGGAAGAATTGGAGCTGTTCAGCATGGAGAAGAGAAGGCCCTGGAGAGACCTTAGAGCTGCATTTCAATATCTGAAGGGGACCCACAGGAAGGCTGGGGAGGGACTGTTCAGAAGGGTCTGTGGGGATAGGATGAAGGGCAAAGGTTTGAAACTGGAGCAGGGCAGATTTAGGTTGGACATCAGAAGGAAGTTCTGCACAGTGAGAGTGGTGAAATACTGGAACAGGCTGCCCAGGGAGGTGGTTGAGGCTCCATCCCTGGAGACATTCAAGGTGGTACTAGATGTGTCCCTGTGCAGCCTGCTCTAGTTGGAGGTGTCCCTGCTGAGTGCAGGGGTTTTGGACAAGATACCCTTTGAGGCTCCCTTCCAGCCCAATACATCTGTGAGCCTATGAATAATGCACCTATGACAGCCACAGAGCAAACACCAACAGGACTTCTTGTGAGCATCAGAAGTGTGGTGGAAGAGAGTGGTGCTCACAGCCCTGGGCAGCAGGGTCTGGTCTGCTCTGGTGGAAGAGAGTGGTGCTCACAGCCCTGGGCAGCAGGGTCTGGTCTGCTCTGGTGGAAGAGAGTGGTGCTTACAGCCCTGGGCAGCAGGGTCTGCTCTGGTGTTCCTCTTGCCCTAATTATTGTCACTCCCTGACCTCACTCTTGGAGCTCCACGATGCAGCATGATCTCCTGCACCTATTTGCAGCCACATGAATGCAAAACTCGAGAACCCTCCCTGTGAGTAAGTGCTGCCCAAGCCAGGGAGCCTCCTGAAATACTACTCTGCATTGCTGTCCCACCTTCACTGCTGTCCTGAGGACAAGTTGCAGCCCGCTCCTTCCAGCTGCCATGGGGTCATGCAGGGCCTGGGGGCCAGGCAGCCCCACAGGGGAGCCTGGGGGAGTCCCTGTGTCTTTTCTGGCTTTTATTCAGCACTGATTTCATGGGGACCCATCAGGCTGCAGAATAGCCTTAACATCAGAGCAATCTTGGCTACCCTCTTGAGAAAAGCTTCTGTGGTTTCAGTTGTTTAAAGCAAGTGGAAGGTGATAGGTAGGATCCCCTACCCCACCCAAATCTGACCTCAAAACCTTTAGAAGGGAGTAGAAAAGCAGCTGTTGAGCTACAAATGGACTTTGGTGTCCAACTGGACTCTGATCTAAGCAAAGGGAATCTATTGCAATGCTAAGACACACATGAAGGTGCTGTAGGGATTTGGATGTCCTAAGGACTAGACCCACGGGCATGGATGGGGCTGTTCCAAGCTGGATTTCCTTTCCTCAGGCCTACCTTTTAAATGTCCCTGAGTTGCAAACAGTCAGAGATTAGGGGAGTGCTTGGAAGATGGCACCACATCTGCTTCCCCATCTTTACACTGTTCCTTAAAGCTGCTGCTGGGTTAGGTGAGCCTTTGCCTTAGTGAGCTCGGGTACTTACCCTGTGCTCTAAGCCTGAAATGGTCTGGGGTGGGTTTTGGTTTGGTTTAAATTTCAGCACGCAGCAGGCAGAGGTATTTGCTCAGAAGAGAGCTTGTTGGTGCTTTTGACTTTCCCTGATGGCAGAAAGCTTGTTCTATTTGTGCCAGAGCTGCAGTGAGTGGAGTGAGGATGGGGGTGGGGGGCAGCAGACAAGCATCCTTCAAGGAGAGCACCTGGGATGAGGGATTTGCTCCTCCAAAATCCAAACAGAGCTCAGCACTAGCATGTTTTTTGACTCTGGGCCACAAGTATTTGCTCCTCACAGCACTTTCTTAAATTGGCTGGATGGTATTTATCCCCTCCTTGGGAGAGATGGCTGAGACTCCAAGCAGTTTGATTTATGCCAGTTGTTCAATTTGTGACAACTGCTGTCAACAGTTGTTCATTTTAATTACTGTTCTTGGGCCCAGATGGCTCAAAGATGAGCTCAATGCTACATAAATACAATAAATACAGATAATATTAGCAACTTAGCTTCCTCTGTAGGGGAGGAGCATGGAGCAACTGACTGCTCTTGCTTCCCAACACATCTCCCCTGACTGTTTGTCTTCAGCACAGCACTGGGGGAAGCTGTTGAAAGTAGAAGAGGGGAGGTCCATTACCCTTCCTTCTTCTTGCTGGTGCAATGCTCATGACCCCTGCTGCCACATGAAAAATCACATCTTGACTTCTCCAAAGCATAGCTACAGATCACTTTTCCAGAAAGCAAGCTCTCTGATCCCTGTGGCAGAGCTGCACCTGGTCATAGATTCACTGGGTGGGAAGGGATCCTCAAAGGGCATCTTGGCCAACCACTCTGCACTCAACAGGGACACCTCCAGCTAGAGCAGGCTGCACAGGGACACATCCAGTCTGAGTTTGAATGTCTCCATGGATGGAGATAACCTCAACCACCTCCCTGGGCAGCCTGTTCCAGTATTTCACCACTCTCACTGTGCAGAACTTCCTCCTGATGTCCAACCTGAATCTGCCCTGCTCCAGTTTCAAACCCTTGCCCCTCATGCTATCCCCACAGGCTCTCCTGAGCAGTCCCTCCCCAGCCTTCCTGTAGGTCCCCTTCAGATATTGAAATGTAGCTCTAAGGTCTCTCCAGGGACTTCTCTTTTCCATGCTGAACAGCCCCAATTCTTTCAGCCTGTCTCCATAGCAGAGTTGCTCAAGCCGTCAGGTCATCTTTGTGGCCTCCTCTGGACCTGCTCCTGCAGATCCATGTCTGTCTAGTGTTTGGGGCCCCAGAGCTGGACACAGCACTGCAGGTGAGGTCTCAGCAGATCAAATCAGAGTGGTAGAATCTCCTCTCTCAACATGCTGGCCACACTGCTTTTGATACAGCTCATGACAGGTGGGACACAGGGCAAAGAGCTCCATCTCTGTTCTCCCCAATATTCCTAGAGCTCATTGTACCTCAGAGCATCTACAATCCCCCAAACCTCTTAGCAGAACTACCTTTCCAAGGCTTTTGTTCCTTAACTGAGCATACAACTCCATACAGAGGCTGTTTCACAACAGCTTCAGTGCTTCCAGGGTAATAGATGTTATTCCCTAAAGTCTGGCTTAAAATGGACCTGAAGTCACAACTGGGATTCCAGTGCCTATGGGTGCTTTAATGAGTTTATTGTAATTATCAGCTCAAAATAGAAATCCTATTGTGGGCATTAAGCCATGCAGGCAACACTAAAGCCTCGGTAAATTGTGAAGAACCTTGTTTACTTCTTGAAACCTTTTGTGTGTTAAATAGAGTCTTGAGTGTTCCTTGGTGCTTTCTGAAGCTGTTGACTCACACTAATGAGTTTTCCAGTGTGTGATTGCAGAAGCCACTTCAGACAGCTCCTGCCCTCCAGCTCTTCCCTCCTTTCTCCCCTTGCATGAGGAGGCAGATGCCATCCTCAGACTGCCAGGAGGGGCTTCTACTGCAGGGTCAGACTCAAGCCCGGGTAGCTATGGCCACCCTCCTATGCAGCTTTTGATGCATGTGGAAGCTGCCATGTAGCTCATGCAGCATGGGCAAATGAAAGCATGAGCCTGTGAGCATCTGGAGAAATCTGGTTGCACTGGGAACCTGAGCCAGGACTGACTCTGGGCACTTTTTGGCAGGGTTGGTGACACTGCCCAACAGAGATGGCTGGGGTTGGTCTGTGAGAGGGCATACTGGTCCTGACAGAATCACAGAAAACATCAGGTGGGAAGAGATCATCCAGTCCAAACTTTGAGCCAGCACTGAAGGCTCAACACCAAACCATGTCCCTAAGCACCAGGTCCCCACATTGCTTGAACACCCCCAGGGATGGTGACTCCAGCACTGCCCTGGGCAGACCATTCCAACGTCTGAGAACCCTTCCAGTGAAGAAATATTTCCTAGCATCCAGTGCACAGTAATAAGAAACAACAGGTTCAAATTTGAACATAGAAGATTTCAGCTCAACATGAGGAGAAACTTCTTTACAGTGAGGGTGCCAGAGCCCTGGAGCAGGCTGCCCAGGGGGGCTGTGGAGTCTCCTTCTCTGGAGACTTTCCAACCCCACCTGGATGCATTCCTGCGCAGACTCCCCTGGGTGATGCTGCTCTGGCAGAGGGATTGGACTGGATGATCTCTGGAGGTCCCTTCCAACCTCTAAAATACTGTGAGCCTCCCCTGGTGCAGCCTGGAACCATTTCCTCTGGTCCTGCCACTTGTCACCCAGGAGCAGAGGCTGCCCCCTCCTCGCTCCAACGTCCTTTCAGGGAGCTGGAGAGAGCAATGAGGTCTCCCCTCAGCCTGCCCTTCTCCAGATGGGTGATATAACCACCCTGCAGCCCTTCCCTGAGCCTTCCAGCCATCAGCAGGCATGTTCGGTGGATATAAACCTGGAATGTGACACCCTGGGGTGCGGGGCCAGCTGGAGGCGGGAGGGCAGAGGCGGGAGCACGTTAAGACTCTTGTAATCAGGCCGGACACATACGGTTATATTTAAGTGCTGGCTGTCTGCTGGCTGAGGAGGCTGAGGCAAGACTGGACTTGATTAGCCATAATGACAAAAATGGACCAACTGTCGCTGAGAAAAGGCTCTGCAGCAAAGCAGCAGCTCCTTTGTTATGGAGATAGCACCGTCCGAGGCTTCCCCGCTTTCAACTCCCCATCGTTATCTTTACAGACTTCCACTGCTCTGTTAAATAGCTTCCCAAGTTCAGCTTTTCTTTTTTTTTTT
>VXBD01014778.1:131757-150476 GCA_013399975.1 Indicator maculatus
AGAAAAGAAAAGAAAAGAAAAGAAAAGAAAAGAAAAGAAAAGAAAAGAAAAGAAAAGAAAAGAAAAGAAAAGAAAAGAAAAGAAAAGAAAAGACATGTCAGGGAAATAACTTCCAAATGGCCCAGGAAAAGATGTGTCTGCTGCAACAGTACTCTTAGATTGCCCATTAGTGCCTCTCATTTATCACTCAGGATCTCAGGATCAGGCTTCTGATACAAACACTGTTTAGAAACCAGTGGGAAGGAGTTGGAGAGCAGTCAATAGGGAAAACAGGTTCACTAAGAGACTTGCAGAGTGGGCAGAAAGCAAAAGAATTACAATGCAGAAGCTTGAAACACAATCCTCTGCCTCACCCAGGTGCCTGATGCTGGCAGCAGTGTTTGCTGGACTGACCTTCCCCCCACAGACCACACAGCAGCCAAAACTGGAGAACCAATGCAAGCCTTTTCTCCACTACATTTGCCCCACATTTCATAGAATCATAAAACCATAAAATCATAGAGTCATAGAATCATAAAACCATAGAATCATAGACTCATAGAATCATAGAATCATAGTCATAGAATCATGGAATCATAGAATCACAGAATCACAGAATCATAGTCATAGAATCATAGATAGAATGGTCTGGATTGGAAGGGACCTCCAAAGCTCATCCACTTCAACCCCCTCTGCAGTCAGCAGGGACATCCTCCACTAGATCATGTTACCCAGAGCTCTGTTGAGCCTCACCTTGAATATCTCCAGGGATAGGGCCTCAACCACCTCCCTGGGCAACATGTTGCAGTGTTCCACCACCCTCATGGTGCAGAACTTGTTCCTAGCATGCATTTACCACAAGGAGTAGTGGAACCATAACTCTCCCTACAATGATTCATACATGCTCAGCTTGTTTTTCCCAGATTTTCCCACCTTTTGCAAGTCCAGTTTAAAAACCCTACCTCTGCAAGATGAAAAAGTCAGGTCTTGGCTTGGACAAGATGACACCTTCCCCTGCAGCTCAAGTTTCAACCCATGGCATTTCATTAGTGGTCTGGCAAAGAACTCTTCAAAGACACATCTGGGGCCAGGCCCATGTCCTTCTCCTGTGCAGTCACTTGCTTTGGTTATCAGCATTACTGTGAGGGTGGTGGAGAGCAAGAGTCCAGTTAGAGAAAGACACAGCTGCCCCCAAGGTCAGCAAACACAACTGAACATGCAGTATGCTCCATCCAAGGAGGAGAGTCCCACAGGGGTCATGTTATGTAGGTGTTTTCCTCTTTGCCCTGCTCTACTGAGACCCCACCTCCAATCCTGCCTCCAGTTCTGGTGTCCCCAGCAGAAGGACACAGAGCTGCTGGAGTGAGTCCAGAGGAGGCCACAAAGATGATCTGAGGGCTGGAGCAGCTCTGCTGTGAGGACAGGCTGAGGGAGCTGGGGGTGTTGAGCATGGAGAAGACTCTGGGGGCACCTTAGAGCTGCCTTCCAATAGCTGAAGGGATCCTGCAGGAAGGCTGCAGAGGACTTTTCCTGAGGGTGTCTAGAGACAGGACAAGGGGGAATGGTTTGAAGCTGAGGGAGAGCAGGGTTAGACTGGATTTGAGGAAGAAGTTCTTCAGTCTGAGGGTGGTGAGACTCTGGAACAGGCTGCCCAGAGGGTTAGGGCAGCCTCCTCCCTGGGGGGTGTTCAAGGCCAGAATGGAGGAGTCCTTGAGCAGCTGAGTCTAGTTGGGTGTCCCTGCCCATGGTGGGGAGGTTGGAGTAGATCCCTCCTCAGTAGACCCTGAGGTCCCTTCCAACCTGAGCCATTCCGGGTTTCTATGATTCTATCCACCATATTATATATTATAATAAATAATTCTAATTATATATGCCATTGAGATGTAACTATGCATTTGTGTGAGTATTTGCCTGCAATCATGCAAAGTATAGCTGCCTAATAGGCAATATTGTTAGGGATGTAACGTTGTACATACTGCTGTGGAGGGGACAGGTACCAAGCCAGGTGTCTCCAAACCTGGACCATATTCTTCTCAGCACACCACAGCCCTGCAGAGCTGCTCAGGCCATGATCCTGCTGTTAGGAGCTGCTCTACAGAGCTCACTCAGAAGGGAAAGCAGAGTCTTCCCAGGAAGAAATACTCTCCTGGGGCTCAGAGCAGTGCCCTTCACCTTTGAGGGCTGGTAGACTAAAGGCCAGACATTTTGTGCCCAGCTGCAAGGTACCATTGCTGTGGGACATTTCAGAAGGTGCTTGAGCTGATCAGGGATGGGCAGATGTTCTTGCCTCCTTGGGCAATCAGGGAAGGTCCTGCAGGTATTGTTTTACATCCTCATATGTGGAGATGTCAGGATTCCCCAGAAGGAGGACCTCAGTGAAACAAAATGAGGGTTTCCCTGGGTCTAACTTGTTTCATTGATGCTTTTTAACTTCAAACAGTGGTGGCTGAAATGGCATTGAAGGGGTCCTTATCTCGGGACTTAGGGCTGTGGAGGCAGTGCTCAGTCTCAGAAAGGCTCAGCCCCGACATCTACACTGGAGGAGGCAGAGACAAAGGAGGCAGAGCAAAGCACCCCAGCATCCTCATCCCGAGGAGAAGCCCCCTGAGCATCACTCCCAAGCCTGTGCAGTGGCCCTGCTCCCACGCAAATAGTGTGCACAATAGCACCATCTGGTGACTTGGGCCATCACCTTGTGTCTCCATGGCACCATGTCACCCAGGGGACAACCTTCCTCCCCACTGCCCTGGGTTGCTGCTCCTCACACCCTTGGCAGCCACCAAAGCCATGGCTTCCCTTCTTCTGCGGAACAGAAACCACGGCGCAGCCTTTCAAACCCCACTCCTGCCAAGCTCCCAGGTTTTTGCTGGTGGGAGCCAGTGTTTTAACCTTCCCACCTTTCAGGAGATCTGAGTTTACATCCCCTTTTTTCCTCAGGTATTTGTTAGGGAGTTGGCACATGAAGCATGTGATTTCACAGAAAAACCTGGATGTGTTTAAAGGTGGTTTGGAGGTGGTGCTTGGGGCTATGGTTTAGGGGTGACCCTTGCAGAGTAGGGTTAATGGTTGGACTTGGTGACCCTGAGGGGCTTTCCCAACCTGAATGTTTCTGTGATTCTGTGGAAAGAGCCTGGCACCTTCATTTTGACAACCACCCCTCAGGTTTACAAAACCTGTTTTCAGATCTTGAATAGCAGATGGGGCTGGAATTTTGCATAGTTTAAAGAGTGAAAGGTTGAATATCTCACACTTCTGCCTGTACTCTACAGGTTCCTGGTGCCCCAACCTGCTGCTGAACCATTCCCTTTGGCAGATCCTGCCTCACACAGAATCACACAGAAGCATTCAGGTTGGAAAAGCCCCTCAGGATCACCAAGTTCAACCATTACTCTACAAGGCTCACCCCTAAACCATATCCCCAAGCACCACATCCAAACCACTTTTAAACACATCCAGGCTTGGGGACTCCACCACCTCCCTGGGCAGCTCATTCCAATCCCTGACCACTCTTGCTGGGAAAAGATTTTTCCTACTGTCCAGTCTAAACCTACCCAAGTCATAGCTTGACGCCATTCCTTCAATTCCCTGTGAGAAGAGACCAGCAGCAGCCTCTCCACAAGGTCCTTTCAGGGAGCTGTAGACAGCAATGAGGTCTCCCCTCAGCCTCCTCTTTTTCTCACTAACCATCCCCAGCTCCTTCAGTCTCTCTTCATCAGATTTATTCTCCAGGCCCTTCACAGCTTCCTTGCCCTGCTCTTCACTGGCTTCAGCTCTACCTGCCAAATGCTGGGAGAGCTCTCCAGCCCCATCATGAAATGAAGCCTTTTTCTGGCTGCCTTGGAGGTTTCTTTCCTATTCCTTGGAGGCAATGTGTCTCTGCACCAACACATTTCCTCAGGTCATTGATCACAACCTGATCATGCTCTGCTGCTTCTCCCACTGCCTCATGCAGTATTTCCGGAGAAAACCACCCACTCAAGGGCAGGCTTTGTGGGAAGTCAGCCACACTGCCACCCTTCTTGGCTGGCACTTGGAAAAGGCTTGACACAAAGACTGAGAAGGCAGAAACACAGCTCAGCATCAACATGAAGTGCAGATGCCCAAAGCATGACAGTTTCTTCTGCATCACCTTTTTTTTCCTAACTGCATAAGGGTACAAGAATGAACATAGAAGGTTTTACCTCAACATGAGGAGAAACTTCTTTACAGTGAGGGTGGCAGAGCCCTGGAGCAGGCTGCCCAGAGAGGTTGTGGAGTCTCCTTCTCTGCACACTTTCCAACCCCCCTGGATACAGACTACCCTGGGTGATGCTGCTCTGGCAGGGGGATTGGACTGGATGATCTCTGGAGGTCCCTTCCAACCTCTAATATACTGGGATACTGGGATACTGGCATAAGGAAGCACTTTTTGATACTTTAGACAGGATTTCCAGGCTCTTCTTTGCTTTGAAGCAGTACTGAGGCAAAGCACAAAAAGGGGAGCTCAGAAAACCTCCCTTGCTCCATGCATTTCACTGACACCAAAGAAGAGGAAATTATATCTATGGATTCTTCATCTCCACCACTAAGAGAGAGATGTTTGCTCCTGGCTCTCCCCATGACACCTGTCCCTCTTGGACTCCCAGCCCATGCCTGCACATCACACCAAAGCCATGCCAGGGACAAAAGTACTCCATATGATCATTCCACCATGCCCTGCAAGCATCTCCTGACCTTTTGTTTTTTGTCCTGAGACAGTCAGCTTGTGGCTGCAGAGCTACTGGACTGTCTAGGAAGGTTCACCTTTCTCTGAGCATTTCCAAGGCAGGTCAGCTCCAGGCTTTATGCAGCCTTGTGAGCTTTGGCCACCTCTCTCTGTGGGGTTGGTCTGTGCCATAGCAACAAGTTCAAGGGCACCCCCACTGCAGTGTGCTGTCTCTGGACCACAGGCTCACAGGATGTTAGGGGTTGGAAGGGACCTCTGCAGATCTCCCAGTCCACCCCTCCCTGTCAGAACAGGACCATAGAATCCAGCACAGGTCACACAGGAACACATCCAGACAGGGATAGAAAGTCTCCAGAGAGGGAGACTCCATAACCCTGCTGGGAAACCTATTCCAGTGCTCTATGACCCTTGCAGTCAAGAAGTTCTTCCTCATGTTGAGGTGGGACCTCCTGTTCTCTGGTTTCCATCCATTGCCCCCTGTCCTATCCCAGGGCACAAATGAGCAGAGACTGTCCCTGTCCCTTCCTTCCTGACCCCCAGCCCTCAAATATTGATAGACATTGATCAGATCCCCTCTCAGTCTTCTCCAGACTGAACAGCCCCAGGGCTCTCAGCCTCTCTTCACAGGGGAGATGCTCAAGTCCCCTAAGCATCCTCATTTCAGGAACCTCAGGGCTAGGCAGCCAGCAAAGAGAGGGACTGCAGGTGTGGGCTCAGGCTGAGATGTCCTTGCACAGCATTAACGACACTCCGAGCTCCCCAGCACCAGGACTGCAAGCCCAAGGCAGTGATTTAGGGAGGCAGTGGTGCTCTCCTGGCACAGAGAAGCACTGCACTGGCCACCAGTGCATCAGTGGCTCCATGGAGCCACACCAGCACTGCTATCTTCTCTCAAGCCTCTGCCTGACTCTGGTTTCTCAAGTCAAGCCCAGTCACTCAACCCCAGGGCCCTCACTACTTCCATGCTCTGTCTGAAGAAGGCTGCACAAGAATGACATCCCTGGAGGAAGCCCTAAGCAAGGCTCTCTGGCCTCATCCCTTACCTCTCCTCACACCTAGGGGAGCTCTGGAAGCAGATTCCCCATCCCTCTCTTACTGCCCAAGTCCCCAGGGAAGGATCACTTACCTCTTCTAGCCCCTGCTGAAGCTAGTGGCCAAGAGCCTCACTAGAAGAACAGGTCAGTGACCACAGAGTGCCTCTGGGAACAGTGGATGGACTCCCTGCCCCAGGTGGCAAATTTCACTGCACACTGTCATGACCATAGTGCTGGTGGTATGGAAACTGAGTCTCAGAGTGTGCCTGCTAGGGCTGCCCAGTAACTGGCACAGGAGCTGGGAACACATTGGTGTGAGGAGGCTAACTCATGATGTGATTTGAAAAAGGACAAACTCTAAGGGCAGCCTGACATGTCTGTGGCCTGGACCAGAGCAAGGGCTTGCCTTCTCTGTTCAGGTTTTATTCTGAGTGGAGCTGGTGGGTGTGTTCCCACTGGGACACTGTGGGTGTATTTTTGGCATATGTCAAGAGCCCTGCATAGATCTGCTCTCTTCTCTTCTTCTGTTGTGTTTGTTTTGTTTTCTTTTGTTTTGGAGGGGTAGTGTTTCAGTGGAGGTTTTCCTTTCCTTTCCTTTCCTTTCCTTTCCTTTCCTTTCCTTTCCTTTCCTTTCCTTTCCTTTCCTTTTTCCTTTCCTTTTTCCTTTCCTTTTTCCTTTCCTTTTTCCTTTCCTTTTTCCTTTCCTTTTTCCTTTCCTTTTTCCTTTCCTTTTTCCTTTCCTTTTTCCTTTCCTTTTTCCTTTCCTTTTTCCTTTCCTTTTTCCTTTCCTTTTTCCTTTCCTTTTTCCTTTCCTTTTTCCTTTCCTTTTTCCTTTCCTTTTTCCTTTCCTTTTTCCTTTCCTTTTTCCTTTCCTTTTTCCTTTCCTTTTTCCTTTCCTTTTTCCTTTCCTTTTTCCTTTCCTTTTTCCTTTCCTTTTTCCTTTCCTTTTTCCTTTCCTTTTTCCTTTCCTTTTTCCTTTCCTTTTTCCTTTCCTTTTTCCTTTCCTTTTTCCTTTCCTTTTTCCTTTCCTTTTTCCTTTCCTTTTTCCTTTCCTTTTTCCTTTCCTTTTTCCTTTCCTTTTTCCTTTCCTTTTTCCTTTCCTTTTTCCTTTCCTTTTTCCTTTCCTTTTTCCTTTCCTTTTTCCTTTCCTTTTTCCTTTCCTTTTTCCTTTCCTTTTNTCCCTTCCCTTCCCATGTATCTAAGAATAGAACAAATTTTAGTCTTTCAAAAGAAGCTGACAACCAAAGCAGGAAAACGATGGAAAGGTGAAAGCCCAAAGTTAAAAATCAGAGCAATAATGACTTGACTGAGGGAGAAACCACTTGAGTGAGTAAAGGCTTTTATACCTGAGTTCCACCCCTGAGCTGTACCAGCTGAGATTTGTCTCAGGGAAGGGGCAAGAGTGGTTCCCCCAGCAAGGAGGGGGCAATTCCCCAGCAGCTGTGCTTGCAGCAGGGGCAGAGCCACCTCTCTTGGTGCTGGCTGTTCCCACAGCCCTACCCATACCCCAAAGCAGCACCTAGTGGGGACTAGTGAGGCCAAGAGCAGAAACAGCAGATGCCTCCCTCCAGAGGGGGTGAAAAGGGGCAGAGGAGCAAAGCTTGCCCATGAGAAGATAGAAACAGGTCACTTTTCCTTACATTTGGGCTCCCACAGATGCATCTAGTGAAAAACACTGGGTTAGCACTAAACACTTCCCTTTTCACAGGATCACAGAGGATCACAGGATGCCAGGGGCTGGAAGGGACCTCCAGAGGTCACAGAATCACAGAATCACAGAAACATTCAGGTTGGAAAAGCCCCTCAGGATCACCAAGTCCAACCATTAACTCTACAAACTTCACCCCTAAACCCTAGCCCCAAGCACCACATCCAAACCACCTTTAAACACATCCAGGCTTTGGGACTCCACCACCTCCCTGGGCAGCTCATTCCAGTGCCTGACCACTCTTGATGGGAAAAAATCTTTTCCTACTGTCCAGTCTAAACCTACCCAGTCGTAGCTTGAGGCCATTCCCTCCTGTTCTATCACTAATTACCTGTGAGACCATCGAGTCCACCCCCCTCTGCCAGAGCAGGACCACAGAAACTAACTAATAACAGCAGAACAAGCAAATTCTTCTTGGGCTTTGCTTGTAGACCACAGTGAGTTTTCTCACAGGCAAGCCAGGCAAAGGCAGCTTTTATCTGAGGTGCAGCCTCTGCCCCCTTCTCCCCATGCACCACACACACTTTGTGAATCCCAGACAAGTGCCAGATATCTGCACAAAGATGAAGGTAAAATAGTCATTACCTCCATGGCTGGGGGGTGGGGGGAATCTGATGTAAAATGCATTCTGTGGGGTTTGGCTGGTGGGTTTGTAAAGGAGTGCAGAACACTTTCATCTCCCCTTTCAGCCCATCTGGGGCTCCAGCTGACAGGAGAAACTGTGGCACAACAGAGCCAGACAATAGACTATTGTCCAGTGGGACAGGAAGCAACAGGTAGTGCTTAGAGGAATGAAATTATTTTTTTTTGGAGGGGGGGAAGGGGAAGGATCTGATACTGATACTCGGTTTAGGCAAAGGATATCCAGTGCAGATTTATCCAACATTTTTAAAAGCCTGAGAGCACTTAAGAAGCAGATAAGTTAAAGTGCAGCATAAATGATCTATTCATCAATTCCAAGGCTTCCTTGCCTGCATACAAAGTTCAGGAGGGCAGACCTTTGTTACCTGTCCTCCTGGACTTCTTGTAGTTAACAACTGGGAGTCCTTCCTCTGCAGGATGTCTGCTGCTGGGGGAAAAGGTTCATGCCTTTTGCAGAGGAACAGGCAACATATTTACATGAAATTCCTGGGAATGCAGAAAGCTCCTCGATATCATTCCATCTTCAAATATCTGAATTTCATCCCAATGCTAACCTGAAACATTCAAATGGCATTCAGCTGTTAAAAGGTGAGGCACTGGAAGTCAGGCTGATGCACAGCTATTTAAAGCAGCTGCCAGAGCAATGCTTATTCAATTAATCTGAGCTTTGTGACATCCTACATTCTACAACTACCTGAAGGGAGGTTGTAGCCAGGTGGGGTTTGGTCTCTTCTCCAAGGCAAGCAACACCAGAACAAGAGGACACAGTCTCAAGCTGCACCAGGGGAAGTTTAGGCTGGAGGTGAGGAGAAAGTTCTTCAGAGAAAGAGTAATTGGCCATGGAATGAGCTGCCCAGGAAGGTGGTGGAGTCACCATCCCTGGAGGTATTCAAAAAAAGCTTGGATGTGGCACTTGGAGCCATGGTTGAGTTGTCAGGAGGTGTTAGGTATTAGGTGATAGGCTGGACTTGATGATCTCTGAGGTCTTTTCCAACCTGGTTGATTCTGTGATTCAATGATCCTAGATGTCTGCAGACTGGTTCCCATCCAAAGCCAGGCCACTGCTAGTGATCCAAATAACTATGGGCCAGAGCTGCCATCCCCTGTCCCAGGCAGAAAGCCCTGGAATAACAGCAGTGCATGGTGCATGTTTATTAAGGAAATATCTGGAGCTGCAGTCCTCTCTGCAGCTCTGCTTGGCAGGACCCCTGCTCTGCAAGGCTGTGCCAAGCACTGTCACTGCCCAGAGGGGTAGCAGCGTTGGTGTTTCCTTTCTGAGAGGGCAAGGGGAGAAGAAAGAAAGCAGGCTCCCCCCTGTTATCTGTTAGAAGCAATAAAGCTCTTGCTGCAGCTGTCAGGGTGACCCAGGGAGATCTACCAGACAGCATCAGCTCTACCCTGGTTTGTGTCCCAAAGCCAAACAGTTGACACATCGAAACCTTACTGCAGTGCCTGCATTAGCCCAGGTCTCTCTGGGGTCCAATCCTGCCAGGTGCTGAGCACCCCTGAGCAGAAGCCTAGAAACCCTCTCTTTTGTCCTGGCAGCAAAGTGCATTAGAAAATAGCACAAACCCAGCTGCCATTCCCAGCTGTCACTGTCACTCTGCAGCCTCTGAGCTTCACATCTCTCTGTTTTCCATTGGAGGTGCTTCCCTGAGGTGCTGGGTCTTCCACTCCAGGCAAAGAGGTTCCACCTCAACATGAGGAGGAAATTCTTCAGTGTGAGGGTCACAGAGCACTGGAACAGGCTGCCCAGAGAGGTTGTGGAGTCTCCTTCTCTGGAGACTTTCAAGCCCTGTCTGGATGTGTTCCTGTGTGACCTGTGCTGGATTCTATGGTCCTGCTCTGGCAAGGGCGGTTGGACTTGATGATCTTTGAAGGTTCCTTCCAACCCCTAGCATCCTGGGATCCTATGGTGAGTTCCAACTAGGTAAGGAGACATTAGCTGAGTGAGGAGCAGCTCCAGCATCTGTTCCTCACACAGCTCCAAACAGCTTTTGCAAAGGAGGGGCACATTTGTTTGTGTGCTGTTCTCAGCTGGCCTGCCTCTGAGCTATCATCACTACACCTATGGGGGGCAGAGGAGTGTCTGTCTGCACTGAGCTTGTGCTGCAACCCCTTCACCCAGAATCACACAGAATCAGCCAGGTTGGAAGAGACCTCCAAGATCACCAAGTCCAACCAATCACCCAACCCTATCTAATCAACCAGACCATGGCACTGAGTGCCTCATCCAGGCTCTTCTTAAACACCTCCAGGAACACTGACCCCACCACCTCCCTGGGCAGCACATCCCAATGGCCAATCTCTCTTTCTGGGAAGAACTTCTTCCTAAGATGAAGCCTAAACTTCCCCCTGCACAGCTTGAGACTGTGTCCTCTTGTTCTGCTGCTGGTTGCCTGGGGGAAGAGACCAACCCCCACCTGCCTACAACCTCCCCTCAGGTAGCTGTAGACAGCAATGAGGTCTCCCCTGAGCCTCTTCTTCTCCAGGCTGAACACCCCCAGCTCCCTCAGCCTCTCCTCACAGGGCTGTGCTCTTTCCTGAGGCTCTCTTGGGCCGTGCCTGGAATCACCCAAGTGTAAACCAAAGCGTTTGGCTGCTGCTTCAAGTGACAAATCTTGACTGAAGTTTTTAACATGGGGCTGCTGCCACCATCTTCACTTCCTAGCATGCAAAGCACACATGCAACCACAGAGCTATTCATTTCCATGCACACAAACGTTGGGAGGCAGGAGAGCAGCTGCTGAAATATGTCTATAATTATTCACGCATTAACACCTACTGAATTAGCAGCATTAGCACCTCCTGAATCATCTTGTACCCACGGAAATAAATTAGGGCTAGGGTTTGGTGGTGCTGGCCTGGGA
Source organism: Indicator maculatus (assembly GCA_013399975.1). NCBI lineage: Eukaryota > Metazoa > Chordata > Aves > Piciformes > Indicatoridae > Indicator > Indicator maculatus. The sequence continues at coordinate 142,696 of VXBD01014778.1, forward strand.
GGCTGCTGTGGCTGGGGTAATGGATGTGGTGCTGCCTGACCTGCCAGGCTTGCAGAGAAGGTGAAGGATGTTGCAAATGGCTTTTGAATAAAGCCTGCCCTCTGATGAGGCCCTCAGACAACAGCAGCTGGCACTGGGAGTTATAGCATCACAGAATGCTAGGGGCTGGAAGGGACTTCCAGAGATCATCCAGTCCAACCCCCCTGCCAGAGCAGGGTCACCCAGAGCAGGTCACACAGGAACACATCCAGGTGGGTTTGGAATATCTCCAGAGAGGAAGACTCCACAACCTCCCTGGGCAGCNTTTCCAGATGTGGCCTCAGCAGGGAAGAGCAGAGGGGCAGGAGAACCTCTCTGGACCTACTGACCACAGCCCTTCTAACCCACCCCAGGCTGCCCTTGGCCTTCTTGGCCACCAGAGCACATTGCTGGCTCATGGTCACCCTCCCATCCACCAGGACCCCCAGGGCCTTTTCCCCTTCACTGCTCTCCAACACCTCAGTCCCCAACCTATCCTGGTCCATGAGGTTGTTCTTTCCCAGGTGCCAGACTCTCCCTTGGTGATTTCCTTCCATTTCTCCCTTCTGACTCCTTGGGTTTGTTCCAACTGAGGAAGATCCTTGCTGCCTCTTTTTTTTTTTTTTTTCCCTCTTGCACTCTTCCTCCCAAGCTCCATTAGGAAACTCACATTTCTCCATCTGTCTCCGAGCTTATTTGATGTGGAACTGTTTCAAACCTCATGCAAACCTCTGGTTCAGCCCCATGCAACCCAGAGAAGTTCAAAGTTGGGCAGGGCACCAAGTCAGCAGACATTCAGAACATTACCTTGCAACCATTCAAAACCTGCCATTTGTTAAGTCTGTCCCTCTCTCCTTCCAGCAGGCATAAATCATGTGTATAAATGAGCTCCCACCCACAAAGGACAAGTGATTTTAACATCTAAGGCTGAGCTGTCACCATCACAAGTTCTTGGTTGTGGATTTATTTCTTTTTTCTTTTTTTCTTTTTCTTCTTTTCCCTTTTTTCCTCACTGTTTTTATTTTTCAGTCCAAAACTAGATGGGAGGTGGCTCGGCGTAAATTCCCCCAAGGAAGGTGTTGGGAAAAGGAGATAAGCAACTTCTGCATTCAAACCTCAGCCCTCCTGAGCCCTTCAGACTCAGATCCCACATTCTTCATGGCAGAAGCATCCTCCATATTCCACCAGCAGCCCCTGCAGCAGCTGGGTGGGGAGAGGACCTGCCTGAGGGCTGACATCTGGTGTCCATGCCAGTGATGGGGCTCTGGAGGGACCATCCTCCTCTGCTCTTGGTAACTGCTCTGCTAGCATTGAAACATCTTAGCCAGTAGTGTCCTTCTGCAAGAGCCTTGCCAAATCTGAAGCAAATCTTAACACCATCAAATCAAATTGTCATGGGGCTAAGGGCTGCAGGTCACAAGAGAGGTTCCTACTCACCAGGAAGCTCCTGGTCCCTTCCCTCACCCCTCTCCTGCAAGCACCATACAATCACAGAATTGTCAGGGTTGGAAGAGACCTCAAGGATCAGCCAGGCCCAACCCTCCTGCCATGGCCAGGGACACCTCACACTACAGCAGGTTGCTCACAGCCACATCCAGCCTGGCTGCAAAAACCTCCAGGGATGAGGCTTCCACCACCTCCCTGGGCAACCTGTGCCAGTGTCTCACCACCCTCATGGGGAAGAATTTCTTCCTAACATCCAATCTGAATCTCCCCATTTCTAGTTTTGCTCCATTCCCCCAGTCCTCTCACTCCCTGACACCCTCAAAAGTCCCTCCCCAGCTTTCTTGGAGCCCCCTTCAGATACTGGAAGGCCACAAGAAGGTCTCCTCAGAGCTTATTCTTCTCTAACTGCTGCTTCTCTTCACCAACCTGCTGCTTCCTATTGAAGTCAGTCCCAGGCACTGTGAACCGAGCTCAAAAATTGAAACACAAGAAATTCCACCTAAAACAAAGAGAAAAACTTCTTTACAGGGAGGGTGGTCAAACACTGGAACAGGTTGGCAGTTACATTGTGGAGCTTCCATCCTTGGAGCTACTCAAAATCTGGCTGGGTGCAGACCTGGGCAACCTGCTGCAGCTGACCCTGCTTGAGCAGGGCATGGACCAGATCATGTCCAGAGGTTCTCTGTATTTTTCAGTTACTTTGTGACTGTGCCTTACAATTACCCTCAGGCACCATATTCCTCCTGCGCGTCTCCCACCACCTTCAGCATTTCATCCCTGGTCCAAACCACCCTGCTGTAGCCAGAAAATGTACTGAGAAGGAACAAACCATTGCAAAGCAGCCTGCTCAGGTCTTTTAGACACCAGTAGGTCTGAATCACCCTGGCTGGCCACTTCAAAGCCACTACAGTGGGGCTACACTCACTTCTCAGAGGCAGACTGCCAGGCAGATAATAGAATCACAGAATTGTCAGGGTTGGAAGGGACCTCAAGGATCATCCAGTTCCAACCCCCCTGCCATGGCCAGGGACACCTCACACTACAGCAGGTTGCTCACAGCCACATCCAGCCTGGCTGCAAAAACCTCCAGGGATGAGGCTTCCACCACCTCCCGGGGAAACCTCTGCCAGTGTCTCACAACCCTCATGGGGAAGAATTTCTTCCTAACATCCAATCTGAATCTACCCATTTCTGGTTTGGCACTATTCCCCCCAGTTCTATCCCTCCCTGACACCCTCAAAAGTCCCTCCCCAGCTTTCTTGTAGCCCCCTTCAGATACTGGAAGGCCACAAGAAGGTCTCCTCAGAGCCTTCTCCTCTCCAGACTGAATACCCCCAACCACTTCTGTTGGGCCATGCTGTGGTCACCACCCTCAAGGGTCATCCAATGCTGCCTCTCCTCATGACTTGCAGCAGTCAGGGTTGCTTGGGTCTGCCTGGGCAGCTCTTTACCCACATAGTGTCAATGCAATTCTGGAGTCTCACATCAGGCACTGTCCCCCTCCTCCTCCTTCTCCTTCTGCCCCCAAGCAAGGTGGGACCCCAGATCCAGCCCTACACTTGTCCCCCTCATTCTCCTCCTGCCTCCAAGCAAGGTGGGACCCCAGATCCAGTCCTACACTGGTCCCCCTCATTCTCCTCCTGCCTCCAAGCAAGGTGGGACCCCAGATCCAGTCCCACCCTTGTCCCCCTCACTACCCCTAGAAGGCAGGAGCACATCTTCTCACACCATCCTCACCCCTCACCTCCTGACTACTACACTTTTTCCTTTAGCTTCTGAGCTCAATTCATCCTTCACCTCAGTTCCATGTATAAATACTTGCAAAGGTCGAGGCAGCAGCCCCAGCTCTGGACTCTCTCAAGGCATCAGTTTTCACTGGAGATAAAAGACACTTGCCTGACAGCTTCTGTAAGAGCCCAGAGCAGCATGAGCAGAAGCCACAGCTTTAAATATGCTGTTTTGAAGCAGTTTGGGGTCAGTTAGGGACCAGTTTGGGACTCCCTGCTTCCCAGCAAGCTCTTTGCCAGTCTTTCAAAGATAAACATATTCCAGAGCCAGATGCACAGAGTTTTCACAGGATTTGCATTTCAGTTTTACCCTCTAGACTGCTCCTGATATCCCAAAAGATTACAAGTGGGCTGCTACTGCCCTGGGAAACAAGAAGCTGACTGCAGAGCAGTTAGGACCCTGTTTGCCTTTTCTTCTGAGCCATCAGCAACAAAGCATTGAGTTTTGCATGGCTGAAAGAGTACCAGAAGAGCAGTATCAGATGCTTACAGGTCTTAAACACCTCTCTTTTGACCCACACAGGCACACACACCCCCCACCCCAGGAGCAGAGACCAGGAGGAACAATAAAAAGCTCTGTAGAAATCTTTATTTGAAAATAGAAGCTGCAGCTCAGCTCCACGCTGGCTTAGAGGACAATTGCCTGAGTTGCTTCTCTGCAGGGGGCTGTGAACTGGTGGCTGCAGCAGCCAAGAGGGCTGCTCCAGTTCATGAGCTCCAGCTCTGGAGCCCCTATTGCAGGAAGGATCTGGAGGTGCTGGAAGGTGTCCAGAGAAGGGCCAGGAGGATGATCAGAGGGCTGGAGCTGCTTTGCTCTGGAGACAGACTGAGAGAGTTGGGGTTGTTCAGTCTGGAGAAGAGAAGGCTCCCAGGAGACCTTCTTGTGGCCTCCCAGTATCTGAAGGGGGCTCCAAGAAAGCTGGGGAGGGACTTTTGAGGATGTCAGGGAGTGATAGGACTGGAGGGAATGGATCCAAGCTAGAGGAGGGCAGATTTAGATTAGACATTAGAAAGAAATTCTTCCCCATGAGGGTGATGAGACACTGGCACAGGTTGCCCAGGGAGGTGGTGGAAGCCTCATCCCTGGAGGTTTTTACAGCCAGGCTGGATGTGGCTGTGAGCAACCTGCTGTGGTGTGAGGTGTCCCTGGCCATGGCAGGGGGGTTGGACCTGGCTGATCCTTGAGGTCCCTTCCAACCCTGACAATTCTATGGTTCTGTGATAAACCCCTGGCAGCTCTGGCAGGACTGGAAGGACTCAGCACAGAGCTTCTTGCAGCCAGCCAGCACCACCACTCCATACTGACATTGGCAGGGCTCTGCAGGTCCATCAGAGGGAGGGAGGTGACATCATGCAGCCTTCATCCTTGCACAGTGACCCACATCAAAGGCAATTTAATGACTGCCCAGGGGAATGGACATTCTGGAACACACCATGAATCACGGTTTGAAGCCCTTGGAGGTCAGAGGCAGCTCCTGGCAGACCCAGAGGAAGAGGATGATGTGGATGATGACTCTTTGCAGCAAATCCCAGAGAGGCTGTGACTCTGATGACGAACTAGCCCCCTAAAAGGTTTAGCCCTTGCATTTTGTAATGCCTGGAGACATGGAGGTATCAGAAGCTCTGCAGGGACCCTAAGACACACAGTGTGGTTAACCCAAGTGTTAACACAACTCAGGAAAGCAAACCTTACTGCAAACCTTCCTGCTCAGAAAGGATTAGCACAGTGACATCAGTTGAAGATTCAAGCTGTCTGATTTAGCAGAGCACAGCTCAGCACCACAACAATTAAAGTGAGGCTCAGAGAGGCTCTGGGCAACCTGATCTAGTGGAGGATGTCCCTGCTGACAGCAGGGGGGGTTGGTCTGGATGACCTTTGGAGGTCCCTTCTAAGCCAAACCATTCTGTGAGTCTATGATTCTATGAATTGTGGTGCAGGATGATGGAGGGGATTCTCCCCCCCTGCTCTGCTCTTGTGAGAGACCACCTGCAGCACTGCCTCCAGTTCTGGTGCCCTCAGCATAAGAGAGATGTGGAAGGTCCAGAGGAGGCCATGAAGATGATCAGAGGGCAGGAGAACCTCCCCTATGGGGACAGGCTGAGAGAGTTGGGGCTGTTCAGCCTGAAGAAGAGAAGGCTCTGGAGGAGACCTTAGAGCAGCCTTCCAGTATCTGCAGGAGGCTACAGGAAAGCTGGGAAGGGACTTTTGACAAGGGCTTGTAGTGAAAGAATGAGAAGGAGTGGATTGAAGCTTGAGGAGGGCAGATTTGGACTGGAGATTAGGAAGAAATTCTTTCCAGTGAGGATGGTGAGACACTGGCACAGGCTGCCCAGGGAGGCTGTAGATGTCCCCTCCCTGGAGGTGTTCCAAGCCAGGTTGGATGAAGCCTTGAGCAACCTGGGCTGGTGGGAGGTGCTCATGGCAGGGGAGTTGGAACTGGATGGTCTTTAAGGCCCCTTCTAAACCCAAACCATTCTATGAATTTATGAAATAAAAAAACCAAACCAACCCAAAAAAAACCCTAACAAAAACAAAACCCAAAAACAACCTCACAAGACATCTGGTGGCCCAACAAGATGACCTGGACACTCTAATTTGTCAGCCTCTGATATCCCAGGCTGTCTCCAAAGGAAGGCAAAAAATTCCTTCTGGATGTGAGAAACTTACTCAGCAGCTTCATTTAGGTTCTGCTGTGTTTTAGCAAAACATTCCACAATGACATTTGTTTTATGAACCTGTGATTCTCTGAAGCACTTCACATTAAAAGTCTTGTTCAGATGGACAGCAAATGCTTGGCTCTGGTTAGTTCTTTAGCTGAAGTCCTTGGAGTCAACACTTTTTTTCTCTTCCATGGGTACCACCTCCCCTTTAGTACATCTTTGGGAGGAAAAAACACATAAAGAGAGGAGAGATGCAGCAGGAATTTCTGGAGGTCTGATATCAGTTGAACATGTGTGGGAAACTCTTAGCATCCAAGTGGATCTGCTTGCTGGTGCAGCTACCCCTCTCAAATCCAACCTCTGCAAGGCCAAGGAGATGCTTCATTGGCCCTGTCCTGCCACCCTGGAACTCTGAGCTCTGCCAGCTGAAGGCACTCTGGCATCTGGCAAGACGTTAACTTGCAGGTACTTACAGGATCACAGGACATTAGGGCTTGGAAGGGACCTTTGAGGATCATCAAGTCCAACCCCCTGCCAGAGAAGGACCATAGAATCCAACCCAGGTCACACAGGAACACATCCAGATGGGGCTTGAAAGCCTCCAGTCCACATGTTAAACACAGCAATGAGCAGGACACTTGTGAACAGCTGCTTAGGGGACAGAGGTGAGTGAAGCCCTTTGCTGTTTTTAGTTTTTTAATGAGGCTGTTGCAGCTGCTGGCAGGTCTCTGCTGGCAGTTGACAGGAGAGCAGGGGAAGCAGAGGTTGTTGCTTGCAGAGGGGAGGAGGCTTGCGGCTGCATCTGCAAGGGACTGGGAAGCCAGAGATTATTCACTGCAGCTGCAAGCTTCATCATGGGCAACTTGAGCAGGAAGAGTTTCCCTCCTTGCCAAAAGAGCTCATCCCAGAGTGTTTAGGTGTCCCTGGCTGTCCTGCAGGAAGCAGGGAAGCCAGGCTTCCTTTGATCCGCAGCTCCAAGCAGCGCTCCAAACGCTGAGCTTGTTCGCAGGCTCCTTTTCAGCTGAACCTAGAGAAGGTGAGGGCAGAGCTTGTTCAGCACTGATAGCTACCACGTGGTGATCTGCTCTCCTAACAAGCTTCCAGCCCGAGAAGTGAGGCCTTTCTCTAACAACCTGCCCAGGCACAGCTCCCCAGAGCCAAGCCAGGGAGCTCGCGTGTGCATAAACCTCTTTGGGAAGCTTTTGTGCACGGGAAGAGGATTTTCCTCCAGTCTGAACCTGATGGAATCAGAGCATTGCAACTGATCAGCAGACCCACTCAGATTCCTCTGGCCATCTCAAAGGCAAAGCTGTTGGTTTGAGAGGAGCTAGGGACAGATTTCCCACGGACCTCCCTTTCCCAGCTATTGCAGGAAACTATGGTGTCTTTATTGTTCAGGTGTTTAATGCAGTCAGAGCAGGCAGTAATAAAAAATAATGACTCTGTGTATAGACCAAAATCCAGTGATAGGCAGATCTGTGCAGTCCTCAGGCTCCCTCCATGTGCTGCTGTCAAAGCCCTGAACTTCTAAATTAGGGCTTTTTAGTTTTGTTCCTATGCAATAATTGCCTCTGGCTTTGGCTGAAGAAGGTGAGAAGATTTCTCCTCTTTCCTGAAGGGTTCACCTCTCCAAGGACCTCCACAGAAAGCAAACATTGCAGAATGAGAATCAAAGACTGTGCTGCCCCCAGGGACTCCAAATCACACCTACCTGATACCTTCACTGAGGTACCTTCTCAGAGCTCACATCCTCATGAAGTTCAACAAGACCAAGTGCAAGGTCCTGCAGCTGGGTCAGGGCAATCCCAGGCACTGATATAGGCTGGGCAGGGACTGGCTGGAGAGCAGCCCTGAAGAAAAGGCCTTGGG